>CM033470.1:326749425-326766343 GCA_019447015.1 Hymenochirus boettgeri | reverse complement strand
AATAAACACAGACTGTTACTTATGTAATCCCAAACACAGTACTGTACTTATGATAATAAACACATTACTGTAGTTATGGTAATAAACACATTACTGTAGTTGATAATAACACATTACTGTAGTTATGTATAAACACATTACTGTAGTCATTTGATAATAACACATTACTGTAGTTATGATAATAAACACATTACTGTTACTTATATAATAAACACATTATGTAGTTATGATAATAAACACATTACTGTAGTTATGATAATAAACACATTACTGTAGTTATGTTATAAAAACCATATTCCGTATGTAGAAAAACATTACTGTAGTTATGATAAGAAACCACATTACTGGTTATGATTACATAAAATACATTACTGTAGATATGGTAATAAACATATTACTGTACTTATGATAATAACACATTACGTAGTTAGATAAGAAACACATTACGTATTATGGTAATAAACACATTACTGTAGATTGATAATAACACATTACTGTACTTATGATAATAAACACATTACTGTAGTTATGATAATAATCACACTACTGTAGTTATGATAATAAACACATTACTGTGTATTGATAATAAACACATTACTGTAAATATGATAAACACATTACTGTAGTTGTGATAATAAAACACATTACTGTGTTTGTGATAAAAAACACATTACTGTAGTTATGATATACACACATTACTGTAGTTTGATAATAACACATATTTGTAATGAGAATAAACATTTACTGTAGTTATGATAATAAACAGCAATGAAGTTATATAATAATTACTTACTGTATAGATAATAAACACATTACTGTAGTTATGATAATAATCACATTACTGTAGTTATGATAATAACACATTACTGTAGTTATGATAATAACATATTACTGTAGTTAGATAGATAAACACATCACTGTAGAATAGTAATAAGACATACTGTAGTTATAATAATAATCCACATTACTGTAGTTGTTGATAATAAACACATACTAGTTATGATAATAAACATATTACTGTAGATATTGAAACACATTACTGTAGTAGTGATAATAAACACATTACTGTAGTTATGGAATAAACACATTACTGTAGTTATGAATAAACACATATTGTAGTTATGGTAATAAACACATTACTGTAGTTATGATAATAAACACATTACTGTAGTTTGTAGTAAACACATTACTGTAGTTATGGTAATAAACACATTACTGTAGTTATGATAATAAACACATTACTGTAGTTATAGGAATAAACACATTACCGTAGTTATGGTAATAAACACATTACCGTAGTTATGATAATAAACATATTACCGTAGTTATGGTAATAAACACATTACCGTAGTTATGGTGATAAACACATACCGGTAGTTATGTAATAAAACACATTCCTGTAGTTATGATAATAAACATATTAGTGTAGTTATGATAATAAACACCTTACTGTAGTTATGATAATAACATATTACTGTTAGATATGATAACCATTACTGTGTGTGATAATAACACATACTGTAGTTATGGTAATAAAACTTACTGTAGTATGTATAACATTACTGTAGTTATGATAATAAACATATAACTGTAGTTATGGTATAAACACATTACTGTACGTAGATAATAACATTATGCGTGTATCATACTGTATTATGATAATAAACACATTACTGTAGTTATGATATAAATATTACTATAGATATGATAAACACATTACTGTAGTTGTGATAATAATACATTACTGTAGTTATGTAATAACACATTACTGTAGTTATGATAATAACCATTGTTGTAGTTATGGTAATAAACACATTACTGTAGTATGATAATAAACACTTACTGTAGTTATAGTAATAAACACATTACTGTAGTTATGGTAATAAAACATTACTGTAGTGTAATAGTAATAGTAACATAGTAATAAGGTTGAATAAGAACATTCGTCCATCAAGTCAACGTATTCACTTTTTTTTTTTTTTTTTTTTTAACCCTACCTAACAGTTGATCCAGAGGAAGGCAAAAAACCCCAGCTAAAAAAAGGGGGAAAAAATTCCTTCCTGACTCCAAACGGCAATCGGAAGTATCCCTGGATCAACCAGATCTATATGCATTAATACCAGTAATTCTCAATATTTTTTAGTTTTAGAACTTATCCAGGCCTTTTTAAAGTTATTCATGAACTTGCATTACCACCTCTGCTGGAAGACAGTTCCACAGTTTCACCGTTCTCACTGTAAAGAAACCTCCCTAACTTGAAGATGAAACTTCTTTTCTTCCAACCTTAAGGATGTCCACGAGTCCTCTGTATGACCTATTAGGAACAATGCACCAGAGAGTTCACTGTATGGCCATTAATATATTTGTATAAGGTTATCATGTCCCCACGCAACCGCCGTTCTCCAATAAACAGCCCTAACTTGTCTAATCTGCCTGCATATTCAAGCCCCTCCATTCCCTATTAATTTAGTTGCCCTCTCTGAACTGCCTCAATTTCCAAGATGTCCCTTTTGTATATGGGATTCCAAAACTGCACCGCATATTCAAATGTGGCCTTACCAGTGCCTTGTAAAGAGTGAGAATAATATTTTTCTCTCTTGATTCCATTCCCCTCTTTATACAAGACAATATCTTGCTAGCTCTAGCTGTTGCTACCTGGCATGTTTGCTACAGCTAAGTCTGTTATCTACCAGAACCCCCAATCTTTTCCATTTCAGATGCACTTAAACAGAGTTATTTATGGTGTAGGTGGCACAGGATTATTAAATCCCAAATGCATCACCTTACATTTATCAACATTGAATCTCATCTGCCATTCTGCTGCCCATTTTGATAATCTATCTAGGTCTGCTTGCAGCACTTGCACTATTGGAAGTTTCCAAGCTCTGCATAATTTAGTGTCATCAGCAAACACAGAGACCTTGCTCTCAATGCCCCTTCGAAGTCATTATAAACAGATTAAACAGAAGCGGCCCCAGTACAGAACCCTGAGGAACTCCGCTTAGAACTTTAGCCACATAGATGTAGCTCCATTAACCACCACTCTCTGTTTACGGTCCAATAACCAGTTCTCTATCCATGAACATGTTTCTTCCAGGCCAACAGTCCCAGTTTATACATTAGTCGCTATGTGGCACAGTATCAAAGGCTTTTGCAAAATCCAATATACCACATCCACAGCTGTGCCTGAGTCTAACTTCTTACTCACTTCTTCTAAAAAACCAATTAAATTGTCTGGCATGATCTATTTCTCATAAATCCATGCTGACTACTACTAATAAGATGATTCTTGGAGACAATAAAATACATTCTGTAGTTATGGTAATAGTATGAGTAATAATGACATACTGTATTAGTTGTGATGATAAACACATTACTGTAGTTATGGTGATAAACACATTACTGTAGTTATGGTAATAAACACATTCTGTAGTTTGATAATAAACCATTACTGTAGTTATAGAAAACACTTACCGTAGTTATGGTAATAAACACATTACCGTAGTTATGATAATAAACACATTACCGTAATTATGATATAATCACTACTGTAGTTATGGTAATAAACACATTACTGTAGTTATGATAATAAACACATTACTGTAGTTAAGATAATAAACACATTACTGGAGTTACTGATAATAAACACATTACAGTAGTTATGATAATAAACACATTACAGTAGTTATGATAATAAACATTTACTGTAATTATGATAATAAACACATTACTGTAGATGATAATAAACACATTACTGAGTTATGATAATAATCACAATACTGTAGTTATGATAATAAAAACACATTACTGTAGTATGATAATAACAATATACTTGTATAGATATGATAAACACATTACTGTAGTTATGATAATAAACTATTACTGTAAGATAATAAACACATTACTAGATAGATAATAAACACATTACTGTAGTTTATGATAATAAACACATTACTGTAGTTATGAATAAACACATTAATGTAGTTATTATAATAAACACTTTGTATTATCATAATAAACACATTACTGTAGTTTGATAATAAACATATTACTGTAGTTATGATAATAAACACATACTGTAGATAGATAATAAAACACATTACTGTAGTTATAGATAATAATCACAACTGTAGTTATGATAATAAACACATACTGTAGTTATGATAATAACACATTACTGTAGTTATGGTAATAAACACATTACTGTAGTTATGTAATAAACACATTACTGTAGTTATGATAATAATACATTACTGTAGTTATGTAATAAACATATTCGTAGTTATGATAATAAACCATTACTGTAGTTATATGATAATAAACATTACTGTAGTTAGACGATAATAATTACATACTGTAGATAAATAAACACATTGCTGTAGTTATGATAATAATCACAATTACTGTAGTTATGATAATAAACACTTACTGTAGTTATGATAATAAACATATTACTGTAGTTATGAATAAAAAACATTACTGAGATAGATAATAAACACATTACTGTAGTTATAATAATATCAATTACTGTAGTATGATAATAAACACATTACTGTAGTTAGATATAAACATATTACTGTAGATATGATAAACACATTACTGTAGTAGTGATAATAAACACATTACTGTAGTTATGGTAATAAACACATTACTGTAGTTATGATAATAAACACATTATTGTAGTTATGGTAATAAACACATTACTGTAGTTATGATAATAAACACATTACTGTAGTTATAGTAATAAACACATTACTATAGTTAAGGTAATAAACACATTACTGTAGTTATGGTAATAAACACATTACCGTAGTTGTGATAATAAACATAATACCGTAGTTATGGTAATAAACACATTACCGTAGTTATGGTGATAAACACATTACCGTAGTTATGATGATAAACACATTACTGTAGTTATGATAATAAACATATTAGTGTAGTTATGATAATAAACACATTACTGTAGTTATGATAATAAGCATATTACTGTAGTTATGATAATAAACACATTACTGTAGATAGATAATAAACACATTACTGTAGGTATGATATATAAACACATTACTGTAGTTATGATAATAAACACATTACTGTAGTTATGATAATAAACATATTACTGTAGTTATGGTAATAAACACATTACTGTGATAGATTAATAACACATTACTGTAGTTATGATAATAATCACATTACTTTAGTATGATAATAAACACATTACTGTAGTTATGATAATAAACATATTACTGTAGATATGTTAAACACATTACTGTAGTTGTGATAATAAACAAATTTCTGTAGTTATGGTAATAAAACAATTACTGTAGTTATTATAATAAAAACACATTATTGTAGTTATGGTAATAAACACATTACTGTAGTTATGATAATAACACATTACTGTAGTTATAGTAATAAAACACATTACTGTAGTTATAGTAATAAACACATTACGTAGTTGTGGTAATAAACACATACTGTAGTTGTGGTAATAAAACACATTACTGTAGTTATGGTAATAAACACAATTACTGTAGTTATGGTAATAAACACATTACTGTAGTTGTGATGATAAACACATTACTGTAGTTATGGTGAAACACATTCTGTAGTTATGGTAATAAAACATTACTGTAGTATGATAATAAACACATTACTGTAGTTATAGGAGATAAAAACACATACTGTGTTATGGTAATAAACACATACCTAGTTTGATAATAAACATATTACCGTAGTATGGTAATAAACACTTACCGTAGTTATTGATCAAAACACTGCGTAGTTATGATGATAAACACATTACCGTAGTTATGGTAATAAAACACATTACCATAGTTATGATAATAAACACATTACTGTAGTTATGATAATAAACAATTACTGTAGTATGATAATAAACACAAACACAACTGTAGTTATGATAATAAACACATTACTGTAGTTATGATAATAAACACGTTACTGTAGTTATAATAAACACATTACTGTAGTTATGATAATAAACACATTGCTGTAGTTATGATAATAAACACATGTGCTGTAGTTATGATAATAAAACACATTACTGTAGTTATGATAATAAACATTAGTAGTATGGTAAATAAACACATTACTGTAGTTATGATAATGAACACTTACGTAGTTATGATAATAAACACATTACTGTAGTTATGGTAATAAACACATTACTGTGTTGGTAATAAACACGTTACTGTAGTTATATAAACACATTACTGTAGTTATGATAATAAACACGTTACTGTAGTTATAATAACACGTTACTGTAGTATTATAATAAAAACAATTACTGTAGTTATAATAATAAACACATTACTGGAGTATGATAATAAACACATTACTGTATGTACTCTAGTATGAATAAACACAATTACTGTATAGATAATAAACACGTTACTGTAGTTATAATAAAACACGTTACCGTAGTTATGATAATAAACACATTACCGTAGTTATGACAATAAACACATTACTGTAGTTATGGTAATAAACACATTACTGCAGTTATGATAATAAACACATTACTGTAGTTATGGTAATAAACACATTACTGCAGTTATGATAATAAACACATTACTGTAGTTATGATAATAAACATATTAATGTAGATATGATAAACACATTACTGTAGTTATGATAATAAACACATTACTGTAGTTAGGTAATAAAACACATTACTGTAGTATTGACATAAACACATTACTGTAGTTATGTAATAAACACATTACTGCAGTTATGAAATAAACACTTACTGTAGTTATGGTAATAAACACATTACTGCAGTTATGATAATAAACACATTACTGTAGTATAATAATAAACACCTACTGTAGTTATGATAATAAACACATTAATGTAGTTATGGTATAAACACATTACTGTAGTTATGATAATAAACACATTACTGTAGTTATGGTAATAAAACACATTACTGTAGTTATGATACGATCACCATTACTAGTTAGTATAATAGTAGTTATGGTAATAAACACATTACTGAGTTATGATACGATATACATTACTGTAGTATGGTAATAATAAACACATTACTGTAGTTATGGTAATAACACATTACCAGTATGGTATACATTACTGTAGTATGATAATAAACACATACTGTAGTTATGATAATAAACACATTACTAGTTTATGTGTTTATTATCATAACTACAGTAATGTGTTATATAATACTACAGTAATGTGTTTATTATCATAAAAAAACACATTACTGGTAGTTATGGTAATAACACACATACTGTAGTATGATTAAGCACATTACCGTAGTTATGACAATAAACACATTACTGTAGTTATGATAATAAACACATTACCGTAGTTTATGATAATAAACACATGTACAGTAGTTATGTAATAAAAATTACTGTAGTTATATATAATGAACACTGTACGTTTTATGATAATGAAACACATACTGTAGTATGATAACCATTGTAAAGTTGGTAATAACCATTACTGTGTAGTGATATAAACAACATTACCGTAGTTATGATAATAAACACATTACCGTAGTTATGGTAATAAACACATTATCGTAGTTATGATAATGAACACATTACTGTGGTTATGATAATAAACACATTACTGTAGTTATGATAATAAACACATTACTCTAGTTATGATAATAAACACATTACTGTAATTATGGTAATAAACACATTACTGTAGTTATAATAATAAACACATTACCGTAGTTATGGTAATAAACACATTACTGTGTATGAGTTCAACCCTTAAACCATTTCTCCCTGACTTACTGATTAGAAATGTAATGATGTATCACTTGCATTTCTAAGTAATTACTAATACATCTAATTGCATTTTACGAGTTACGAGGAAATTCATCTTTTTGTTCCAGAAAAGGGAATCAGGCTAGTTAAAATGCAATTATATATGAAAAAACATCTTTGTTTCACAAATGATACATCCCAGGGATAGGAATATATATGTAGGAACATATGCTCGTACATCTCTGGAAGGTCTATATGAGGAACAGGGAGCTATCAAAAGTCTGCTTATGCTGACAGCTCACTGCTCCTTCCTCTGGACATAACTATCTCATCCTAAATGTGGCCATACACATGAGATTTCTATCGCATTGTCCCGATAGATCACACTGATATCTGTTGGCACACATACGGTGGGAATCGCACACACAGAACCGACCAATCCCCACACGCGGTATGGGTTCTGCCACGCAGAAAGATCGGATTGGCTCCCTAAAAGTAAAGTGAGGTGTTACCAACCGATGGATATTTTCCGTCTTTCTCGACCGACCATATATGGTTGTTCGTTGGCACTGCGGTCGCTCAGGTTTCAGCCCCTACACTCTTACGATAATGGGTAAATCTCGTCTTTCCCTGACAGGATTTACCCATTACCATTAGTGTGCATGGCCACCTTTACACAGAGATGGGAGAGAGTCATGCAAGATACGAAGAACACGGAGGGCCAAGCTGGGTTTTGTAAGTAAGGTTTCAGGCGTCTTTGGTTAAGGTCAGTACAGCACAAAGCGGGTTTGAGCTTCCCCTTAAATAAATGGTATAAATGAGTAGACATGCCCTTTAAATCAGAAGCAATGACCGAACAGGAGGAGCACAGTACATATTTCATTCAGGAGTATTATGCTCTATACACCACCACACTGAACTGGAAGTGTTTCAGCTGCTTTATCTCACTTCAAAGCTTCCCCGTGTTTATACGTTTCACTTCGTTACATGGGAGGTTTTAACAGCGAAGTTGGAAATCCGCATGGCTCGGAGCTGTACCTGCTTTTCGTCCTCTTAAGTTTCCCTTGAGTATTTCAATTCCCCATTGTTGGTTCAATCTGCTCTATACTCTTCACCGTTTAGAGTTCCTTTAATGGTCCTGAATAGAGTGATACACTTGGTTAGAGAGGAAAGGGGAAGGGAATGAATTCTTTATTATAAAACCTTCCAACTGGAACGGATGGCCGAACACCTGACATTGGGATTGACTGGCGTGTATGTGCTATATATAGATATGTGCACTGGATAAACCCTAAAGACTCATCTTGCCATTAGACTCATCCGTCCTTGATTTGTAGCCGTCAAGCAATGCCAGTGTACCTGATCAATGTTTAATATTTTCTCATTTAGAACTAATTATAATGCTACGCAAGTAGTTTGATAGAAGTAGTTTGCCAAGAATGTCCCCAGGGAACGTCATCCAGGAAGAGAGTGTTCGAGAACTCTTATGTTTTGCCTCGCAGTTACTGTACATATATAACAGCACCGTGTCTCTGTAATTGTCAAGGACCCTTTAAAAGTCAACTGGCAAAGGATGCTGGGAGTTTTTTCCAAATGTGTGCCAAATTAACCGATTATTACGAAGCTTGTAGAAGATTGTGGACCCTATAGGGGGTTCTGTTTTTAATGCTTTTTATTACGTTTTCTTGACTTTCGCATTGTATTGAATCTGCAATTTTGCACAATCAGAAAGCAGCAAGGACAAAGACTTCAACCCTGTTTTTGAATAAAGCTTAAAGGCGAACTATAGGGCATAAAAAAAAATTCCAAAACAGTTCAAATTAAAAGGGAGGTAGGATCGGAAAGTACCAGTTCTACCTCCCAATATTTTTTCTGCGTGGAGAGCCATCAAGAAGAAAACTGCTTCTGCCAGGAATTCTGAATGCTTCAGCACTATCTTTAATACAGGAAGGCCCAGGGCCGTAACCTGGCAGACGAAAACGGTATGATGAAACAATATTGGGAGGTAGGAATAATCAATCTACCTCCCTGACCCAGGTACTTCATTTATAAAAAGTGATTGCTGTAGCAACTTGCATCAGGGATTCCATCAGAATCTGTCTGAAATATGCACTCAGTCATTTTTACTCACACATTTACTGACTCAAACGATCAGCTATACATACATACATTGGAACAATTGGCCCGAGATGCATAAATGCTACAATCGGATTGGCTCCCTTTACTTTAGTAAAGGGAGCTGGTACTGGCTGACGGAAACATTCAGTCCAGCCCGATCTCCCATGTTGCTGACAGCAGTAGCTGATCATTTAAGCACCAAGGTATCTGACGGGATTGGCCAGATATCCATAATGTGTATAGAAAGCTTGAGACTAAGACAAATGGATATTTTCTACAAAATGGATGATTTATTTGGTGATTTTACAACTTACTTTACTTTATGATTATTTGGATTCTCTTGCATTTTTAGTTCTTTTAGAGAAGAACAAAAGAGAAAGAGATGTATCTGCTCTAAATGTACAATCCCACCACCTATAATTGGTGCTTTCTTTGCAAAGCGTTCCTTTAAGGCCTTTTCTGGGTGACGCCTCATTTCCCTACGGATTTCTTCTGAATGGCAAAGGAAGGTTCATTTGTCAAAGTTGAGCCTAACAAGGTGTCTATAGATGTTGCAGTGGCCATTTATCAATTGAATCTTCTTAATTGCAAATTGCAAAAGGTTTTGAAGCTTAGTACAGTTTGCGATGCATGGTGCCAATGGAAGATAAATGGATATTATCTGCCCTTTAAAATAAATGGTCGACTAGGACCTGATATTACTGCCACAGGTCCACCAATCGATAGACTGTTTGCTAGTCTGTCAGTTGGGTACCATCAATAGTTCATCCAGATATCTCCATTGAGGAAGGCAGAACCAAGTGTGATTTACTGGCATTTCCAAATAAACCGGACCAACTGTTTCTGTCTAAGAATCGATCAAGTGCCATCAGTCGTGTATTTTGACCACGATCAACCAAAATCACCTTCGTCTGCTGCGGTCAATTTGGTTGAAATCAACAACAATACAAGCAATGTTCTTTCTACCTTCCTGAAATGTGTTTTGATACTTTTTATCTCGTAAATGTTTTATGCAAGAATATTCAGTGCAACGGAATAGAATGTTTAGGAAAATCGTGCTGAAGATAGACTTGGTTTCACGTCTCTAATCTTATGTACATTTGTTAAAGGTCCATTATACTGGGAAATCCAATTTTTAGGAAACAGTGAACCTGAATGTTCTGGGGAGCAGGAGAGTACTCCAACCTTTCTTGTCCCAGAGCCAGTGGCGTAACTAAGAATCACTGGGGCCCCCAGCAAAACTATGATGGGGCCCCTATCCATGCTTCATCCACAGGGGTTTTCTGGGAGGAGTCTATATCTGTCATAGAAAAAATAAGATGGTGTCCCTTGGCTCTCGTGCCCCCTGCGGTTGCTCCCCTGGTAGTTATGCCTCTGGCAGGAGCAGAGTGATCAGCTGTTGAAGATTGCTCAGGTTTCTTTTCCTCCTGCCCATGCAACTATACATGTAGACAAGTTGACTGGAAGCATCATACTGGTGCACAAAAGTGCTGAGCGCTCTGTATTTGAACAAGAATGGGAGGTAGGTGTAACCTCTCCTACTTGCCTGGACTTTTTACTAAAAAGATTTTCTAGCGCAATGGTCTCCACAAATAAAAAGGAAACCTTTTTCATGGTTAATTCAAATTATTTCCCATTGGCGGATATATAAATACATCCCGTAGAAAATTCCCTGCGTAATGTATAAAAAGAAAAACAGCTAAAAAAAAAAAGAACATTTGCAAGAACATCTGGTTTAGTCATTTTATTTACTTTGATTTTACAATGGAAAGGATCTAGACAGTCGATCACTGACAAGGGGCTTGTTGTCAAAATAGGATGTGTTCTTGTCGACAGCAAAATAATCTTTGTGAAAGATGTGAGGGTTCTGTAGGTAGAATATTACTAAATAAAATGGATTTCCTAGCGGCCGCCTGGTGTTCCTATTGTCTCTATCGCTGCCTGGAACGGAGGAAACGTGCGCTGAATGCCGATGTGATGGAAACTTTGAAAACAATTTTGTTCACTTTAAAGACAAGTAAATTTGTCATCACACAGAATGATAAGTTATTATCTTAGGGAATTTTAATGGCTGTGGCATACGCGAGATAGCAGCTGGCAATTAGAAATTTGCTTATTGTCAGCAATGCAAACTGAGCAACGCTAAACACAAATTACCCCCCTCCTCCTCATAGATCTTCAGTTCATCCAGCTGTTTACACATACCTGAAAATCCCTTTAATCCCCTACAAAGTATCAGAAATCCTTTAAAGCGGAAGTATCGCCTTTTGTGATAGTGTGTCCTGGAAGGACATGTTGTTAAGCCGTTTAGAATGAGAAATAGAAGAGTGATTTGGTGTTTGTCACGTGCAGTACCACTTCTCACCACCAATTCTTGTGCATCTATTTCTCTATTAATTGAGAATTGACATTAACAGGGAGATTCAATAAAAGTTCTTATCGTTGATAATGGTGCTAATTTTGCCCCAACCAATCAGATCTTATTTACCATTTGAAAGCTAACATCTGATTGGTTGGGGCAAAATTAGCACCATTAATAATGATAAGAACCCTGTATGTTATGAACCATAAGAATTAGTTTACCCTTGATCAGCTAAGAAGATATCCAAAGCATGTTATTCTTTTTTTTAAAATAATAATAAATTGCAAGCTATCCCTTTAATATAACGTGACTTCTTGATGACATCTCGCTTTTTTTTTGGCTGGGTATCGTATTAAACCAACGCTAACGATGTGTGCACCTCTTAACCAGCCAAGTTGGCAATCCGTACTGTGGGAGCCTTTCTATTGAACAAAAGATGTTTACTTTTTATTTTTGTAATGAACTGAAATTAATTTTAATTCCATATTCATGGTTTTAATCCCCCTTGTTGTCATGGTGAACCATAAAACATTAGTCTTTATATTGTGGGAATGTAACGAGCTGTTCTGTTCTACAGTGTGTAGGTGACTGTGTGTGTGTATTAATAAATGTTTGTAGCTTGGTGCCAGAGTCTCACCCCAGCCTGTCAGTGCGTCTTCTTGTTATGGGAATAGATAATAAGCAGGTTTAGTCTCTAATCTAAATCTATATTATTAGTTATATTATTTGTCCTGATTATATTAATTGTATAATTTTTTGTGGAAATTTTAACCAATGATACATATTATGCAATGGATAATCTTAACTATTTCATTTTAATTTTTAATGTACATTTTACATACTATCAGGGTTATTCAATAAAAGTTCTTATTGTTGAAAATGGTGCTCATTTTGCCCCAACCAATCAGATGTTAGCTTTCAAATGTTAAATAAGATCTGATTGGTTGGGGTAAAATGAGCACCATTTTAAACAATTAGAACTTTTATTGAATCTCCCTGATTATCGTTAAAATTGGTGCTCATTTTGCCCCAACCAATCAGATGTTATTTAACATTTGAAAGCTAACATCTAATTGGTTGGGACAAAATGAGCCCCATATTTAACGATAAGAACTTTTATTGAATCTCCCTGATAGTATTGGAGGTTGTACAAAGACATACGTCCATCTAGTCCAACCATTATAACCTAACCATAATGTCTGTCTAACAGTTACATAATAACATAGTATTGGAGGTTGTATAAAGACATACATCCATCTAGTCCACCCTTTATAACCTAACCATAATGTCTGTCTAACAGTTACATAATAACATAGTATTGGAGGTTGTATAAAGACATACATCCATCTAGTCCAATCTTTATACCCTAACCATAATGTCTGTCTAACAGTTACATAGTAACATAGGGGCATATTTATAAAGGAACGATGTTAGCGCAAAAAAATTACCGCCGCACATCGCGGCCGCGAAAATAGCGCTATCGCCGTATTTATAACGGCGAGCGCTATTCCCGCGATACCTATCGCGGCCGCGATGTGCTGCGGTAATTTTAAGCCCCTTCGCGGCGATACTATATAGTATCGCCGCGAAGGGACTTAAAATCCCTTCCACCTCCAATACTATGTTACTATTAACTGTTATACAACATTATGGGTAGGGTATAAGGTTGGATTAGATCGTATGTCTTTATTCAACCTCCAATATATGTTACTATGTAACTGTTACAGACATTATGGGAGAAAAAGGTTGGACTAGATGGACGTATGTCTTTATACAACCCCCCAATACTATGTTACTGTAACTGTTAGACAGACATTATGTTAGGGTATAAAGGTTGGACTAGATGGACGTATGTCATTCAACCTCCAATACTATGTTACTATGTAACTGTTTACAGACATTATGGAGGATTAAGGTTGGACTAGATGGACGTATGTCTTATACAACCCCTCCAATACTTTGTTACTATGTAACGTTACAGACATTATGGGTAGGGTATAAGGTTGGACTAGATGGACGTATGTCTTTATACAACCTCCAATACTATGTTACTATGTAAACTGTTTAGCAGACATTATGGTAGGGATAAAGGTTGGACTAGATGGACGTATTCCTTTATACAACCCCAATACTTTTTACTATGTATGTTAGACAGACATTATGGTAGGGTATAAAGGTTGGACTAGATGACGTATGTCTTTATACAACCTCCAATACTATGTTACTATTAACTGTTAGACAGAATAAGTAGGTGTATAAAGGTTGGACTAGATGGACGTATGCCTTTATACAACCTCAATACTATGTTACTATGTAACTGTAGACAGACATTATGGGTAGGGAGTATAAAGGTTGGACTAGATGGACGTATGTCTTTATACACCTCCAATACTATGTTACTATGTAACTGTTAGACAGACATTATGGGTAGGGTATAAAGGTTGGACTAGATGGACGTATTGTCTTTATACAACCTCCCAACTATGTTACTATGTAACTGTTAGACAGACATTATGGTAGGTTTAAAGGTTGGACTAGATGGACTTATGTCTTTATACAACCTCCAATACTATGTTATTATGTAACTGTTAGAACAGACATTATGGTTAGGTTATAAAGGTTGGACTAGATGGACGTATGTCTTATACAACCTCCAATACTATGTTATTATGTAACTGTTACAGACATTATGGTTAGGTTAAAAGGTTGGACTAGATGGACGTAGTGTCTTTATACAACCTCCAATACTATTTTACTATGTAACTGTTAGACAGACATTTGGTAGGTTAAAGGTTGGACTAGATGGATGTATGTCTTTACAACCTCCAATACTATTTACTATGTAACTGTGACAGACATTATGGTTAGGGTATAAAGGTTGGACTAGATGGACGTATGTCTTTATACACCTCCATACTATGTTACTATGTACCTGTTAGCACAGACATTATGTTAGGTTATAAAGGTTGGACTAGATGGACATATGTCTTTTATACACCTCCAATACTATGTTACTATGTAACTGTTAGACAGACATTATGGGTAGGGTTATAAAGTTGGACTAGATGGACGTATGTCTTTATACAACCTCCAATACTATGTTACTATGTAACTGTTGACAGACATTATTGTAGGGTATAAAGGTTGGACTAGATGGAATATGTCTTTTTAACCTCCAATACTATGTACTGGTTTCTACAGACATTATTGTGGGTATAAAGGTTGGAACTAGATGACGTATGTCTTTATCAACCTCCAATACTATGTTACTATGTAACTGTTATACAGACATTATGGGTAGGGTATAAAGGTTGGATTAATGTACGTATGTCTTTATTCAACCTCCAATACTATGTTCTATGAACTGTTTCTACAGACATTATGGGGGGGATAAAAGGTTGGACTAGATGGACGTATTTTCTTTATACAACCCCCCAATACTATGTTACTATGTAACTGTTAGACAGACATTATGGTTAGGGTATAAAGGTTGGATTAGATACGTATGTCTTTATTCAACCTCCAATACTATGTTACTATGTAACTGTTTACAGACATATGGGCAGATATAAGGTTGGACTAGATGGACGTATGTCTTTATACAACCCCCCATACTATGTTACTATGTAACTGTTATACAGACATATGGTAGGGTAATAAGGTTGGACTGATGGACGTATGTCTTTATACAACCTCCAATACTATGTTACTATGTAACTGTTTACAGACATTATGGAGGAAAAGGTTGGACGAGTGACGAGTTTTTTACAACCCCCAATACTATGTTACTATGTAACTGTTAGACAGACATATATGGTAGGGTATAAAGGTTGGACTAGATGGACGTATGTCTTTATACAACCCCAATACTATGTTACTATGCCTGTTTACAGACATTATGGGGGTATAAAGGTTGGCTAGATGACGTATGTCTTTATACACCACCCCATACTATGTTACTATGTAACTTTAGACAGACATTATGGGAGGGTATAAAGGTTGGACTAGATGGACGTATGTCTTTATACAACCTCCAATACTATGTTACTATGTAACTGTTAGACGACATTATGGTAGGGTAAAAGGTTGGACTAGATGGACTATGCCTTTATACAACCTCCAATACTATGTTACTATGTAACTGATAGACAGACATTATGGTGGGTATAAGGTTGGACTAGATGGCGTATGTCTTTATAAACCTCCAATACTATGTTACTATGTACTGTTAGACGACATTATGGGTAGGGTATAAATGTTGACAGATGGACGTATGTCTTTATACAACCTCCAATACTATGGGGCATATTTATAAAGGTTCTTACTTTTCGCGCCGTTTTCGCGGCATTAACGCAGAATGCGTTTACCGCGATTTATAAAGCCCCGAAAACGGCCGCGAAAAATTAACGAAGCGTTACCCTTTCCGCCGCCGATACTTACCCGGTTACCGCCGCTTCATTATAAAGCGGCGGTACTGGTTTCGCTCGGCTAGTATCGGCTGTTTTACTTCGCCACCTTGAAGGTGGCGAAGTCAGCCGATACTAACCTCCCGCGGCGGGATGGGCAGGCAACCCGCGGCGGGTGGTCGCACCCCCCCGCCCGGGAGACACGCCCACCCCGCCCACACCCCCCGCGCGGCAGCGGCGACCACCCGCCGCCGCCGCCACTT
>CM033470.1:326353240-326749266 GCA_019447015.1 Hymenochirus boettgeri | reverse complement strand
TCCTCTCCCCCCTGTGACTAGAGAGATATTACTGTAGTTAGAGATAATAACACATTACTGTAGTTATGATAATAAACACATTACATTAGTTATGATAATAAACACATTACAGTAGTTATGATAATAAACATATTACTGTAATTATGATAATAAAAACATTACTGTAGATGATAAATAACACATACTGGTTATGATAATAATCACAATACTGTAGTTATGATATAAACACATTACTGTAGTTATGATAATAAACACATTACTGTAGATATGATAAACACATTACTGTAGTTATGATAATAAACATATTACTGTAATGATAATAAACACATTACTGTAGATAGATAATAAACACATTACTATGTAGTTATGATAATAAACACATTACTGTAGTTATGATAATAAACACATTACTGTAGGTATTTAATAAACAACATTACTGTAGTATCTAATAAACAAATTAATGTAGTTATGATAATAAACATATTACTGTAGTTATGGTAATAAACACATTACTGTAGATAGATAATAAACACATTACTGTAGTTATGATAATAATCACACTATGTAGTTATGATAATAAACACATTACTGTAGTTATGATAAAAACACATTACTGTAGTTATGGTAAAAACACATTATGTAGTATGGTAATAAACACATTACTGTAGTTATGATAATAAATACATTACTGTAGTTTGATAATAAACATATTCGTGTAGTTATGATAATAAACCATTACTGTAGTTATGATAATAAAAAACATATTACTGTAGTTATGATAATAATACATTACTGTAGAGATAAATAAAAAAATTGCTGTAGTTATGATAATAATCACATTACTGTAGTTATGATAATAAACACTTACTGTAGTTATGATAATAAACATATTACTGTAGTTATGATAATAAACACATTACTGTAGTAGATATATAAACACATTACTGTAGTTATAATAAAATCACATTACTGTAGTTATGATAATAAACACATTACTGTAGTTATGATAATAAACAATTAATGTAGATATGATAAAACACATTTAGTAGTAGTGATAATAAAACACATTACTGTAGTTATGGTAATAAAAACATTACTAGTTATGATATAAACAACATTATTTATGTATGGTAATAAACACATTACTGTAGTTATGAAATAAAACACATTACTGTAGTTAATAGTAATAAACACATTACTTAGTTAGGTAATAAACACATACTGTAGTTATGGTAATAAACATACCTGTAGTGTGATAATAACATAAACCGTAGTTATGGTAATAAACACATTACGTAGTATGAGTGATAAACACATTACGTAGTTATGATGATAAACACATTACTGTAGTTATGATAATAAACATATTAGTGTAGTTATGATAAAAAACACATTACGTAGTTATGATATAAGCATATTACTGTAGTTAGATAATAAACACATTACTGTAGATAGATAATAAACACATTACTGTAGGTATGATAATAAACACATACTGTAGTTATGATAATAAACACATTACTGTAGTTATGATAATAAACATATTACTGTAGTATGGTAAGAACACATTATGTAGATAGATAATAAACACATTAGAGTTTGATAATAATCAATTACTGTAGTTATGATAAAAAAAACACATTACTGTAGTTATGATAATAAACATATTACTGTAGATATGTTAACACATTACTGTAGTTGTGATAATAAACACATTTCTGTAGTTATGGTAATAAAACAAATTACTGTAGTTATGATAATAAACACATTATTGTAGTTATGGTAATAAACACATTACTGTAGTTATGATAATAAACACATTACTGTAGTTATAGTAAAAACACATTATGTAGTTATAGTAATAAACACATTACTGTAGTTGTGGTAATAAACACATACTGTGTTGGTAATAAAAACATTACTGTAGTTATGGTAATAAACACATTACTGTAGTTATGGTAATAAACACATTACTGTAGTTGTGATGAATAAACACATTACTGTAGTTATGGTGGATAAAACACATTACTGTAGTTATGGTAAATAACACATTACTGTAGTTATGATAATAAAACATTACTGTAGTTATAGGATATAAACACTTACTGTAGTTATGGTAATAAACACATTACCGTAGTTTGATATAAAACAATTACCGTAGTATGGTAATAAAACCATTACCGTAGTTTGATGTAAACACATGCCGTAGTTATGATGATAAACACATTACGTAGTTATGGTAATAAACAAATTACCATAGTTATGATAAAAACACCTACTGTAGTTAGATAATAAACATTTACTGTAGTATTGATAATAAACACCAACACATTACTGTAGTTATGATAATAAACACATTACTGTGTTATGATAATAAACACGTTACTGTAGTATAATAAACACATTACTGTAGTTATGATAATAAACACATTGTGTGTTATGATAATAAACACATTGCTGTAGTTATGATAATAACACATTACTGTAGTATGATAATAAACACATTACTGTAGTTATGGTAATAAACACATTACTGTAGTTATGATAATGAACACATTACGTAGTTATGATAATAAACACATTACTGTAGTATGGTAATAAACACATTACTGTAGTTATGGTAATAAACACGTTACTGTAGTTATAATAAACACATTACTGTAGTTATGATAATAAACACGTTACTGTAGTTATAAATAAACACTTACGGTTAGTTATATATAAACACATACTGTAGTTATAATAAAACACATTACTGTAGTTATGATAATAAACACATTACGTAGTTATGACAATAAACACATTACTGTAGTTGATAATAAACACATTACTGTAGTTATGATAATAAACACGTTACTGTAGTTATAATAAACACGTTACCGTAGTATGATATAATAAACACATACCGTAGTTATGACATAAACACATTACTTGTAGTTATGGTAATAAACACATTACTGCAGTTATGATAATAAACACATTACTGTAGTTATGGTAATAAAACACATTACTGCAGTTATGATAAATAAACACATTACTGTAGTTTATGATAATAAACATTTAATGTAGATATGATAAACACTTACTGTAGTTATGATAATAAACAATACTGTAGTTATGGTAATAAACACATTACTGTAGTTAGACAGATAAACACATTACTGTAGTTATGGTAAAAACACATTACTGCAGTTATGACAATAAAACATTACTGTAGTTATGGTAATAAACACATTACTGCGTTATGACTTATGATAATAAACACATTACTAGTTAGTAGTAATAATAAACACATTACTGTAGTTATGGTAATAAACACAATTACTGTAGTTATGGTAATAAACACATTGACTGTAGTTATGGATAATAAAACATTACTGTAGTTATGGTTAAAACTACAGTAATGTGTTTATTATCATAACTACAGTAATGTGTTTATTACCATAACTACAGTAATGTGTTTATTATCATAACTACAGTAATGTGTTTATTATCATAACTACAGTAATGTGTTTATTACTGTATTTATGATAATAAACACATTCTAGTTTGGTAAACCATATGTATATGAAATACCAAAGTATATTATATACACATTATGTAGTTATGATAATAACACTTACTGTAGTTTGATAGTAATAAACACATTACTTAGTATGGTAATAAACACATTACTGTAGTTATGAAATACACACATTACTGTAGTTTATAGGTAATAAACACATTACCGTAGTTATGGTATAAACACATTACCGTAGTTGTGATAAATAAACATATTACCGTAGTTATGGTAATAACACCTATTACCGTATTTATGGTGATAAACACATTACCGTAGTTATGAAAAACCACATTACTGTATTATGATAAAACAATTAGTGTGTTAGGATAATAAACACATTACTGTAGTTATATAATAAACATATTACTTAGATATGATAACACAATTACTGTAGTTGAATAAACACTTATGTAGTTATGGTAAAACCTTACTGTATTTAATAATAACCCATTACTGTAGTTAGATAATAATATCCTGTAGTTATGGTAATAAACACATTACTGTAGATAGATAATAAACACTTACTGTAGTTATGATAATAATCACATTACTGTAGTTATGTATAAACACATTACGGTAGTTTTATTAATAAACATATTACTATAATATGATAAACACATTCTGTAGTTTGTGATAATAAATACATTACTGTAGTTATGGTAATAAACACATTACTGTAGTTATGATAATAACACTTGTTGTAGTTATGGTAATAAACACATTACTGTAGTTTATGATAATAAACACTTACTGTGTTATAGTAATAAACACATTACTGTAGTTATGGTAATAAACACATTACGGTAGTTTGTAACTAGTAACATAGTAACTAGTAAAGGTTGAATAAAGACATTCGTCCATCAAGTCCAACGTATTCACTTTTTTTTTTTTTTTTTTTTTTAACCCTACCTAACAGTTGATCCAGAGGAAGGCAAAAAACCCCGCTAAAAAAAGGGGAAAAAATTCCTTCCTGACTCCAAACGGCAATCGGAAAGTATCCCTGGATCAACCAGATCTATATGCATTAATACCAGTAATTCTCAATATTTTTTAGTTTTAGAAACTTATCCAGGCCTTTTTTAAAGTTATTCAATGAACTTGCCATTACCACCTCTGCTGGAAGACAGGTTCACAGTTTCACCGTTCTCACTGTAAAGAAACCTCTCCTAACTTGAAGATGAAACTTCTTTTCTTCCAACCTTAAGGATGTCCACGAGTCCTCTGATATGACCTATTAGTGACAATGCACCAGAGAGTTCACTGTATGGCCATTAATATATTTGTATAAGGTTATCATGTCCCCACGCAACCGCCTCTTCTCCAATGTAACAGCCCTAACTTGTCTAATCTGCCTGCATATTCAAGCCCCTCCATTCCCTTATTAATTTAGTTTGCCCTTCTCTGAACTGCCTCAATTTCCAGATGTCCCTTTTGTATATGGGATTCCAAAACTGCACCGCATATTCCAATGTGGCCTTACCAGTGCCTTGTAAAGAGTGAGATAAATATTTTCTCTCTTTGATTCCATTCCCCTCTTTTATACAAGACAATATCTTGCTAGCTCAGCTGTTGCTACCTGGCATTGTTTGCTACAGCTAAGTCTGTTATCTACCAGAACCCCAAATCTTTTTCCATTCAGATGCACTTAACACAGATTTATTTATGGTTTAGGTGGCACAGGGATTATTAAATCCCAAATGCATCACCTTACATTTATCAACATTGAATCTCATCTGCCTTTCTGCTGCCCATTTTGATAATCTATCTAGGTCTGCTTGCAGCACTTGCCATCATTGGAAGTTTCCCAAGCTCTGCATAATTTAGTGTCATCAGCAAACCACGAGACCTTGCTCTCATGCCCCTTCAGTCATTATAAACAGATTAAACAGAAGCGGCCCCAGTACAGAACCCTGAGGAACTCCGCTTGAACTTTAGCCACATAGATGTGCTCCATTAACCACCACTCTCTGTTTACGGTCCAATAACCAGTTCTCTATCCATGAACAAATGTTTTCTTCCAGGCCAACAGTCCCAGTTTATACATTAGTCGCCTATGTGGCACAGTATCAAAGGCTTTTGCAAAATCCAATATACCACATCCACACTGTGCCTGAGTCTAACTTCTTACTCACTCTCATAAAAACCAATTAATTTGTCTGGCATGATCTATTTCTCATATCCATGCTGACTACTACTAATATATGATCTCGGAGACAATAATAAATACATTTCTGTAGTTATGGTAATGTTATGGTAATAAATGCATACTGTAGTTGTGATGATAAACACATTACTGTAGTTATGGTGATAAACACATTACTGTAGTTTTGTAATAAACACTACTGTAGTTATGATAATAAACACTTACTGTAGTTATAGGATAAACACATTACGGTTATGGTATAAACACATTACCGTAGTTATGATAATAAACACATTACCGTAATTATGATAATAATCACATTCTGTAGTTATGGTAATAACACATTACTGTAGTTATGATAATAAACACATTACTGTAGTTAAGATAATAAACACATTCGTTGTTAGATAATAAACACTTACAGTAGTTATAATAATAAACACATTACAGTAGTTATGATAATAAACATCTTACTGTAATTATGATAATAAACACATTACTGTAGATAGATAATAACCATTACGTAGTTATGATAATATCACAATACTGTAGTTATGATAATAAACACATTACTGTAGTTATGATAATAAACACATTACTGTAGATATGATAAACACATTACTGTAGTTATGATAATAACATACTGTAATGATAATAAACACATTACTGTGATGATAATAAACACATTACTTCGTTATGATAATAAACACATTACTGTAGTTATGAAATAAACACATTACTGTAGTTATTATAATAAACACATTACTGTATTATCATAATAAACACTTACTGTAGTTATGATATAAACATTTACTGTAGTTATGGTAAATACACACATTACTGTGAATAGATATAAACACATTACTGTAGTTTGATAATAATCACCCTACTGTATTATGATAATAAACACACATTACTGTAGTTATGATAATAAACACATTACTGTAGTTATGGTATAAACACATTACTGTAGTTATGGTAATAAACACTTACTGTAGTTTGATAATAATACATTACGTAGTTTATGAAATAAACATTTCGTGTAGTTATGATAATAACACTTACGTAGTTTGATAAAATATTACTGTAGTTATATGATATAATTACACTTACTGTAGATAATAAACACATTGCTGTAGTTATGATAATAATCACATTACTGTAGTTATGATAATAAACACATTACTGTAGTTATGATATAAACATATTACTGGTATTATGATAAAAACACATTACTGTAGTAGATAATAAACACATTACTGTAGTTATAATAATAATCACATTACTGTAGTATGATAATAAACACATTACTGTAGTATGAAAATAACATATTACGTAGATATGATAAACACATTACTGTAGTAGTGATATACACATTACTGTAGTTATGGTAATAAACACATTACTGTTTATGATAATAACCTATTGTAGTAGGTAATAAACACATTACTTGAGTTAATGATAATAACACATTACTGTAGTATAGTAAATAAAACTACTATAGTTAGGTAATAAACACATTACTGTAGTTATGGTAATAAACACCATTACCGTAGTTGTGATAATAAACATAATACCGTAGTTATGGTAATAAACACATTACCGTAGTTATGGTGATAAACACCATTACCGTAGTTATGATGAAAACACATTACTGTAGTTATGATAAAACATATTAGTGTAGTTATGATAAAAACACATTACTGTAGTTATGATAATAAGCATATTACTGTAGTTATGATAATAAACACATTACTGTAGATAGATATAAAACACATTACTGTAGGTATGATAATAAACACATTACTGTAGTTATGATAATAAACACATTACTGTATTATGATATAAACATATTAACTGTAGTTTGGTATAAAACATTACTGTAATGATAATAACACATTATGTAGTTATGATAATATCACATTACTGAGTTATGATAATAAACACATTACTGTAGTTATGATAATAAACATATTACTGTAGATATGTTAAACACATTACTGTAGTTGTGATAATAAACATTCTGTAGTTATGGTAATAAACACATATGTAGTTATGATAACACATTATTGTAGTTATGGTAATAAACACATTACTGTTAGTTATGATAATAAACCATTACTGTAGTTATGTAATACACATTACTGTAGTTATAGTAATAACACATTACTGTAGTTGTGTAATAAACACATTACTGTAGTTGTGGTATAACACATTACTGTAGTTATGGTAAAAACACATTACTGTAGTTATGGTAATAAACACATTACTGTATTGTGATGATAACACTTACTGTAGTTATGGTGATAAACCATACTGTATTTATGTAAAACACATTACTGTAGTTATGATAATAAACACTTACTGTGTTATAGTTGAAAACACATTACTGTAGTTATGGTAATAAACACATTACCTAGTTATGATAATAAACATATTACCGTAGTTATGGTAATAAACCTTACCGTAGTTTATGATATAAACACATGCCGTAGTTATGATGAATAACCACATTACCGTAGTTATGGTAAAAACACATTACCATAGTTATGATAATAAACACACTTACTGTAGTTATGATAATAACATATACTGTAGTTATGATAATAAACACAAACACATTACTGTAGTTATGATAATAAACACATTACTGTAGTTATGATAATAAACACGTTACTGTAGTTATAATAAACACATTACTGTAGTTATGATAATAAACACATTGCTGTAGTATGATAATAAACACATTGCGTAGTTATGATAATAAACACATTACTGTAGTTAGAATAAACACTTACTGTAGTTATGGTAATAACACATTCTGTAGTTATGATAATGAACACATTACTGTAGTATGATAAAAACACATTACTGTAGTTATGGTAATACACATTACTGTAGTTATGGTAATAAACACGTTACTGTAGTTATAATACACATTACTGTAGTTATTAATAAACACGTTACTGTAGTTTATAACACGTTACTGTAGTTATTATAATAAACACATTACTGTAGTATAATATAAACACATTACTGTAGTTTGATAATAAACCCATTACGTAGTTATGACTAAACACATTACTGTAGTTATGATATAAACACATTACTGTAGTTATGATATATAAACACGTTACTGTAGTTATAATAAAAACTTCCGTAGTTATGATAATAAACACTTACCGTAGTTATGACAATAAACACATTACTGTAGTTATGGTATAACACATTACTGCAGTTATGAAATAAACACATTACGTAGTTATGGTAATAAACACATTACTGCAGTTATGATAATAAACACATACTGTAGTTATGATAATAAACATATTAATGTAGATATGATAAACCAATTACTGTAGTTATGATATAAACACATTACTGTGTTATGGTATAAAACAATTACTGTAGTTATGACAATAAACACATTACTGTAGTTATGGTAATAAACACATTACTGCAGTTATGACAAAAACACATTACGTAGTTATGGTAATAAACACATTACTGCAGTTATGATAATAAAAACTTACTGTAGTTATAATAATAAACACATTACTGTAGTTATGATAATAACACACTTACTGTAGTTATGGTATAAACACATTACTGTAGTTATGATAATAAACACATTACTGTAGTTATGGTAATAAACACATTACTGTAGTTATGATACGATCCATACGTAGTTTGGTAATAAACATTACTGTAGTTATGGTAATAAACACATTACTGTAGTATGATACGATCACATTACTGTAGTTATGGTAATAAACATTACTGTAGTTATGATAATAAAACACATTACTGTAGTTATGGTAATAACACATTACTGTAGTTATGAATAAACACATTACTGTAGTTATGATAATAAACACATTACTGTAGTTATGTGTTTATTATCATAACTACAGTAATGTGTTTATTATCATAACTACAGTAATGTGTTTTTATCATAAAAAAACACATTACTGTAGTTATGGTAATAAACACATTACTGTAGTTATGATAATAAACACATTACTGTAGATATATAAAACACATTACCGTAGTTATGATATAAACACATTACCGTAGTTATGGTAATAAACACATTACCAGTAGTTTGGATAATGAACCATTACTGTGTTATGATAATGAACACATACTGTAGTTATGGTAATAACACATTACTGTGATATGAAATAACACATTACCGTAGTTATGATAATAAACACATTACCGTAGTTATGGTAATAAACACATTATCGTAGTTATGATAATGAACAATTACTGTGTTATGAAATAAACACATACTGTAGTTGAATAATAACCATTACTCTAGTTATGATAATAAACACATTACTGTAATTATGGTAATAAACACTTACTGTAGTTATAATAATAAACACATTACCGTAGTTATGGTAATAACACATTCTGTTTATGATTCAACCTTAACCATTTCTCCCTGACTTACTGATT
This sequence comes from Hymenochirus boettgeri, assembly GCA_019447015.1. Classification (NCBI taxonomy): domain Eukaryota; kingdom Metazoa; phylum Chordata; class Amphibia; order Anura; family Pipidae; genus Hymenochirus; species Hymenochirus boettgeri. The sequence goes on along the minus strand of CM033470.1, from coordinate 326,739,097 downwards.
AGAAATGTAATGATGTATCACTTGCATTTCTAAGTAATTACTAAACATCTAATTGCATTTTACGAGTTACGAGGAATTCATCTTTTTGTCCAAAAGGGAATCAGGCTAGTTAAATGCAATTATATATGAAAAAACATCTTTGTTTCACAAATGATACATCCCAGGGATAGGAATTATATGTAGGAACATATGCTCGTACATCTCTGGAAGGTCTATATGAGGAACAGGGAGCTATCAAAAGTCTGCTTATGCTGACAGCTCACTGCTCCTTCCTCTGGACATAACTATCTCACCTAAATGTGGCCATACATGAGATTTCTATCGCATTGTCCCGATAGATCACACTGATATCGTTGGCACACATACGGTGGGACGCCACACACAGAACCGACCAATCCCCACACGCGGTATGGGTTCTGCCACGCAGAAAGATCGGATTGGCTCCTAAAAGTAAAGTGAGGTGTTACAAACCGATGGATATTTTCCGTCTTTCTCGACCGACCATATATGGTTGTTCGTTGGCACTGCGGTCGCTCAGGTTTCAGCCCCTACACTCTTACGATAATGGTAAATCTCGTCTTTCCCTGACAGGATTTACCCATTACCAACTGTAGTTATGATAATAACACTTACTGTAGTTATAGTAAAAAACACATTACTGTAGTTATAGTAATAACACATTACTGTAGTTGTTGGTAATAAACACATTACTGTAGTTGTGGTAATAAACACATTACTGTAGTTATGGTAATAAACACAATTACTGTAGTTATGTAATAAACACATTACTGTAGTTGTGATGATAAACACATTACTGTAGTTATGGTGATAAACACATTACTGTAGTTATGGTAATAAAACATTACTGTAGTATGATAATAAACACATTACTGTAGTTATAGGAGATAAACACATACTGTAGTTATGGTAATAAACACATACCGTAGTTATGATAATAAACATATTACCGTAGTTATGGTAATAAACACATTACCGTAGTTATGTGATAAAACACATGCCGTAGTTATGATGATAAACACATTACCGTAGTTATGGTAATAAAACACATTACCATAGTTATGATAATAAACACATACAGAGACCTTGCTCTCAATGCCCCCTTCTAAGTCATTTATAAACAGATTAAACAGAAGCGGCCCCAGTACAGAACCCTGAGGAACTCCGCTTAGAACTTTAGCCCACATAGATGTAGCTCCATTAACCACCACTCTCTGTTTACGGTCCAAAAACCGTTCTCTATCCATGAACACATGTTTTCTTCCAGGCCAACAGTCCTCAGGTTATACATTAGTCGCCTATGTGGCACAGTATCAAAGGCTTTTGCAAAATCCAAAATACCACATCCACGCTGGCCTGAGTCTAACTTCTTACTCACTTCTTCATAAAAACCAATTAAATTTGTCTGGCATGATCTATTTCTCATAAATCCATGCTGACTACTACTAATAAGATGATCTCTGGAGACAATAATAAATACATTTCTGTAGTTATGGTAATAGTTATGGTAATAAATGCATTACTGTAGTTGTGATGATAAACACATTACTGTAGTTATGGTGATAAACACATTACTGTAGTTATGGATAATAAACACATTACTGTAGTTATGATAAAAACACATTACTGTAGTTATAGGAATAAACACATACCGTAGTTATGGTAATAAACACATTACCGTAGTTATGATAATAAACAATTACCGTAATTATGATATAATCACATTACTGTAGTTATGGTAATAAAACACATTACTGCTAGTATGATAATAACACTATGTAGTTAAGATAATAAACACATTACGTAGTTATGATAATAACACATTACAGTAGTTATGATAATAAACACATTACAGTGTTATGATAATAAACATTAACTGTAATTATGATAATAAACACATTACTGTAGATAGATAATAAACACATTACTGTAGTTATGATAATAATCACAATACTGTAGTTATGATAATAAACACATTACTGTAGTTATGATAATAAACACATTACTGTAGATATGATAAACACATTACTGTAGTATGATAATAAACATATACTGTAATGATATAAACACATTACTGTAGATGATAATAACACATACTGTAGTTGTAATAAAACATACGTAGTTATGATAATAAACACATTACTGTAGTATTATATAAAAACACATTACTGTAGTTATCATAATAAACACATTACTGTAGTTATGATAATAAAACATTACTGTAGTTATGGTAATAAACACATTACTGTAGATAGATAATAAACACATTACTGTAGTTATGATAATAATCACACTACTGTAGTTATGATAATAAACACATTACTGTAGTTATGATAATAAACACATTACTGTAGTTATGGTAATAAACACATTACTGTAGTTATGGTAATAAACACATTACTGTAGTTATGATAATAAATACATTACTGTAGTTATGATAATAAACATATTCGTGTAGTTATGATAATAAACACATTACTGTAGTTATGATAATAAACATATTACTGTAGTTATGATAATAATTACATTACTGTAGATAAATAAACACATTGCTGTAGTTATGATAATAATCACATTACTGTAGTATGATAATAAAAACACATTACTGTAGTTATGATAATAAACATATTACTGTAGTTATGATAATAAACACATTACTGTAGATAGATAATAAACACATTACTGTAGTTATGATAATAATCACATTACTGTAGTTATGATAATAAACACATTACTGTAGTTATGATAATAAACATATTACTGTAGATATGATAAACACATTACTGTAGTAGTGATAATAAACACATACTGTAGTTATAACGGTAGAACATATGTAGACACAGACGATATTATGTGAGTTTGAGTAAAAACACAATTACTGTGTAGTTATGGATAATAAACACATTACTGTAGTATAGTAATAAACACATTACTATAGTAGGTAATAAACACATTACTGTAGTTATGGTAATAAACACATTACCGTAGTTGTGATAATAAACATAATACCGTAGTTATGGTAATAAACACATTAACGTAGTTATGGTGATAAACACATTCCGTGTTATGATGATAAAAACATTACTGTAGTTATGATAAAAACATATTAGTGTAGTTATGATAATAAAACACATTACTGTAGTTATGATAATAAGCATATTACTGTAGTTATGATAATAAAACACATTATGTAGATAGATAATAAACACATTACTGTAGGTATGATAATAACACATTACTGTAGTTAGATAATAAACACATTACTGTAGTTATGATAATAAACATATTATGTTAGTTATGGTAATAAACACATTACTGTAGATAGATAATAAACACATTACTGTAGTTATGATAATAATCACATTACTGTAGAGTATGATTAATAAACAACATTACTGTAGTTATGATAATAAACATATTACTGTAGATATGTTAAACACATTACTGTAGTTGTGATAATAAACAACATTTCTGTAGGGGTTATTGTAATAAACACATTACTGTAGTTATGATAATAAAACATTATTGTAGTTATGGTAATAAACACATTACTGTAGTTATGATAATAAACACATTACTGTAGTGTATAGTAATAAAAACACATTACTGTAGTTATAGTAATAAACACATTACTGTAGTTGTGGTAATAAACACATTACTGTAGTTGTGGTAAAAACACATTACTGTAGTATGGTAATAAACACATTACTGTAGTTATGGTAATAAACACATTATGTAGTTGTGATGATAAACACATTACTGTAGTTATGGTGATAAAACAATTACTGTAGTTATGGTAATAAACACATTACTGTAGTATGATAATAAACACATTACTGTAGTTATAGGAATAAACACAGTACTGTAGTTATGGTAAAACACATTACCGTAGTTATGATAATAAACATATTACCGTAGTTATGTAATAAACACATGTACCGTAGTTAGATGTGAAAACACATTGCCGTAGTTATGATGATAAACACATTACCGTAGTTATGGTAATAAACACATTACCATAGTATGATAAAAACACATTACTGTAGTTATGATAATAAACATATTACTGTAGTTATGATAATAAACACAAACACATACTGTAGTATGATATAAACAATATGTAGTTATGATAATAAACACGTTACTGTAGTTATAATAAACCATTACTGTAGTTATGATAATAACACATTGCTGTAGTTAGATAATAAACACATTGCTGTAGTTATGATAATAAACACATTACTGTAGTTATGATAATAAACACATTACTGGAGTTATGGTAATAAACACATTTACTGTAGTTATGATAATGAAACACATTATGTAGTTATGATAATAAACACATTACTGTAGTTATGGTAATAAACACATTACTGTAGTTATGGTAATAAACACGTTACTGTAGTATAATAAACACATTACGTAGTTATGATAAAAACACGTTACTGTAGTTATATTATGTAGTATTATAATAAACAACATTCTTAGTTATAATAAACATACTGTAGTATGATTAAAAACACAATTACGTAGTTATGACAATAAACACATTACTGTAGTTATGATAATAAACACATTACTGGTAGTTATGATAATAAACAGTACTGTAGTTATAATAAAACACGTTACCGTAGTTATGATAATAAACACATTACCGAGTTATGACAATAAACACATTACTGTAGTTATGGTAATAAAACACATACTGCAGTTATGATAATAAAAACACATTACTGTAGTTATGGTAATAAAACACATTACTGCAGTTATGATAATAAACACATTACTGTAGTTATGATAATAAACATATTAAGGTAGATATAAACACATTACTGTAGTTATGATAATAAACACATTACTGTAGTATGAAAACACATTACTGTAGTTATGACAATAAAAACACTATACTGTAGTTATGGTAATAAACACATTACTGCAGTTATGACAATAAACACATACTGTAGTTATGGTAATAAACACATTACTGCAGTTATGATAATAAACACATTACTGTGTATAATAATAAACACATTACTGTAGTTATGATAATAAACACATTACTGTAGTTATGGTAATAAACACATTACTGTAGTTATGATAATAAACACATTACTGTAGTTATGGTAATAAACACATTACTGTAGTTATGATACGATCACATTACTGTAGTTATGGTAATAAACACATTACTGTAGTTATGGTAATAAACACATTACTGTAGTTATGATACGATCACATTACTGTTAGGTATGGTAATAAACACATTATGTAGTTATGGTAATAAAAACATTACTGTAGTTATGGTATAAACACATTACTGTAGTTTGATAATAAAACACATTACTGTAGTTATGTAAAAACACATTACTGTAGTATTGTGTTTATTATCATAACTACAGAATGGTTTTTATCATAACTAAGTAATGTGTTTATTATCAAAAAAAACACATTACGGTAGTTATGGTAATAAACACATTACTGTAGTTATGATATAACACATTACTGTAGATATGATAATAAACACATTACCGTAGTTATGATAATAAACACACATTACCGTAGTTATGGTAAAATAAACACATTACCGTTAGTTATGATAATGAAACACTTACTGTGGTTATGATAATGAACACATTACTGTAGTATGGTAATAAAAAACACATTACGTTAGATATGATAATAAACACATTACCGTAGTTATGATAAATAACCATACCTATGGTAAACATATCGTAGTATGATAATGAAACACATTACTGTGGTTATGATAATAAACACATTACTGTAGTTAGATAATAAACACATTACATCTAGTTATGATAATAAACACATACGTAATTATGGTAATAAAACACATTACTGTAGTTATAATAATAAACACATTACCGTAGTTATGGTAATAAACACATTACTGTGTATGAGTTCAACCCTTAACCATTTCTCCCTGACTTACTGATTAGAAATGTAATGATGTATCACTTGCATTTCTAAGTAATTACTAATACATCTAATTGCATTTTACGAGTTACGGAGGGAAATTCATCTTTTGTTCCAGAAAAGGGAATCAGGCTAGTTAAAATGCAATTATATATGAAAAAACATCTTGTTTCACAAAGCATCCAGGGATAGGAATATATAGTAGGAACATATGCTCGTACATCTGGAAGGTCTATATGAGGAACAGGGAGCTATCAAAAGTCTGCTTATGCTGACAGCTCATGCTCCTTCCTTGGACATAACTATCTCATCCTAAAGGGCCATACACATGAGATTTCTATCGCATTGTCCCGATAGATCACACTGATATCTGTTGGCACACATACGGTGGGAATCGCACACACAGAACCGACCAATCCCACACGCGGTATGGGTTCTGCACGCAGAAAGATCGGATTGGCTCCCTAAAAGTAAAGTGAGGTGTTACCCAACCGATGGATATTTTCCGTCTTTCTCGACCGACCATATATGGTTGTTCGTTGGCACTGCGGTCGCTCAGGTTTCAGCCCCTACACTCTTACGATAATGGGTAAATCTCGTCTTTCCCTGACAGGATTTACCCATTACCATTAGTGTGCATGGCCACCTTTACACAGAGATGGGGAGAGGTCATGCAAGATACGAAAGAACACGGAGGGCCAAGCTGGGGTTTTGTAAGTAAGGTTTCAGGCGTCTTTGGTTAAGGTCAGTACAGCACAAAGCGGGGGTTGAGCTTCCCTTAAATAAATGGTATAAATGAGTAGACATGCCTTTAAATCAGAAGCAATGACCGAACAGGAGGAGCACAGTACATATTTCATTCAGGAGTATTATGCTCTATACACCACCACACTGAACTGGAAGTGTTTCAGCTGCTTTATCTCACTTCAAAGCTTCCCCGTTTTATACGTTTCACTTCGTTACATGGGAGGTTTTAACAGCGAAGTTGGAAATCCGCTGGCTCGGAGCTGTACCTGCGTTTCTCCTCTTAAGTTTCCCTTGAGTATTTCAATTCCCCATTGTTGGTTCAATCTGCTCTATACTCTTCACCGTTTAGAGTGTTCCTTTAATGTCCTGAATAGAGTGATACACTTGGTTAGAGAGGAAAGGGGAAGGGAATGAATTTATATAAAACCTTCCAACTGGAACGGATGGCCGAACACCTGACATTGGGATTGGAACTGGCGTGTATGTGCTATATATAGATATGTGCATGGATAAACCCTAAAGACTCATCTGCCATTAGACTCATCCGTCCTTGATTTGTAGCGTCAAGCAATGCCAGTGTACCTGATCAATGTTTAATATTTTCTCATTTAGAACTAATTATAATGCTACGCAAGTAGTTTGATAGAAGTAGTTTGCCAAGAATGTCCCCAGGGAACGTCATCCAGGAAGAGAGTGTTCGAGAACTCTTATGTTTTGCCTCGCAGTTACTGACATATATAACAGCACCGTGTCTCTGTAATTGTCAAGGACCCTTAAAGTCAACTGGCAAAGGATGCTGGGAGTTTTTTCCAAATGTGTGCAAATTAACCGATTATTACGAAGCTTGTAGAAGATTGTGGACCTATAGGGGGTTCTGTTTTAATGCTTTTTATTACGTTTTCTTGACTTTCGCATTGTATTGAATCTGCAATTTTGCACAATCAGAAAGCAGCAAGGACAAAGACTTCAACCCTGTTTTTGAATAAAGCTTAAAGGCGAACTATAGGGCATAAAAAAAAATTCCAAAACAGTTCAAATTAAAAGGGAGGTAGGATCGGAAAGTACCAGTTCTACCTCCCAATATTTTTCTGCGTGGAGAGCCATCAAGAAGAAAAACTGCTTCTGCCAGGAATTCTGAATGCTCAGCACTATCTTTAATACAGGAAGGCCCAGGGCCGTAACCGGCAGACGAAAACGTTTATGAGAAACAATATTGGGAGGTAGGAATAATCAATCTACCTCCTGACCCAGGTACTTCATTTATAAAAGTGGATTGCTGTAGCAACTTGCATCAGGGATTCCATCAGAATCTGTCTGAAATATGCACTCAGTCATTTTTACTCACACATACTACGACTCAAACGATCAGCTATACATACATACATTGGAAAATTGGCCCGAGATGCATAATGCTACAATCGGATTGGCTCCCTTACTTTAGTAAAGGGAGCTGGTACTGGCTGACGGAAACATTCAGTCCAGCCCGATCTCCCATGTTGCTGACAGCGAGTAGCTAGATCATTTAAGCACCAAGGATCTGACGGGATTGGCCTAGATATCCATAATGTGTATAGAAAGCTTGAGACTAAGACAAATGGATATTTTCTACAAAATGGATGATTTATTTGGTGAATTTACAAACTTACTTTACTTTATGATTATTTGGATTCTCTTGCATTTTTAGTTCTTTTAGAGAAGAAGAACAAAAGAGAAAGAGATGTATCTGCTCTAAATGTTACAATCCCACCACCTATAATTGGTGCTTTCTTTGCAAAGCGTTCCTTTAAGGCCTTTTGGGTGACGCTCATTTCCTACGGATTTCTTCTGAATGGCAAAGGAAGGTTTCATTTGTCAAAGTTGAGCCTAACAGGTGTCTATAGATGTTGCAGTGGCCATTATCAATTGAATCTTCTTAATTGCAAATTGCAAAAGGTTTTGAACGTTAGTACAGTTTGGATGCATGGTGCCAATGGAAAGATAAATGGATATTATCTGCCCTTTAAAATACATGGTCGACTAGGACCTGATATTACTGCCACGGTCCACAACGATAGACTGGTTTGCTAGTCTGTCAGTTGGGTACCATCAATAGTTCATCCAGATATCTCCATTGAGGAAGGCAGAACCAAGTGTGATTTACTGGCATTTCCAAATAAACCGGAACCAACTGGTTTCTGTCTAAGAATCGATCAAGTGCCATCAGTCGTGTATTTTGACCACGATCAACCAAAATCACCTTCGTTGCTGCGGTCAATTTGGTTGAAATCAACAACAATACAAGCAATGTTCTTTCTACCTTCCTGAAATGTGTTTTGATACTTTTATCTCGTAAATGTTTTAGCAAGAATATTCAGTGCAACGGAATAGAATGTTTAGGAAAATCGTGCTGAAGATAGACTTGGTTTCACGTCTCTAATCTTATGTACATTTGTTAAAGGTCCATTATACTGGGAATCCAATTTTAGGAAACAGTGAACCTGAATGTTTGGGGAGCAGGAGAGTACTCCAACCTTTCTTGTACCAGAGCCAGTGGCGTAACTAAGAATCACTGGGGCCCCCGCAAAACTATGATGGGGCCCCTATCCTGCTTCATCCACAGGGTTTTCTGGGAGAGTCTATATCTGTCATAGAAAAATAAGATGGTGTCCCTTGGCTCTCGTGCCCCCGCGGTTGCTCCCCTGGTAGTTATGCCTCTGGCAGGAGCAGAGTGATCAGCGTTGAAGATTGCTCAGGTTTCTGTTCCTCCTGCCCATGCAAATTACATGTAGACAAGTTGACTGGAAAGCATCATACTGGTGCACAAAAGTGTGAGCGCTCTGTATTGAACAAGAATGGGAGGGTAGGTGTAACTCTCCTACTTGCCTGGACTTTTTACTAAAAAGATTTTCTAGCGCAATGGTCTCCACAAATAAAAAGGAAACCTTTTTATGGTTAATTCAAATTATTCCATTGGCGGATATATTAAATACATCCCGTAGAAAATTCCCTGCGTAATGTATAAAAAGAAAAACAGCTAAAAAAAAAAAAGAACATTTGCAAGAACATCTGGTTTAGTCATTTTATTACTTGATTTACAATGGAAAGATCTAGACAGTCGATCACTGACAAGGGGCTTGTTGTCAAAATAGGATTGTTCGTGTCGACAGCAAAATAATCTTTGTGAAAGATGTGAGGGTTCTGTAGGTAGAATATTACTAAATAAAATGGAATTCCTAGCGGCCGCCTGGTGTTCCTATTGTCTCTATCGCTGCCTGGAACGGAGGAAACGTGCGCTGAATGCCGATGTGATGGAAACTTTGAAAACAATTTTGTTCACTTTTAAAGACAAGTAAATTTGATCACACAGAATGATAAGTTATTATCTTAGGGAATTTTAATGGCTGTGGCATACGCGAGATAGCAGCTGGCAATTAGAAATTTGCTTATTGTCAGCAATGCAAAACTGAGCAACGCTAAACACAAATTACCCCCCTCCTCCTCATAGATCTCAGTTCATCCAGCTGTTTACACATACCTGAAATCCCTTTAATCCCCTACAAAGTATCAGAAATCCTTTAAAGGGAAGTATCGCCTTTTGTGATAGTGTGTCCTGGAAGGACAGTTGTTAAGCCGTTTAGAATGAGAAATAGAAGAGTGATTGGTGTTTGTCACGTGCAGTACCATTCTCACCACCAATTCTTGTGCATCTATTTCTCTATTAATTGAGAATTGACATTCAACAGGGAGATTCAATAAAAGTTTCTATCGTTGATATGGTGCTAATTTTGCCCCAACCAATCAGAATCTTATTACCATTGAAAGCAACATCTGATTGGTGGGGCAAAATTAGCACCATTAATAATGATAAGAACCCTGTATGTTATGAACCATAAGAATTAGTTTACCCTTGATCAGTAAGAAGTATCCAAAGCATGTTATTCTTTTTTTTAAAATAATAATAAATTGCAAGCTATCCCTTTAATATACGTGACTTTGATGACATCTCGCTTTTTTTTTTGGCTTGGGTATCGTATTAAACCAACGCTAACGATGTGTGCAACCTCTTAACCAGCCAAGTTGGCAATCCGTACTGTGGGAGCCTTTTTTTGAACAAAAGATGTTACTTTTTATTTTTAATGAACTGAAATTAATTTTAATTCCATATTCATGGTTTTAATCCCCTGTGTGTTCATGGTGAACCATAAAACATTAGTCTTATATGTGGGAATGTAACGAGCTGTTCTGTTCTACAGTGTGTAGGTGACTGTGTGGTGTGTATTAATAAATGTTTGTAGCTTGGTGCCAGAGTCTCACCCCAGCCTGTCAGTGCGTCTTCTTGTTATGGGAATAGATAATAAAGCAGGTTTAGTCTCTAATCTAAATCTATATATAGTTATATTATTGTCCGATTATATATTGTATAATTTTTTGTGGAAATTTAACCAATGATACATATTATGCAATGGATAATCTTAACTATTTCATTTTAATTTTAATGTACATTTTACATACTATCAGGGTTATTCAATAAAGTTCTTATTGTTGAAAATGGTGGCTCATTTTGCCCCAACCAATCAGATGTTAGCTTTCAAATGTTAAATAGATCTGATTGGTTGGGGTAAATGAGCACCATTTTAAACAATTAGAACTTTATTGAATCTCCCTGATTATCGTTAAAATTGGTGCTCATTTTGCCCCAACCAATCAGATGTTATTAACATTTGAAAGCTAACATCTAATTGGTTGGGACAAAATGAGCCCCATATTTAACGATAAGAACTTTTATTGAATCTCCCTGATAGTATTGGGGAGGTTGTACAAAGACATACGTCCATCTAGTCCAACCATTATAACCTAACCATAATGTCTGTCTAACAGTTACATAATAACATAGTATTGGAGGTTGTTATAAAGACATTACATCCATCTAGTCACACCTTAAACCTAACCATAATGTCTGTCTAACAGTACATAAAACATAGTATTGGAGGTTGTATAAAGACATACATCCAATCTAGTCCAATCTTATACCCTAACCATAATGTCTGTCTAACAGTACATAGTAACATAGGGGCATATTTATAAGGAACGATGTTAGCGCAAAAAAATTACCGCCCGCACATCGCGGCCGCGAAAATAGCGCTATCGCCGTATTTATACGGCGAGCGCTATTCCGCGATACTACGCGGCCGCGATGTGCTGCGGTAATTTTAAGCCCTTCGCGGCGATACTATATAGTATCGCCGCGAAGGGACTTAAAATCCCTTCCCGACGCCGCTCTAAGGGGGGGCACACGCCCACCACCCCCCCGCGGCCGGCAGCGGCGACCACCCGCCGCCGCCGCCCCCGCCCCCACCCCCGCGGCGGCAGCGGCGACCACCCGCCGCCGCCGCCACTTCCCAGCAGCCCCTCCAACTGTCCCGTTCGCGGCAATCTCGGAACGGGAGACAGAAGGGCGCCGGGAAGGGCCGCAGCAGGTGGTCGCGACCACCACGCGCGCACACGCACCCCCTCCCGGCAACCCCTCCAAGCCCCCCGCCCGGCCGCTCCGCGAGGGGACGGAGGGACGAGGAGGAGGCAGCCGTGGGGGGGTGGAGGCTCCCTCCAGCAGGGGCCCTGAGAAGGGCCTTTTGGGGCTTAGGGGGTCCCGCAGCTCGAACCGGGACCCCCTCCCGGCCGTACAAGGGCCTGCGGCACTGACAAGGCCTGGCGGGGGGTCCCGCAGCTGAACCGGGACCCCCAGTGCGGCTCTTAAAAGAGCCTTGGGCGACGTCTTTTCTTCCAGTCCCGGCGACACCAGCTCCGCCGAGGGCCGCCGACCCCCGAGAGGTACCCCGCGGCCGCCAGGGGTACCCCCGGCGGGCGCCGGCGACCTCAACGAGGCCGATGTTGCCGGCGTCTTGATCCGACGCGACGTCTCGGGCTGGCGACACCAACCCACACCAGGTCGCGATGCCAGGCGGCTCACTGCAGCCGCCAGTGAGCCCGTGGCCACCCGGCAGGCCTCAGCGGAGCCGATGTGCCAGCCCGCTCTTCGTTTTCTCTGCAGCATAGCACTGCATGGGCATTTGAGTCGCGGCGAAAGCTCCTCTTTATATAGGTTTGCAGAAATCATAATCCGTTCTGATTGGTCAATTTTAATCTTGCGTTACATTAAACTGACTTGGTTATGTAAAGCAAGTATTAAAAATTGACCAATCAGAAACGGATTATGGATTCCGCAAACCTATTCTAAGAGGAGCTTTCCGCCGCGGGACTTCAGATGCCATCGCAGTTAAAAGATGGCTGAAGAAGAAGAAAGAACGGCTGGCACATCGGCCTCGTGAGGCGGCGGGGGTGCCAGCTGGGCTCACTGGCGGGCCGCAGTGACGCCTGCCCCCCCTGGCATGGCGACTGAGTGGGGTTGGTGGTGTCGCCAGCCCGAAAGACGTCGCGTCGGATCAAGACGCCGGCAAAACGGCCTAGTTGAGGTCGCGGCCCCGCGGGGGTACCCCTGGCGGCCGCAGGGGTACCTATCGGGGGTCGGCGGCTCGGCGGAGCTGGTGTCGCCGGGACTGGAAGAAAGAAGACGTCGCCCAAGGGTCTTTTAAGAGCCGCACTGGGGTCCCGTGTTCAGCTGCGGGAACCCCCGCCAAAGGCACTTGTCAGTGCCGCAAGGGCCCTTGTAAGGGCCGGGGAGGGGGGGGTCCCGGTGTCGAGCTGCGGGGACCCCACCTAAGCCCCAAAAAGGCCTTCTCAGGGCCCCCGCTGGAGGGAGCCTCCACCCCCCCAGCGGTCCCTCCCGTCCCTCCCCGGGAGCGGCCGGGGCGGGGGCTTGGAGGGGTTGCCGGGGAGGGGGTGCGCGGGGGGTGGTCGCGACCACTGCTGCGGCCCCTTCCGGCAGCCCTTATAGCCTCCCGTTCCGAGATTGCCGCGAACGGGGAACGGGTGGAGGGGGCTGTGGGAAAGTGGCGGCGGCGGCGGGTGGTCGCCGCTGCCGTCGCGGGGGGGGTGTGGGCGGGGTGGGCGGTCTCCCGGGGCGGTGTGGCGACCACCCGCCGCGGGTTCCTGCCCATCCCGACGCGCGCGCGGGGAGGTTAGTATCGTGCTGACTTCGCCACCTTCAAGGTGGCGAAAGTGAAAACAGCCGATATAGCCGACGCGAAAACCAGTACCGCCGCTTTAAATAGAACGGCGGAACAGGTACCGGGTAAGTATCGGCGCGAAAGGTTAACGCTTCGTAAACTTTCGCGGCCGTTTTCGGGGCTTTATAAATCGCGGGTAAACGCGATTCATGCGTTAATGGCCGCGAAAAACGGCCCGAAAAGTTAACGAACCTTTAAATAATTGCCCCATAGTATTGGAGGTTGTATAAGACATACGTCCATCTAGTCCAACCTTATACCCTACCCATAATGTCTGTCTAACAGTTACATAGTAACATAGTATTGGAGGTTTTATAAAGACATACGTCCATCTAGTCCAACCTTTATACCCTACCCATAATGTCTGTCTATCAGTTACATAGTAACATAGTATTGGAGGTTGTATAAAGGCATTATGTCCATCTAGTCCAACCTTTATACCCTACCCATAATGTGTGTCTAACAGTTACATAGTAACATAGTATTGGAGGTTGTATAAAGACATACGTCCATCTAGTCCAACCTTTATACCCTACCCATAATGTCTGTCTAATAGTTACATAGAACATAGTATTGGGAGGTTGTTAAAGACAACGTCCATCTAGTCCAACCTTTATTCTCACCATAATGTCTGTCAACAGACAGTTACATAGTAACATAGATTGGAGTTGTATAAAGACATACGTCCATCTAGTCCAACCTTTATACCCTACCCATAATGTCTGTCTAACAGTTACATAGTAAAATAGTATGATTGGGTGGGTTGTAAAAAGACATACGTCCATCTAGTCAACTCCCTTATATCTGCCCATAATGTCTGTAAGAACAGTTACATAGTAACATAGTATTGGGAGGTTGTATAAAGAATACGTCCATCTAGTCCAACCTTTATACCTACCCATAATTGTCTGTCTAACAGGTACAGTACATAGTAACATAGTATTGGGGGGTGTATAAAGACATACGTCCATCTAGTCCAACCCTTATATCTGCCCATAATGTCTGTAGAACAGTTACATAGTAACATAGTATTGGAGGTTGAATAAAGACATACGTACATCAATCCAACCTTTATACCTAACATAATGTCTGTCTAACAGTTACATAGTAACATGTATTGGGGGGTTGATAAAGAAATACGTCCATCTAGTCCAACCTTTTTATCCTGCCCATAATGTCGTAGAACAGTTACATAGTAACATAGTATTGGAGGTTGAATAAAGACATACGTACATCTAATCCAACCTTTATACCCTACCATGATGTCTGTAAACAGGTACATAGAATAGATGGAGGTTGAAAAAGACATACCACACCAACCTACCACACTAAGTCGTAAACTATATACCTAGTATGGAGGTTATAAATAAGGACATATTTCCATTAGTCCAACCTTTATACCCTACACATAATGTCTGTCTAACAGTTACATAGTAACATAGTATTGGAGGTTGTATAAAGAGTCATACGTCCATCTGCCAACCTTTATAACCTAACCATAATGTCTGTCTAACAGTTACATAGTAACATAGTATTGGAGGTTGTATAAAGACAAATCCATCTAGTCCAACCTTTTAACCTAACCATAATGTCTGTCTAACAGTTACATAGTAACATAGTATGGAGGTTGTATAAAGACATACGTCATCTAGTCCAACCTTTATACCCTAACCATAATGTCTGTCTAAAGTTACATAAAACATAGTATTGGAGGTTGTATAAAGACATACATCCATCTAGTCCAACCTTTATAACCTAACCATAATGTCTGTCTAACAGTTACATAGTAACATAGTATTGGAGTTGTATAAAGACATACGTCCATCTAGTCCAACCTTTATAACCTAACCATAATGTCTGTCTAAACGTTACATAATAACATGTATTGGAGGTTGTATAAAGACATACGTCCATCTAGTCCAACCTTTATAAACCTAACCATAATGTCTGTCTAACAGTTACATAATAACATAGTATTGGAGGTTGTATAAAGACATACATCCATCTAGTCCAATCTTATACCCTACCAATAATGTCTGTCTAACAGTTACATAGTAACATAGTATTGGAGGTTGTATAAAGACATACGTCCATCTAGTCCAACCTTTATACCCTACCATAATGTCTGTCTAACAGTTACATAGTAACATAGTATTGGAAGTTTTATAAAGACATACGTCCATCTAGTCCAACCTTTATACCCTACCCATAATGTCTGTCTATCAGTTACATAGTAACATAGTATTGTAGGTTGTATAAAGGCATACGTCCATCTAGTCCAACCTTTATACCCTACCCATAATGTCTGTCTAACAGTTACATAGTAACATAGTATTGGAGGTTGTATAAAAGACATACGTCCATCTAGTCCAACCTTTATACCCTACCCATAATGTCTGTCTAATAGTTACATAGTAACATAGTATTGGGGGGTTGTATAAAGACATACGTCCATCTAGTCCAACCTTTATATCCTGCCCATAATGTCTGTAGAACAGTTACATAGTAACATAGTATTGGAGGTTTGTTAAAGACATACGTCCATCTAGTCCAACCTTTATACCCTACCCATAATGTCTGTCTAACAGTTAAATAGTAACATAGTATGGGGGGTGTATAAAGACATACGTCCATCTAGTCCAACCTTTATATCTGCCCATAATGTCGTAGAACAGTTACATAGTAACATAGTATGGAGGTTGAATAAAGACATACGTACATCTAATCCAACCTTTATACCCTAACCATAATGTCTGTCTAACAGTTACATAGTAACATAGTATTGGGGGGTTGTATAAAGACATACGTCCATCTAGTCCTACCTTTTTTTCCTGCCCATAATGTCTGTAGAACAGTTACATAGTAACATACTATTGGAGGTTGAATAAAGACATACGTACATCTAATCCAACCTTTATACCCTACCCATGATGTCTGTATAACAGTTACATAGTAACATAGTATTGGAGGTTGAATAAAGACATCCATCCATCTAGTCCAACCTTTATACCCTACCCATAATTTCTGTATAACAGTTACATATTAACATAGTATTGGAGGTTGTATAAAGACATACTTCCATGTAGTCCAACCTTTATACCCTACCCATAATGTCTGTCTAACATTACATAGTAAAAAATGATTGGGGGGTGTATAAAGACATACGTCATCTAGTCAACCTTTATATCCTACCCATAATGTCTGTAGAACAGTTACATAGTAACATAGTATTGGAGGTTGTATAAAGACATACGTCCATCTAGTCCAACCTTTATACCCTACCATAATGTCTGTCTAACAGTTACATAGTAAATAGTATTGGGGGGTTGTTATAAAGACATACGTCCATCTAGTCCACCTTTTTATACTGCCCATAATGTCTGTAGAACAGTTACATAGTAACAGTATTGGAGGTTGAATAAAGACAATACGTACATCTAATCCAACCTTTATACCCTAACCATAATGTCTTCTGTATAACAGTTACATAGTAACATAGTATTGGAGGTTGAAATAAAGACATCCATCCATCTAGTCCAACCTTATACCCTACCCATAATGTCTGTATAACAGTTACATAGTAACATTTATTGGAGGTTGTATAAAGACATACGTCCATCTAGTCCAACCTTATACCCTACCCATAATGTCTGTCTAACAGTTACATAGTAACATAGTATTGGAAGTTGTATAAAGACATACGTCATCTAGTCCAACCTTTATTCCCTACCCATAATGTCTGTCTAACAGTTACATAGTAACATAGTATTGGAGGTTGTATAAAGACATACGTCCATCTAGTCCAACCTTTATACCCTACCCATGATGTCTGTATAACAGTTACATAGTAACATAGTATTGGAGGTTGAATAAAGACATCCATCCATCTAGTCCAACCTTTATACCCTACCCATAATGTCTGTATAACAGTTACATAGTAACATATTATTGGAGGTTGTTATAAAGACATACGCATCTAGTCCAACCTTTATACCCTACCCATAATGTCTGTCTAACAGTACATAGTAAAAGTATTGGAGGTTGTATAAAGACATACGTCCATCTAGTCCAACCTTTATTCCCTACCCATAATGTCTGTCTAACAGTTACATAGTAACATAGTATTGGAGGTTGTATAAAGACTACGTCCATATAGTCCAACCTTATACCCTACCCATAATGTCTGTCTAACAGTTACATAGTAACATAGTATTGGAGGTTGTATAAAGACATACGTCATCTAGTCACAATCCTTTATCCCTACCATAATGTCTGTCTAACAGTTACATAGTAGCATAGTATGGATGGTGTATAAAGACATGCGTCCATCAGTTCAACCTTTATACACTAACTATAAGTCTGTCTAACAGTTACATATTATGTGTACTGCTTCCTCTCACCTTAACCTTTTCTCTGTGGCTCTCTCCACTGGAATTCTATTCCCCTCTCTCACATCATGAAACATTATTAGCAGGTTTAAATCTAGCCTTACATCCTACCTATCTGGTAACCAGCACAGTATTTGATGTTTTATATGCACGGCATACGTCTCACTCCGGAACGTATACCCATTCCATTGATCTGTATGTTACCCAACTAGCTAGATTGTAAGCTCTATGGGGCAGGGACCTCCTTTCCTCTTGTGGCAAAGACTCTAACACTTCCATTTATATAATTTATATATTTATGTACTGAAACTATCTGACTTGTTCCCCTTGTATGACTTATTGTATTCGTTACTGTACAGCGCTGCATCCCAAGAGGAGCTTATATAAATAAAACTTATACATACATACATATTGGAGGTTGTATAAATACATACGTCCATCTATCCAACCTTTATACCCTACACATAATGTCTGTGGAACAGTTACTTAGTATTGGAGGTTTAATAAGGACATATTCCATCTAGTCCAACCTTTATACCTACACATAATGTCTGTGGAACAGTTACATAGTAACATAGTATGGAGGTTGTATAAAGACATACGTCCATCTAGTCCAACCTTTATACCGTACACTAATGCCTGTCTAACAGTTACATAGTAACATTAGTATTGGAGGTTGTATAAAGACTAGTCCATCTAGTCCAACCTTTATACCCTACCATAATGTCTGATAACAGTTACATAGTAACATAGTATTGGAGGTTGTATAAAGACATATTCCATCTATTCCAACTTTATACCCTACACATAATGCCTGTCTAACAGTTACATAGTAACATAGTATTGGAGGTGTATAAAGACATGTCCATCTAGTCCAACCTTTATACCCTACCCATAATGTCTGTCTAACAGTTACATAGTAACATAGTATTGGAGGTGTATAAAGACATACGTCCATCAAGTCCAACCTTTATACCCTACCCATAATGTCTGTATAACAGTTACATAGTAACATAGTATTGGAGGGTTGTATAAAAGACATACGTCCATCTAGTCCAACCTTTATACCCTACCCATAATGTCTGTATAACAGTTACATATTACATAGTATTGGAGATTGTATAAAGAAATACGTCCATCTATTCCAACCTTTTATACCCTACACATAATGTCTGTGAACAGTTATAGTATTGGAGGTTAATAAAGACAATATTCCATCTAGTCCAACCTTTATACCCTACACATAATGTCTGTGAAAACAGTTACATAGTAACATAGTATGGAGGTTGTATAAAGACATACGTCCATCTAGTCCAACCTTTATACCTACCATAATGCCTGTTAAACAGTTACATAGTAACATAGTATTGGAGGTTGTTAAAGACATACGTCCATCTAGTCCAACCTTTATACCCTACCCATAATGTCGTATAACAGTTACATAGTAAATAGTATTGGAGGTTGTATAAAGACATATTTCAATCTATCCAACCTTTATACCCTAACACATAATGTCCTGTCAACAGTTACATAGTAACAGTATTGGAGGTTGTATAAAGACATACGTCCATCTAGTCCAACCTTTATACCCTACCCATAATGTCTGTATAACAGTTACATAGTAACATAGTATTGGAGGTTGTATAAAGACATTTCCATCTATCCAACCTTTATACCCTACCATAATGCTGTCTAACAGTTACATAGTAACATAGTATGGAGGTTGTATAAAGACATACGTCCATCTAGTCCAACCTTTATACCCTACCCATAATGTCTGTCTAACAGTTACATAGTAACATAGTATTGGAGGTTGTATAAAGACATACGTCCATCAGTCCAACCTTTAACCCTACCCATAATGTCTGTATAACAGTTACATAGTAACATAGTATTGGAGGTTGTATAAAGACATACGTCCATCTAGTCCCACCTTTATTACCCTACCCATAATGTCTGTATAACAGTTACTAGGAACATAGTATTGGAGGTTGTATAAAAGACATACGTCCATCTAGTCCAACCTTTATACCCTACCATAATGTCTTGTCTAACAGTTACATAGTAACATAGTATTGGAGGTTGTAAAAGACATTAGTCCATCTAGTCCAACCTTTAACCCTACCATAATGTCTGTATAACAGTTACATAGTAAAATAGTATTGGAGGTTGTATAAAAGACATACGTCCATCTAGTCCAACCTTTATTACCCTACCATAATTGGCGATAACAGTTACATAGTAACATAGTATTGGAGGTTGTATAAAGACATACGTCCAACTAGTCCAACCTTTTACCCTACCCATAATGTCTGTTAACAGTTACATAGTAACATAGTATTGGAGGTTGTATAAAGACATACGTCCATCTAGTCCCAACCTTTATAACCTAACCATAATGTCGTCTAACAGTTAATAGTAAACATAGTATTGGAGGTTGAATAAAGACATACGTCCATCTAGTCCAACCTTTATACCCCCCTACCCATAATGTCTGTATAACAGTTACATAGTAACATATTATTGGAGGTTGTATAAAGACATACGTCCATCTAGTCCAACCTTTATACCCTACCCATAATGTCTGTCTAACAGTTACATAGTAACATAGTATTGGAGGTTGTATAAAGACATACGTCCATCTAGTCCAACCTTTATTCCCTACCCATAATGTCTGTCTAACAGTTACATAGTAGCATAGTATTGGATGTTGTATAAAGACATGCGTCCATCTAGTTCAACCTTTATACACTAACTATAATGTCTGTCTAACAGTTACATATTATTGTACTGCTTCCTCTCACCTTAAACCTTTCTCTCTTGTGGCTCTCATCCACTGGAATTCTATTCCCCTCTCTCTACATCATGAAACCATTATTAGCAGGTTTAAATCTAGCCTTACATCCTACCTATCTGGTAACCAGCACAGTATTTGATTGTTTTATCTGCACTGCATACGTCTCACTCCGGAACGTATACCCATTCCATTGTATCTGTATGTTACCCAACTAGCTAGATTGTAAGCTCTATGGGGCAGGGACCTCCTTTCCTCTTGTGGCAAAGCTCTAACACTTCCATTTATATAATTTATATATTTATGTACTGAACTATCTATGTACTTGTTCCCCTTGTATGACTTTATTGTATTTCGTTACTGTACAGCGCTGCATCCCCAAGAGGAGCTTTATAAATAAACTATACATACATACATATTGGAGGTTGTATAAATACATACGTCCATCTATTCCAACCTTTATACCCTACACATAATGTCTGTGGAACAGTTACTTAGTATTGGAGGTTAAATAAGGACATATTTCCATCTAGTCCAACCTTTATACCCTACACATAATGTCTGTGGAACAGTTACATAGTAACATAGTATTGGAGGTTGTATAAAGACATACGTCCATCTAGTCCAACCTTTATACCGTACACATAATGCCTGTCTAACAGTTACATAGTAACATAGTATTGGAGGTTGTATAAAGACATACGTCCATCTAGTCCAACCTTTATACCCTACCCATAATGTCTGTATAACAGTTACATAGTAACATAGTATTGGAGGTTGTATAAAGACATATTTCCATCTATTCCAACCTTTATACCCTACACATAATGCCTGTCTAACAGTTACATAGTAACATAGTATTGGAGGCTGTATAAAGACATACGTCCATCTAGTCCAACCTTATACCCTACCCATAATGTGTCTAACAGTTACATAGTAACATAGTATTGGAGGTTGTATAAAGACATACGTCCATCAAGTCCAACCTTTATACCCTACCCATAATGTCTGTATAACAGTTACATAGTAACATAGTATTGGAGGTTGTATAAAGACATACGTCCATCTAGTCCAACCTTTATACCCTACCCATAATGTCTGTATAACAGTTACATAGTAACATAGTATTGGAGTGTATAAATAATACGTCCATCTATTCCAACCTTTATACCCTACACATAATGTCTGTAACAGTTACTTAGTATGGAGGTTATATAAAGACATATTTCCATCTAGTCCAACCTTTATACCCTACACATAATGTCTGGAACAGTTACATAGTAACATAGTATTGGAGGTTGTTAAAGACATACGTCCATCTAGTCCAACCTTTATACCCTACACATAATGCCTGTCTAACAGTTACATAGAACATAGTATTGGAGGTTGTATAAAAGACATACGTCCATCTAGTCCAACCTTATACCCTACCCATAATGTCTGTATAACAGTTACATAGTAACATAGTATGGAGGTTGTATAAAGACATATTTCAATCTATTCAACCTTTATACCCTACACATAATGCTGTCTAACAGTTACATAGTAACAGAGTATTGGAGGCTGATAAGACATACGTCCATCTAGTCCAACCTTTATACCCTACCCATAATGTCTGTATAACAGTTACATAGTAACATAGTATTGGAGGTTGTTATAAAGACATATTCCATCTATTCCAACCTTTAACCCTACACATAATGCTGTCTAACAGTTACATAGTAACATAGTATTGGAGGTTGTATAAAGACATACGTCCATCTAGTCCAACCTTTATACCCTACCCATAATGTCTGTCTAACAGTTACATAGTAACATAGTATTGGAGGTTGTATAAAGACATACGTCCATCAAGTCCAACCTTTATACCCTACCCATAATGTCTGTATAACAGTTACATAGTAACATAGTATTGGAGGTTGTATAAAGACATACGTCCATCTAGTCCAACCTTTATACCCTACCCATAATGTCTGTATAACAGTTACATAGTAACATAGTATTGGAGGTTGTATAAAGACATACGTCCATCTAGTCCAACCTTTATACCCTACCACATATGCTGTCTAACAGTTACATAGTAAACATAGTATTGGAGGTTGTATAAAGACATACGTCCATCTAGTCCAACCTTTATACCCTACCCATAATGTCTGTATAACAGTTACATAGTAACATAGTATTGGAGGTTGTATAAAGACATACGTCCATCTAGTCCAACCTTTATACCCTACCCATAATGTCTGTATAACAGTTACATAGTAACATAGTATTGGAGGTTGTATAAAGACATACGTCCAACTAGTCCAACCTTTTTACCCTACCCATAATGTCTGTATAACAGTTACATAGTAATATAGTATTGGAGGTTGTATAAAGACATACGTCCATCTAGTCCAACCTTTATAACCTAACCATAAGTCTGTCTAACAGTTACATAGTAACATAGTATTGGAGGTTGAATAAAGACATACGTCCATCTAGTCCAACCTTTATACCCCCCCATAATGTCTGTAAAACAGTTACATAGTAACATAGTATTGGAGGTTGTATAAAGACATACGTCCAACAGTCCAACCTTTTTACCCTACCCATAATGTCTGTATAACAGTTACATAGTAATATAGTATTGGAGGTTGTATAAAGACATACGTCCATCTAGTCCAACCTTTATAACCTAACCATAATGTCTGTCTAACAGTTACATAGTAACATAGTATTGGAGGTTGTATAAAGACATATGTCCATCTAGTCCAACCTTTATACCCTACCCATATATGTCTGTTAAACAGTTACATAGTAACATAGTATTGGAGGTTATATAAAGGACATACGTCCAACTAGTCCAACCTTTTACCTACCCATAATGTCTGTATAACAGTTACAATAGTAACATAGTATTGGAGGTTGTATAAAGACATACGTCCATCTAGTCCAACCTTTATACCCTACCCATAATGTCTGTCTAACAGTTACATAGTAACATAGTATTGGGGGGTTGTATAAAGACATACGTCCATCTAGTCCAACCTTTATATCCTGCCCATAATGTCTGTAGAAACAGTTACATAGTAACATAGTATTGGAGGTTGAATAAAGACATACGTACATCTAATCCAACCTTTATACCCTACCGATGTCTGTATAACAGTTACATAGTAACATAGTATTGGAGGTTGTATAAAGACATCCTCATCTAGTCCAACCTTTATACCCTACCATAATGCTGTATAACAGTTACATAGTAACATAGTATTGGAGGTTGTCAAAGACATACGTCCATCTAGTCCAACCTTTATACCTACCCATAATGTCTGTCTAACAGTTACATAGTAACATAGTATTGGAGGTGTATAAAAGACATACGTCCATACTAGTCCAACCTTTTTAACCTACCCATAATGTCTGTTTAACAGTTACATAGTAACATAGTATTGGAGGTTGTATAAAGACATACGTCCATCTAGTCCAACCTTTATAAACCTAACCATAATGTCTGTCTAACAGTTACATAGTAACATAGTATTGGAGGTTGTATAAAGACATAGTCCATCTAGTCCAACCTTTATAACCTACCCATAATGTCTGTCTAACAGTTACATAGTAACATGGTATGGAGTTTTATAAAGGATCTGTCCATCTAGTCCAACCTTTATACCCTACCCATAATGTCTGTCTAACAGTTACATAGTAACATAGTATTGGAGGCTGTATAAAGACATACGTCCATCTAGTCCAACCTTTATACCCTACCCATAATGTCTGTCTAACAGTTACATAGTAACATAGTATTGGAGGTTGTATAAAGACATACGTCCATCTAGTCCAACCTTTATACCCTACCCATAATGTCTGTATAACAGTTACATAGTAACATAGTATTGGAGGTTGTATAAAGACATACGTCCATCTAGTCCAACCTTCAGTGAGCCTGCCTGGCATCGGCGACCTGAGTGGGGTTGGTGTCGCCAGCCCGAAGACGTCGCGTCGGATCAAGACGCCGCAACATCGGCCTCGTTGAGGTCGCCGGCCCCGCGGGGTTACCCCTGGCGGCCGCAGGGGTACCTTCGGGGGTCGGCGGCCTCGGCGGAGCTGGTGTCGCCGGGACTGGAAGAAGAAGACGTCGCCCAAGGGCTCTTTTAAGAGCCGCACTGGGGGTCCCGGTTCAGCTGCGGGACCCCCGCCAAAGGCACTTGTCAGTGCCGCAAGGGCCCTTGTAAGGGCCGGGGAGGGGGGTCCGGTTCGAGCTGCGGGACCCCCTAAGCCCCAAAAGGGCCTTCTCAGGGCCCCGCTGGAGGGAGCCTCCACCCCCCCAGCGGCTCCTCCCGTCCCTCCCGGGAGCGGCCGGGGCGGGGGGGGGGCTTGGAGGGGTTGCCGGGGAGGGGGGTGCGCGGGGGTGGTCGCGACCACTGCTGCGGCCCCTTCCCGGCAGCCCTTCTAGCCTCCCGTTCCGAGATTGCCGCGAACGGGGAACGGGTTGGAAGGGGCTGCTGGGAAGTGGCGGCGGCGGCGGGTGGTCGCCGCTGCCGCCGCGGGGGGTGTGGGCGGGGTGGGCGTGTCTCCCGGGGCGGGTGCGACCACCCGCCGCGGGGTTGCCTGCCCATCCCCGCCGCGGGAGGTTAGTATCGGCTGACTTCGCCACCTTCAAGGTGGCGAAAGTAAAACAAGCCGATACTAGCCGAGCGAAACCAGTACCGCCGCTTTATAAATAGAAGCGGCGAGGTACCGGGTAAGTATCGGCGCGAAAGGTAACGCTTCGTAACTTTTCGCGGCCGTTTTCGGGGCTTTTATAAATCGCGGTAAACGCGATTCATGCGTTAATGGCCGCGAAAACGGCCGCGAAAAGTTAACGAACCTTTATAAATATGCCCCATAGTATTGGAGGTTGTATAAAGACATACGTCCATCTAGTCCAACCTTTATACCCTACCCATAATGTCTGTCTAACAGTTACATAGTAACATAGTATTGGAGGTTTTATAAAGACATACGTCCATCTAGTCCAACCTTTATACCCTACCCATAATGTCTGTCTATCAGTTACATAGTAACATAGTATTGGAGGTTGTATAAAGGCATATGTCCATCTAGTCCAACCTTTATACCTACCCATAATGTCTGTCTAACAGTTACATAGTAACATAGTATTGGAGGTTGTATAAAGACATACGTCCATCTAGTCCAACCTTTATACCCTACCATAATGTCTGTCTAATAGTTACATAGTAACATGTATTGGGGGGTTGTTATAAAGACTACGTCCATCTAGTCCAACCTTTATATCCTGCCCATAATGTCTGTAGAACAGTTACATAGTAACATAGTATTGGAGGTTGTATAAAGAACATACGTCCATCTAGTCCAACCTTTATACCCTACCCATAATGTCTGTCTAACAGTTACATAGTAAAATAGTATTGGGGGGTTGTAAAAAGACATACGTCCATCTAGTCCAACCTTTATATCCTGCCCATAATGTCTGTAGAACAGTTACATAGTAAAATAGTATTGGAGGTTGTTAAAGGACATACGTCCATCTAGTCCAACCTTTATACCCTACCCATAATGTCTGTCTAACAGTACATTAGTAACATAGTATTGGGGGGTTGTATAAAGACATACGTCCATCTAGTCCAACCTTTATATCCTGCCCATAATGTCTGTAGAACAGTTACATAGTAACATAGTATTGGAGGTTGAATAAAGACATACGTACATCTAATCCAACCTTTATACCCTAACCATAATGTCTGTCTAACAGTTACATAGTAACATAGTATTGGGGGGTTGTAAAAGAAAATAGTCCATCTAGTCCAACCTTTTATCCTGCCCATAATGTCTGTAGAAACAGTTACATAGTAACATAGTATTGGAGGTTGAATAAAGACATACGTACATCTAATCCAACCTTTATACCCTACCATGATGTCTGTATAACAGTTACATAGTAACATAGTATGGAGGTTGAATAAAGACATACGTCCATCTATTCCAACCTTTATACCCTACACAATAATGTCTGTGGAAACAGTTAATTAGTATTGGAGGTTAAATAAGGACATATTTCCATCTAGTCCAACCTTTATACCTACACATAATGTCTGTCTAACAGTTACATAGTAACATAGTATTGGAGGTTGTATAAGACATACGTCCATCTAGTCCAACCTTTATAACCTAACCATAATGTCTGTCTTAACAGTTACATAGTAACATAGTATTGGAGGTTTGTATAAAGACATACTCCATCTAGTCCAACCTTTATAACCTAACCATAATGTCTGTCTAACAGTTACATAGTAACATAGTATTGGAGGTTGTATAAAGACATACGTCCATCTAGTCCAACCTTTATACCCTAACCATAATGTCTGTCTAACAGTTACATAATAACATAGTATTGGAGGTTGTATAAAGACATACATCCATCTAGTCCAACCTTTATAACCTAACCATAATGTCTGTCTAACAGTTACATAGTAACATAGTATTGGAGGTTGTATAAAGACATACGTCCATCTAGTCCAACCTTTATAACCTAACCATAATGTCTGTCTAACAGTTACATAATAACATAGTATTGGAGGTTGTATAAAGACATACGTCCATCTAGTCCAACCTTTATAACCTAACCATAATGTCTGTCTAACAGTTACATAATAACATAGTATTGGAGGTTGTATAAAGACATACATCCATCTAGTCCAATCTTTATACCCTACCAATAATGTCTGTCTAACAGTTACATAGTAACATAGTATTGGAGGTTGTATAAAGACATACGTCCATCTAGTCCAACCTTTATACCCTACCCATAATGTCTGTCTAACAGTTACATAGTAACATAGTATTGGAAGTTTTATAAAGACATACGTCCATCTAGTCCAACCTTTATACCCTACCCATAATGTCTGTCTATCAGTTACATAGTAACATAGTATTGTAGGTTGTATAAAGGCATATGTCCATCTAGTCCAACCTTTATACCCTACCCATAATGTCTGTCTAACAGTTACATAGTAACATAGTATTGGAGGTTGTATAAAGACATACGTCCATCTAGTCCAACCTTTATACCCTACCCATAATGTCTGTCTAATAGTTACATAGTAAAATAGTATTGGGGGGTTGTATAAAGACATACGTCCATCTAGTCCAACCTTTATATCCTGCCCATAATGTCTGTAGAACAGTTACATAGTAACATAGTATTGGAGGTTGTATAAAGACATACGTCCATCTAGTCCAACCTTTATACCCTACCATAATGTCTGTCTAACAGTTATAGTAGTAACATAGTATTGGGGGGTGTGTAAAAGACATACGTCCATCTAGTCCAACCTTTATACCTGCCCATAATGTCTGTAGAACAGTTACATAGTAACATAGTATTGGAGGTTGAATAAAGACATACGTACATCTAATCCAACCTTTATACCCTAACCATAATGTCTGTCTAACAGTTACATAGTAACATAGTATTGGGGGGGTTGTATAAAGACATACGTCCATCTAGTCCTACCTTTTTTCCTGCCCATAATGTCTGTAGAACAGTTACATAGTAACATACTATTGGAGGTTTGAATAAAGACATACGTACATAATCCAACCTTTATACCCTACCCATGATGTCTGTATAACAGTTACATAGTAACATAGTATTGGAGGTTGAATAAAGACATCCATCCATAGTCCAACCTTATACCCTACCCATAAATTTCTGTTATAACAGTTACATATTAACATAGTATTGGAGGTTGATAAAGACATACTTCCATGTAGTCCAACACTTTATTACCCTACCCATAATGTCTGTCTAACAGTTACATAGTAAAATAGTATTGGGGGGTTGTATAAAGACATACGTCCATCTAGTCCAACCTTTATATCCTGCCCATAATGTCTGTAGAACAGTTACATAGTAACATAGTATTGGAGGTTGTATAAAGACATACGTCCATCTAGTCCAACCTTTATACCCTACCATAATGTCTGTCTAACAGTTACATAGTAACATAGTATTGGGGGGTTGTATAAAGACATACGTCCATCTAGTCCAACCTTTTTATCCTGCCCATAATGTCTGTAGAACAGTTACATAGTAACATAGTATTGGAGGTTGAATAAAGACATACGTACATCTAATCCAACCTTTATACCCTAACCATAATGTCTGTATAACAGTTACATAGTAACATAGTATTGGAGGTTGAATAAAGACATCCATCCATCTAGTCCAACCTTTATACCCTACCCATAATGTCTGTATAACAGTTACATAGTAACATTTATTGGAGGTTGTATAAAGACATACGTCCATCTAGTCCACACCTTTATACCCTACCATAATGTCTGTCTAACAGTTACATAGTAACATAGTATTGGAAGTTGTATAAAGACATACGTCATCTAGTCCAACCTTTATTCCCTACCCATAAAGTCTGTCTAACAGTTACATAGTAACATAGTATTGGAGGTGTATAAAGACATACGTCCATCTAGTCCAACCTTTATACCCTACCCATGATGTCTGTATAACGTTACATAGTAACATAGTATTGGAGGGTTGAATAAAGACATCCATCCATCTAGTCCAACCTTTATACCCTACCCATAATGTCTGTATAACAGTTACATAGTAACATATTATTGGAGGTTGTATAAAGACATACGTCCATCTAGTCCAACCTTTATACCCTACCCATAATGTCTGTCTAACAGTTACATAGTAACATAGTATTGGAGGTGTATAAAGACATACGTCCATCTAGTCCAACCTTTATTCCTACCCATAATGTCTGTCTAACAGTTACATAGTAACATAGTATTGGAGGTTGTATAAAAGACATACGTCCATCTAGTCCAACCTTTATACCCTACCCATAATGTCTGTCTAACAGTTACATAGTAACATAGTATTGGAGGTTGTATAAAGACTACGTCCATCTAGTCCAACCTTTATTCCCTACCCATAATGTCTGTCTAACAGTTACATAGTAGCATAGTATGGATGTTGTATAAAGAATGCGTCCATCTAGTTCAACCTTTATACACTAACTATAATGTCTGTCTAACAGTTACATATTATTGTACTGCGTTCCTCTCACCTTAAACCTTTCTCTCTTGTGGCTCTCATCCACTGGAATTCTATTCCCCTCTCTCTAAATCATGAAACCATTATTAGCAGGTTTAAATCTAGCCTTACATCCTACCTATCTGGTAACCAGCACAGTATTTGATTGTTTTATCTGCACTGCATACGTCTCACTCCGGAACGTATACCCATTCCATTGTATCTGTATGTTACCCAACTAGCTAGATTGAAGCTCTATGGGGCAGGGACTCCTTTCCTCTTGTGGCAAAGCTCTAACACTTCCATTTATATAATTTATATTTTAGTACTGAAATATCTATGTACTTGTTCCCCTTGTATGACTTATTGTATTCGTTACTGTACAGCGCTGCATCCCCAAGAGGAGCTTTATAAATAAACTATACATACATACATATTGGAGGTTGTATAAATACATACGTCCATCTATTCCAACCTTTATACCCTACACATAATGTCTGTGGAACAGTTACTTAGTATTGGAGGTTAAATAAGGACATATTTCCATCTAGTCCAACCTTTATACCCTACACATAATGTCTGTGGAACAGTTACATAGTAACATAGTATTGGAGGTTGTATAAAGACATACGTCCATCTAGTCCAACCTTTATACCGTACACATAATGCCTGTCTAACAGTTACATAGTAACATAGTATTGGAGGTTGTATAAAGACATACGTCCATCTAGTCCAACCTTTATACCTACCCATAATGTCTGTATAACAGTTACATAGTAACATAGTATTGGAGGTTGTATAAAGACATATTTCCATCTATTCCAACTTTATACCCTACACATAATGCCTGTCTAACAGTTACATAGTAACATAGTATTGGAGGCTGTATAAAGACATACGTCCATCTAGTCCAACCTTATACCCTACCCATAATGTGTCTAACAGTTACATAGTAACATAGTATTGGAGGTTGTATAAAGACATACGTCCATCAAGTCCAACCTTTATACCCTACCCATAATGTCTGTATAACAGTTACATAGTAACATAGTATTGGAGGTTGTATAAAGACATACGTCCATCTAGTCCAACCTTTATACCCTACCCATAATGTCTGTATAACAGTTACATAGTAACATAGTATTGGAGATTGTATAAATACATACGTCCATCTATTCCAACCTTTATACCCTACACATAATGTCTGTGGAACAGTTACTTAGTATTGGAGGTTAAATAAAGACATATTTCCATCTAGTCCAACCTTTATACCCTACACATAATGTCTGTGAACAGTTACATAGTAACATAGTATTGGAGGTTGTATAAAGACATACGTCCATCTAGTCCAACCTTTATACCGTACACATAATGCCTGTCTAACAGTTACATAGTAACATAGTATTGGAGGTTGATAAAAGACATACGTCCATCTAGTCCAACCTTTATACCCTACCCATAATGTCTGTATAACAGTTACATAGTAACATAGTATGGAGGTTGTATAAAGACATATTTCAATCTATTCCAACCTTTATACCTACACATAATGCCTGTCTAACAGTTACATAGTAACAGAGTATGGAGGCTGATAAAGACATACGTCCATCTAGTCCAACCTTTATACCCTACCCATAATGTCTGTATAACAGTTACATAGAACATAGTATTGGAGGTTGTATAAAGACATATTTCCATCTATTCCAACCTTTATACCCTACACATAATGCCTGTCTAACAGTTACATAGTAACATAGTATTGGAGGTTGTATAAAGACATACGTCCATCTAGTCCAACCTTTATACCCTACCCATAATGTCTGTCTAACAGTTACATAGTATCATAGTATTGGAGGTTGTATAAAGACATACGTCCATCAAGTCCAACCTTTATACCCTACCCATAATGTCTGTATAACAGTTACATAGTAACATAGTATTGGAGGTTGTATAAAGACATACGTCCATCTAGTCCAACCTTTATACCCTACCCATAATGTTGTATAACAGTTACATAGTAACATAGTATTGGAGGTTGTATAAAGACATACGTCCATCTAGTCCAACCTTTATACCCTACACATATGCCTGTCTAACAGTTACATAGTAACATAGTATGGAGGTTGTATAAAGACATACGTCCATCTAGTCCAACCTTTATACCCTACCCATAATGTCTGTATAACAGTTACATAGTAACATAGTATTGGAGGTTGTATAAAGACATACGTCATCTAGTCCAACCTTTATACCTACCCATAATGTCTGTATAACAGTTACATAGTAACATAGTATTGGAGGTTGTATAAAGACATACGTCCAACTAGTCCAACCTTTTTACCCTACCCATAATGTCTGTATAACAGTTACATAGTAATATAGTATTGGAGGTTGTATAAAGACATACGTCCATCTAGTCCAACCTTTATAACCTAACCATAATGTCTGTCTAACAGTTACATAGTAACATAGTATTGGAGGTTGAATAAAGACATACGTCCATCTAGTCCAACCTTTATACCCCACCCATAATGTCTGTATAACAGTTACATAGTAACATAGTATTGGAGGTTGTATAAAGACATACGTCCAACAGTCCAACCTTTTTACCCTACCCATAATGTCTGTATAACAGTTACATAGTAATATAGTATTGGAGGTTGTATAAAGACATACGTCCATCTAGTCCAACCTTTATAACCTAACCATAATGTCTGTCTAACAGTTACATAGTAACATAGTATTGGAGGTTGTATAAAGACATATGTCCATCTAGTCCAACCTTTATACCCTACCCATAATGTCTGTTAACAGTTACATAGTAACATAGTATGGAGGTTATATAAAGACATACGTCCAACTAGTCCAACCTTTTACCCTACCCATAATGTCTGTATAACAGTTACATAGTAACATAGTATTGGAGGTTGTATAAAGACATACGTCCATCTAGTCCAACCTTTATACCCTACCCATAATGTCTGTCTAACAGTTACATAGTAACATAGTATTGGGGGGTTGTATAAAGACATACGTCCATCTAGTCCAACCTTTATATCCTGCCCATAATGTCTGTAGAACAGTTACATAGTAACATAGTATTGGAGGTTGAATAAAGACATACGTACATCTAATCCAACCTTTATACCCTACCTATGATGTCTGTATAACAGTTACATAGCAACATAGTATTGGAGGTTGAATAAAGACATCCATCCATCTAGTCCAACCTTTATACCCTACCCATAATGCCTGTATAACAGTTACATAGTAACATAGTATTGGAGGTTGTACAAAGACATACGTCCATCTAGTCCAACCTTTATACCCTACCCATAATGTCTGTCTAACAGTTACATAGTAACATAGTATTGGAGGTTATATAAAGACATACGTCCAACTAGTCCAACCTTTTTACCCTACCCATAATGTCTGTATAACAGTTACATAGTAACATAGTATTGGAGGTTGTATAAAGACATACGTCCATCTAGTCCAACCTTTATAACCTAACCATAATGTCTGTCTAACAGTTACATAGTAACATAGTATTGGAGGTTGTATAAAGACATATGTCCATCTAGTCCAACCTTATACCTACCCATAATGTCTGTCTAACAGTTACATAGTAACATGGTATTGGAGGTTTTATAAAGGCATATGTCCATCTAGTCCAACCTTTATACCCTACCCATAATGTCTGTCTAACAGTTACATAGTAACATAGTATTGGAGGTTGTATAAAGACATATGTCCATCTAGTCCAACCTTTATACCCTACCCATAATGTCTGTAAACGTTACATAGTAACATGGTATTGGAGGTTGTATAAAGGCATATGTCCATCTAGTCCAACCTTTATACCCTACTCATAATGTCTGTATAACAGTTCCATAGTAACATAGTATTGGAGGTTGTATAAAGACATATGTCCATCTAGTCCAACCTTTATACCCTACCCATAATGTCTGTCTAACAGTTACATAGTAACATGGTATTGGAGGTTGTATAAAGGCATATGTCCATCTAGTCCAACCTTTATACCCTACCCATAATGTCTGTATAACAGTTCCATAGTAACATAATATTGAAGGTTGTATAAGGACATTCGTCCATCTAGCCCTACCTTTATACCCACAATGTCTGTATAACAGTTATATAGTAACATAGTATTGGAGGTTGTATAAAGACATACGTCCATCTAGTCCAACCTTTATACCCTACCCATAATGTCTGTCTAACAGTTACATAGTAACATAGTATTGGAGGTTGTATAAAGACATACGTCCATCTAGTCCAACCTTTATACCCTACCCATAATGTCTGTATAACAGTTACATAGTAACATAGTATTGGAGGTTGTATAAAGACATACGTCCATCTAGTCTAACCTTTATACCCTAACCATAATGTCTGTGTCTGGGACTGACATATAGACAATCCCTGTCCATATAAAACAGCAATACATAAAAATATCTTTCACTGCATAGCCAATCTCTATAAATGGCGATTAGATTAAAGATTATGCACACAGCATATTTAAAGGGGAACTGTGGTCCAAAAATGACTTTGCAATTTATTGTCATTGTTTATTTTGCATAGTTTTGAAGATATTTACATTTTGTGTGTGATGTGGCAGCAGCATCACCAGGCCCCCTGAACTTCCTCCTTCCTGCTCTGAAACCATGTCAGTCAATCTGCCCTGTCTCCTCCTCCCCTTTGCAGCCCACCTGGTCCCTCCCACTCATGGACCCAATGGTCCCTCCAGTTGCAGGCCCCCCTCAGCCCATTCTTTTACAGACCCATGTGACCCCGCCCACCCATCGGTGCCATGGCCCCACCCACCTGTGAGTTGCCTAAGCCCTGCCCACCTGTGGATGCCTAAGCCCCACTCACCTGTGGGTGTACAAGCCACGCCCACTCACGGGTGCACAAGCCCCACCTACTTGTGGGTGCAAAGCCCCAACACACTTGCAGGTGCACAAGCTCTGCCCATTTGCAGGTGCACAAGCCCCACCCGCTCACGGGTTCCATGGTCCACTCAGACCGCCCCACAGAAAACTCTGTGGAAACAGAGTGAACTTTTTTCACATAGTGGGAAAGAAGGGCTGTAGATTCCCTTACATACTCTTACATTCCCTTACATGTCAGGACTTCACACAGCAGAGAGGAGGAGGGACTTCCTGTCTCCCTCACACACTGAGGGAGTCTGAGGCTGTGCTCGCCGGCAGCACTGTGCAGGAGAAGCCTTAGGAATGTCACATGTCAGCCTCCCACCCATTAACTTTCTGGTCAGTCATTTCTACGTGGAGAGGTGGTTGATGGCTCGTTTTAAAGGTAGGAAACTGGCCTTTCATTTAAACTCTTGTTTGGAGACCACAGTTCCCCTTTAAATGCAGATTGTTAATTTTATAGAAGATCCAGTTATCAGAGGATAAAGAGAGATACAATATAGAGCCAGTGTTGGACTGCACCACAGGGTTACAGGAGAATCCCCCGGTGGACCCACAGCCCATTCACCCAAGAAAATAAAGGGAAAAATGCTTAAATTTAAATACAAACGCAAAGGGAAAGTAAATAATGCTATTCCTGTTTTAACAATAGGAGTCAGTAGGAGTAAGGCTGGGTACACACCAGAAGATTTCCATTTCACGGCACTTTCAGTCAGTTGGGCGAAAATAACTTTTGGTGTGGGGCGGCCGGCAGCGACTGACATCGATCATCCGTTCATCCAGATCGGACGAACAGACGATCGGATGTGTCGGAAAACCACGACTGATCAGTTCCTTTTGGCCGAATTAGCTGTGACATTTGTCCCGGCTGAGCACTCGCTCGTAGCGAGTCCCTCCATGTGTACCCAGCCTAACATAGATATGTAAATTAGTGATAATAAAGATAGGAAATGTCAGGGGCCCCTAAACTCATCTGGTGGGTCTCTGGGCTCAGATTCTCTGGGGGGCCCTAACACAACAGTCCAACACGGTATAGAGCTAGTGGAGAAACACAGACCAGGCTAGATATAGGGCATACTGTATACAGCTGCATTAAAGGACAACTAAAGCCTCAGAACACTGAATCAGAAGGCAGAACACCTTGACATAAAAGCAGTTATCAGTGTCTCG
Organism: Hymenochirus boettgeri; assembly: GCA_019447015.1. Taxonomy (NCBI): domain Eukaryota; kingdom Metazoa; phylum Chordata; class Amphibia; order Anura; family Pipidae; genus Hymenochirus; species Hymenochirus boettgeri. The sequence continues at coordinate 326,702,915 of CM033470.1, read as the reverse complement.
CCTCTCATTTTAATGTGGTTGCTGGAATATTTATCGTACTAATATAGGGTTTGTGCTTTATGTTCCCGGTATCACACAGTTTGGTCAAAGATCATTATTTTCTTTCCATATGCTCTGTCCTGAGCTACTTTAGAAACTTGTTACAGATGGTCATGCTCACTACTAGTAGTAGGCAAGGGAGCATGTGAATGAAGTCAGAAAGTGAGGCCATACATTCAACATACACAGTTATCCAGTTCTTCGGGGGCGTAAGCTGAGTCCACACTTTAACGATAAAGGATGATTCCATCAGATCCAACAGAACTGCCCCCATTATTGAGTACACCTCCAGCCGGCCCTGTGTAGGAAAGGAAATTTGGCTGTTCCAAACGTTCTTCATACATATTGTTTAAGGACAAATTACAGGACTGTGGGTAGCCTGAAAGAATGACAGACAGAATCTTAAAGATTCTTTTCTAGATCTTAACTGTGTGTCCCCAGCTTTACATTAACTTTAATCATTTCTTAATACTTTAATTGGATGTACAGAAAATACAAAATGGAATCTGCATAATCCAAATAGTCATTTGACCTCCGTCCAGCAGTTTGAGGTATACATAACTAAATTACAATATAATTATAGGAGCGCTAGACTAATATTTGCTCTTTTAAGGTCTTATAGGACTACATCTCCGAGAACTGGGACCTTGATGATCTTTTGGGTTAAGCGCTGATTGGCTGTGGAACTGATTAAAATGGATGAGAGAAAAATACAGAGAGTGGAGTCCAAGGTGAAACAGAAGAGGTCAACTCACGGGTCTCAGCCATAAAAGAACGGAGGATTAATGGCTGAGGAAATGAAAACTACTGTGTCCACATGAGAAGAATTGATAAGAATGGTGTAAAGATAAGGCAGAGGGCAGGCGGACTCCAGAGAAAGGAGAAGGCTAACGCAGAAGCAGGTGCAAATCTCAGTATCAGTCTAGATCTGGGCATGTGGAGACCCAGGGAAACTTGTGTAAACTCATTGGGATGCGTCTGTAGTTTACACAGCAATGGGGGGAAAGAGGATTTAGCCAAATATTAATGGTAATGAGAGCTTAGGTGATTCCCGATAAGATAACAGGAGAATATTCTTCGCCTGAGTCTGAAAATCTGCAATTACGGAAAATGTAAGATAAATGAGGGAAAAACCAGGATTTTCAATGCTAAATAATTTCATTTCACAATAGAGAAGAAAATACACAAAGGGATTTAATGGGAAAGTAAAGGGAAAGTAATCCTACTATTGATAAACTTTAACTACGTGAGACACGGGAAAGTAAAGGGAAAGTAATCCTACTATTGATAAACTTTAACTACATGAGACAACAGCTTCCTACACGGATTTATCTTTAAGGCCGGGCACACACTGTAAGATCTTCGTCCCGTTCGACACTAGCGATCATTCTGACAGGACGAATCCCTGTCGGTCGTGGCAAAAGCAGCCGTGGTTGACAGTTTACTGATCAATTGGCCCAATAGGAGACCACGCGATCGGCCATGATTTACCAGCATGCCCATTCGTACAATATGAACAAATGAGGGAATCCAGTGTAAAATTGTGGAAATGTCTAAAGGTAAATCTTATAAGTGGATGGGGGGGGGGGGGTGTGGGAGAGAGAAGGGACACCAGTACAGCTGATCCCATGTGTGCCAAAGACAGCGTTCTTGACTAGCATGGACAAGTTCCCTATCAAGTCAGCATCAGACGGGACCAGGCGATAGAGGTTAGTCTGCGTGTTCAAGCCTCAAATGCGGGGAGTATCTGGAAAGCCATTTCCATCGGACACAGAAGTTCCCAGGAGGCTTCCCTCTCAAGTACCTGCAACATCTTCCGGACAGGGCCGATAGGTGGCAATAGCACAGGCACATAGGGTAAGCGTTTGATGGCCTTTTGTATGGCAAGTTACACTTGATCTCGGGCTACATATCGAGATATACTCAATATATAGAAAATCCAGCTGTTGTACATCCATATTCAAGTGCAACTAGAGACCAAAAATGTAATGCATACAAAAACAGAATTCTAGTGCCCAAACAATTCTAATTGCATATTGGCTACCTCCATAAGGTTGCTGCTACAAACAGCCTGCTAAACCCTGGATAAATAAAAGCAATTAGTTCAATAAGTTGGCCAAATTATTTTAAGCCCAATCACAACGTCAAGGTTGCTTTCTTTAACTGGGTCCTACCCTACTGGTACTTGCCTTTTTGGCTACATGAGCTGACAGCTTCTCCTGTGTGGCCTGGATGTTTGAAGCTGACTCTCTAGTTTAAAGTACTTTGCTCAAATGAGCACATGACCTAACTCTGGGTGGAGTACAATTACCCAGAAGGCTTGGTCAAACCTTCAATGTAACACACAATATATAGAAAATTGGGCTGTTGTACATCCATATTAAAGTGCAACTAGAGACCAAAAATATAATACATACAAAAAATAGAATTCTAGTGCGCAAACAATTCTAATTGCATATTGGCTACTAGAGATATACTATATGGACACTTACTGCACTTTTACTGCTACTATTTTATATCATTGTATATTTAGATCTTTATTCCACTATTTTCTGTCTATATTATCAATGGAAATGGGTTGCTCCTGATCTCCTATTTTATTATTAAATACGATTTTACTATTCTAGCTGGACCAGTAGACACTTTAGTCCTTCAAATGTTGTCGTCTGAACTTCTCCTTTAATAGACTCTTACGGAACACTACAAATGTTTAAAATTCTTCCCCCCAAGTGCAAAGAAATCGGAAACTTTTCTGCCGTCGTGATTTGTAAATAGTTATAGTTTTCACCTTGTAACAATATATCATTAGCGACGAGAACTTAACATTAAAATAACCCATAATTTTACTGAAGTGTAAAGACTCCTTTCAACGGATAAGAAAACCAAAAAGTGGCGTGTGTGTTCCACATGTCAGCATAGAGTAAAAAAAAACAACCCACGGAATAAATATAGAGATTTGAATGGAGCGAGGAATAAATTATATCTTTTGTTTGTCAGAGGGAGTAGTAAGAAATCTATGGATTTTTTTGTTACTTGTTTGCGGTTAATTGTATACTTGGTTCTCGGGATATTTTTAAGCTGGGAGCACTGTTTTCTGTAAGTAGAGGTTAAGCAGAGGCAGTTGATGTTTAGTGTCTAGAGGGTTCGATGTATCAATTCAATGGCGTCTTTCCAAATGTAGCTGCTGTTTAGAGATAGTGGGCTATCATTAGGCATCTACAAGCACAAAGTAATAATGCGGCAGAGGCGTTCGGAAACTGCAGCCTTCTAGAGCTTAAAAAGATCCATGTTAGCTTAAAAAATTGCACATTAAAGGGGAAATATGAACCTAACCTGCCCATCCTAAGCTTTTAGCCATCGATAGTACCTAACCTAGGGGGTAGGAAATCTTACTACTGCCACATCTATGAGCTGTCATAAGTACCGCTCACTTTACTGTGCCTGTATTTACCCTAATGTTAAAGGTACAGGAGATAGTCTGATTGGTTTAACAGTAAAGAGAGCATTAAGCTGTCAGCTGCTGCGTGAGTGGTACCTATAAACTCACCGCTTATAGACGCAGCCATCCAAGGAGATGGAAGTAGGATTTCCTACCTCCCTGTGTTAGGGATTATCAATGTAAAAAAAATGTATTTATACAAAGTTACCCTTTAATATATAAAGTTATAAAGCTCAGTTATTTACAACTAACAGTCAATAACGATTGTTAATTGCAGATCATTGTCCAATAGGTAATAATATTGTCCCTAAGATAAAGGCCCAGATGTAAAGTACTTTATTCTGTACAAAATATGAATACGTATATTCTTGTAAAAATTACAGTGTGTAGATCGAAGGAGAATTATATATCCCACCCTATCTCCCATTAAATGCACCCAGTGTGAGGTGCTAGACCACTTGGTCCTTACCAACCCTACCTTCCATTAAATGCACCCAGTGTGAGGTGCTAGACCACTAGGTCCTTACCAACCCTACCTTCCATTAAATGCACCCAGTGTGAAAAGCTAAACCACTAGGTCCTTACCCACCCTACCTCCCATTAAATGCATCCAGTGTCAGAAACAAACCACTAGGCCCTTACCCACCCTACCTCCAATTAAATGCACCCAGTTTGAGGAGCTAAACCACTAGGTCCTTACCAACCCTCCTTCCCATCAAATGCACCCAGTTTGAGGAGCTATGCCACTAGGACCTTACCCACCCTACCTCCCATTAAATGCACCCAGTGTGAGGAGCTAAACCACTTGGTCTTTACCCCTGGTTTTACTTAGATTAGCTGTAAAACTTACCTAAACATTTTCTCGTTGGTCCACTACTACCTGGGACTGAATCTAGCAAAGTTCAACCACGTCCTGCCACCTCTATCTACCTCCACTGTCAATCAAGGCTGTAACTCCAATAAGGGCCGCCCTGATAATACATGGGCTTGTATTGAGCATGGTGCAGTGAGCGTGGGTGTAATGCACTCATAGGGGGCAAAACCTTTTTAGAGAACGTGGTGGCGGTGTGTTTCAGGCTGTTGGATTGGAATGGCTGGGGTTTACTGAAGATAAGGCGAAGGTTGCTAGATTTTTTGAGAACATGCCCTTTAATCGTTAGTTCTGGATAACTTAGTAACATTGCACCATTTTAGTAAACATTTGGCACATGGGGCCAGCGATTAATTATAGTGAAGATATAGTAACAACATGGTAGCTCCTACAATCATTAATAAGTGTTTATATTGTTTCCCATATGTGATAATAGTTGTTATTAGAGTGTTATGTGATATGTTGTTTAAGTTATTGAAAAATAATTCTCCCCGTACTGTCCATAGCCAGGTGGATAAACAAAGAGCTCCTTCCCCCAGGCAGAGTGACACTGGTTGGTGTCTGACACCTCCTTGGCATTTTGACAGCCCCCCCCCCCCCCCCACTCAATGTGTTCGGTTCGGTCACAGAGCCGGGGCGACCAGACAGTTTACACAATGTCGTCTCTCCTCATCCAGTTTGCTCAAGGACTTTGAGGAACTTCAATGAGCAATGTTTGGATCCTGACGTTAGCTTAGAAACTGCAGCCTGAGCCCCAGACTAAATAGCATGAAAGGGACGTCAAGCTCAGTGTTATGGTGCCACCTCTTACCTTTAAAAGTGAACACACATGAAATCTACATGCTGCATGGCTCAGTACCAGTTCTATAAATACATGCTGCATGGCTACACTGAAATCCATGCAGCCTGCAACATTCTTGCTTTTAGTATAAAAACTGACCAGCCGATCATTGCTGATTTTATAGGTGTTCAGTTTAAGACTTTAAATCAGCCATTCGAGAATCTATTTAAACAGCATAATGATAACTTTAGACAATGACATCTTTCAAGTTAAAGGGCATGGCCACCCTAAAAACATAAAACTGTTGACTTATTATTATGCTGCAACCCTAACTGCTATTTTCCCCAGTTTATTACATGCATTTGTATCCAGATGTTTAATGATAAGTTCTATTTCGTTCTGGAAAAGATACCCACCATCTTCCTCTGCTCAATGAGCTTTATAAAAGCTTGAGCATGTTCAGAATATGCTGCAGTTGATGCAGCAGTCAATTATTGGTTGTGATGTCAGCAGTCACAGGCTTGATTGACTGCATGGAGGGACAGCTTACTCTGCCAGAATGTGGACAATAATTATCCTTAAATATCTGGTTAGTAATGATGGTAATAAAGTGCAAAATATATCAGTTGGTGTTGGGGACAGGTAACCGGCAAGTGCCGTTTTTTTGTTTTAAAGGAGAAGATGCCATTTAAAGGGCATGTCCACTCCAAAAGCTAAAATTTAACCCACTACTGTCCTCACTGTGTAGTTTAACAATATCCTTACCGTACATCTCTGCTCCTAATGGTTCTCTTGCAGTGCTTGTCCAAAGTCCAGGAAACTGAAGAGTAATTGTATTCCTGTCAAAAGGTTTTTGCCTCTAATGTGTCCTCCTGGAGGTATTGTGACATGTGCAGTGCCCCCTCCCCCTTCCTCCCACCCTCCAGATCCTATCTGGCTGCCTCACCCCTTTGCTATTAATGTTATTTTCTGCAGTGTAGGGCACTACACCCACTGCCAACCACCATTTTAGATTACTTTAAAAAGCTGCAGAAACTTACTTACAGCCCTTCGTTCCCGCGGCGCTCTACATTGCCAACAGCCGTGTCTGAAATTGGCTGCCTCTCAGCCAATGACAGATGTTGCTGCAAGTTCCGGCAAGCAGAGGGCCGGATCAGAGCGCCGCAGGAGCGATGGGCTGTAAGTAGAGTTCTGCAGCTTTTTTTTAGTAACATAACTTTTATGCTGGATTACTGCAGTACTGCATGCCCCTCCTACCCTGCTACTACTGTGCACTGCATTTCTTTCTCTGGTGTAACCAATCGCGTGGCCTTTAAAAGGACACATTTTTTTCGTTAAAAAATGATGGTCTCGGTGAAAATATTTGCCAATATTTCAACCCAACCGTATGAAATATTGTACCGCGTAGCTTTGACCCCACTGTCTAAAATAGCCTTAAGGACTTTCCATTTTGTTAGAGGCCCCTGTGTACTGGTTATACTGTTTAGGGTTTACGGCTCCCTACTCTTGTCTAGTTGTGTGTATTAATATTCCACATCAGGCTCTGTACTCTGTGTACCCAATGTCATTTACATAATTATCTTTATCTTCTGTGCAGAGAAGTGTGAATTAACCATAGGAAGTTGCTGTGTACAGTCGATCTTCCATAATCTGGCGTAAAATGTAATTGTATAAATTTATTCGTTGGGGCCACGTGCAAATTATCACCGAACGGCTCAAAATAATTACCATACAATGTACATCATAGGCTGAAAATAACGATGAATGAGTCACTAAGGGGCTGATACACCAGTTACTACGGTAATTAACCTACAGTAATTATAGGGCTGGGTCCATATCTCTTTAGATTTGCTGTACATGACAGGGCATACACTGGCTGCATATCTGTTTATATATATCTGCCTGTAAATATTCTAAATGTGGGGCCGTCATTTGTTGTAGGGATATTTTGAGTTTTTTCCAGGGGATCGGAATGGAATTAACTGTAACTGTGTTGACTTGAGTTAAATCCAACCAATGACCTAATACGCGCAAAGTCGTTCTAACTGGTAGCGAACCGGTTAGCGCGACTATATTTGCACAGCGAGTCTGTGTAAATGAGGACATAAGACTATAGTTGCCCTGCTTGTCCACAAAAGTTTTGTTTGTAGAAGTGTCCCTGATTTTAAAGTAGAACAAAGTAAATTTGGTGGCTTAACAAAGGACATAGACTGGAACATCACCCTCAGAAATGTGTTGGTGTGTGACTGGGGAGTTCAGACCTTCCAATTTTTAAAAATAAGTGGTGGGATTCATAGGTGCAGCCTTGCCCATACCTATCCAATGCACCCCACACCTCCCATGCACCGCCAAGCTGTCCCTCAATAAACGGGACTGTTAGGAGACACAGAAGTCTTTTTGCAGTGCTACAACTCCCACTACTTTCCAGCTTGGAGACTGCAACATTCACAGACCAGATCTCTTGGCTACAAACCCAGTCATCTAGGTGAGTCTTGACCTCCTGCTAAACGAGGTTGAATGATGTCAGCTCCCTGGTCCTGCTAGGATATATCCAAGGCTGATATTTTTAAAGAGCAGCATCGTAGACATAAAAAATGTCAGTGATCTGGGGTGCTTATCTCCTTGTTATTGAGTTGACCCTTTAGCTCTCCTAATACTGAAAATAGGAGAAAGCTATAGATTGTGAATATCTCTGGATGTTCTGGATTTAATGTGTTAATAGGTTTTTTCCAATACGGTCATTACGACCGAGGGGGGTCTCATCATAGAGACTTTGCTGGCAGCTCAGCTTATTTGCATATTTGTATGGATGATCGCACCCTCCCTAAATAATCCCATTTGAACGTACAGCCTCTGGGGTACATTAAAAACCGGTGACCTGGATTGGACTGTATTTAGCATCCGTCAGCATAATATTAACTGTGACACTGTAGAAACTATTCCAGCAGGTTCCTAGTAACATGTCAGGTTATTTTACACGTTAGAATCCATTCAGATGTCTTCAGGGGATTTTGTTTGTACTGAAAAATCTTAATCTCTTCAGTAGAACGTTTGTTCGAGTCCCTTTGGTTACTGTGACATTGCTTATGGTGATATTCAGCAAACTTCCAATTCACTATGCTACTGTGTGTTCAACCAAGTGCATTGTACAGGCCATTTATCATTGCTATGAAAGAAAGCCAACCAATCAGATATACACATTACCAATAAAGGACAATGTCATCAGTGTCACATGACTCAATGAAATTTTTAGGAAATAATGCACTTCCTGCTTTTAAACTAAAGATCCCTGTGGTTTTGGGCTACAATATGGTCATGGAATACTAATGATTTTTAGTGGGTGATGACCTGTTACAAACCACAGCAGTATCTCAGGACTGGGCATGTGCAAGAAACATAACAGTCAGCAACTAAAACAGTGGGTGTGCCTGTGAGGCTGGAATGCTGCAAAATAAAGTAAATGGCTAACAATTTAAAAAGATAAATATATTAACAGCCATAGCAAAATGAGATGAAAAACAGATTTTTTTTCTGTCTTCTGATTCTCTGTTTTGTTTATAAGCTTTAATTGCCCTGTAATCCCTTGTTTACATTGAATCCCTCATTTTTTTTGTGTTAGAATTGTGGGTCTGCTAGAATCAAAGCTTTTACTGTGAAACAGAACAATGAAATGGTATTTGGAGAATGAGCAGCCATTATCTTGTTGTAATCATTTGGGATGTTTATTTACTGTGAAGATTGAGATTAAGTTCAGCTTTCGGACAAATCTTTTGGAATCGATTATTGCCAAATCCTTATGTATTTTGGAACTCGGATCTTCTAATTATGTCGGGTTGTTTCATCGTTGTGGAAACTTGTTTTTTTTTCTCGTTTACGCAGTCAAATCAACTCTTCACTTCAGATAGAGTTTGACATTTTCTCAAGACTGGAGAGGTAGAACTTTTCTCTGCCGAGATGAACTGGTAGTTGATGATCGAGATGGGAAGCCGCAGGGGTCAAGGCTGTTAATATTTTAAAATAAATCTTCTCAGATACATTCATGTTGCCATGACATCTTTTTTTTTTTTATTATTTTAAGGTATCTTAAGCAAAGGCAAAATATTCAGCACTGCTTGGTTTTGAAGAGGTGCCAGACCTCACAGTGAACAGGATAAAGGAACCTTTTTAGATGTTTTACTTTAAAAAGAATCTTTCTTTGGGAGCCTAGAAGACATTTGATTCCTGACTTGGGCTACTTTCATTACAGGGGGCATGTTAGCATTTGCTTGTGATATTCATTTGCAGCAACCAGTCAGATGATACCTTATTACCGTTGTACAGTAGATGCAATCTTATTGGTTGCTGCAGATTTATAGTACATGCCCAATTATGCACATCTTATTAATAACGTACTATCGAGATGTGGTTTATGGGCAAACTCTCAAGGAGATTGGGCCTTTTTGTCTTTAGCGGGGTGATCAAAATAACACCATAGGTCTAATTAATATATTAAATATGGGTATTTTATATATTAATATAAATATATAGCGGGGCAATATATGCAGAGCCGTTATCGGCTATCGGATATGCAGCTTTAAGACTATAATAACAGGGGTTGTACAAAAAGAGTATTGCACGATGGCCACATACTAAGCCGATCTCGGCTCTTTTGTGTGAGTGTTAATTTTACATTTCCATCTCCCATATAACCAGTAAGTCCTTGTTAGGTGTGGCTTGTGCTGCACCAGGGACATTTTTAGGCAAGGCATCAAGATGGCTAGAAACAGCCCTGCGCCGCACTACTCGTTTTCTTACATAGGTCCATCTAGTCCAACCATCATAGCCTACTCATTAACCCAAATTAACAGTTGATCCAGAGGAAGGCAAAAAAAAACCTAGATGAAAAGGGGGGGGGTAAATCCTCCCTGACTCCAAATGGCGGAAAGGATCATTGAATCAACCCCTTATACATGGGGATCCATTTCAAACAATCTGTTTACAGTAAAATAACCTAGTTATAAAAAACACAATCTTCTTATTGTTACTATTTTTTTTCTTGGTTTGCTATATCCTCCTCCCCCGATCACAGGCTATATCACCACAAATCCCTGTGGAGCTTAGACAGATGGGATATTCCATGATTTATTCAACTCCCTTTTGGAATTACATGATAAAGGTTCATCCAACAATATTTTGTATCTCTAGGGAAGGTTAGATATTGTATTAAAGACCTCGGATTTTTCTTACCCCTGAAACAATGAGTTGTTTTTTAAAGGGCCCCTCCACCCTTAAAACAAAAATCTTGTCAGTTACCTGCCCCCAACACTAATTGATACATTTAACAGTTTATTAGATGCATTATTAACCCGATATTTAAGGATAATTATTGTCCCCATTCTGGCAGAGTAAGCTGGCTCCTCCCTCTATGCAGCCTATCAAGGCTGTTAGAACCGACATCACAGGAAATGATTGACTGCTGTTTCACCTGCTGCCTCCTCTGCACATGCACAAGCTTATAAAATGCTCTTAGAGCAGGGGGGAGGCAGATACCTTTGCCAGAAAGGGGTGCGGTTGAAGATACCGTAATATTTTTTTTCAAAAATAGTTCTTAAGAAGGAGGCATTCTCTAAAAAGCTGCCAAGAAAACATGGCCCAATCAAACGTCTCTGATATTAACATAAAATACATACAGGGAGATTCAATAAAAGTTCTTATCGTTAATAGAGATGGACGAACTTCGTTCCGTTTTCGAACTTTCGAACTTCTAAAAAAGTTTGAAAGTCCGAAAACGGACCCATTAAAGTCAATGGGGGGTAAATAGTTCATATTATTGCAGTGTAAACTTACCTTACAGACCCCTGGGACCTGGGAGATGGTCTGGGGAACACGTCCGTGCACAGGGAACACCATAAAAACCGGACGTAGCGCACACGCGCTACTTCTGGTTTCCGTGTGCCGCTTCCAAAAATCCCAGAGGATTGCCGAACGGCCGACAACCTGGCTGGATGTTCGGGGGTCACGCAGCTTGAAACCGGGACCCCCTCCTGGGTCCTTACAAGGACCTTTGTGGCCCTGACAAGGGCCCTTTAGGGCTTAAGGGTTCCCGCAGCTCGAACCGGGACCCCCCTCACTGGCCCATGATGAAAGGGCCCTTGCGTGCCTTTGTTGGGGGTCCTACAGCTCAAACCGGGACCCCCAGTGAGCGTCTCTTAAAAGAGCCCTTGGGCGACGTCTTCTTTCTTTAATCTGGTGACTCCAGATCCGCTGAGGCCACCAACCCCGAGAATTACCCCTGCGGCTGCCAGGGGTACCTCCGGCGCTGGTGACCTCAGTGATGTTGGTGTCGCTAGCCCGAAGACATTGCGTTGGATCAAGAAGCCAGTAGTATTGGCGTTGTTGAGGCCACCGGCGCTGGAGGTACTCCTGGCGGCCACAGGGACCCCTTAAGCCCCAAAGGGCCCTTGTCGGGGCCACAAGGACACTTATAAGTGCTGCAAGGGAGGGCCGGAGAGGGGGGTCCCTGTTCGAGCTGTTCGAGCCACAAAGGTCCTTGTAAGGACCCGGGAGGGGATCCCGGTTTCGAGTTGCGGGACCCCCGAATGTACCGCCGCGGGAAATTGATTTTGGGAATCTCCGGACGTTCAAACCCGAACTAGTTTGAATAGTTCGAGTTCGGCTCGAGTTCGAGTTCTAGTCCATCCCTAATCGTTAAATATGGTGCTAATTTTGCCCCAACCAATCAGACGTTAGCTTTCAAATGTTCAAATAATCTGATCTGATTGGTTGGGGCAAAATTAGCACCATTTTAAACAATAAGAACTTTTATTGAATCTCCCTGATGATATTTAGGTTGGTAAATTATTAAACACCCCTGGTATTTAACCACCTTAAAAAAAGTTCCCGCTTATAGTGACTGAGGAGCTAGTCTGACCTGTAACTAATCAGAGCAAAGTAACATCCACATTTAAAACTTTTAGTAGATCTTCTGTGGAACCTACAAGACATATTAATAGATAGCAGATGTGATTGGGTAATTCAATGTGTAACTAGCCTTACAGTATATATTTGAATATAACCTATTACCTGGCCACTGCCTGACCCCTATGAGGTGCTGGTTTAAACTACTTGACAGACACCTGTTATAACTTCTACTGTGGCCCCCTTGAAATAAACACGCTACATCATAAGTTGGTTGTAAATATGGCCACAGCTTTATTAAACAATCCTTTATTAAACCATGTCTTTAGTACTGTACTATGCCTGCAGTTGGTTAGCAACTGGCACGTAAGAAAAACACACCTTCTACAGGAGTCTCCTGCCGACGTGACGAGAGGCGGCCTGCGCCGTCAGCCACAGGCCAGCCCCCTCCCCCCGCCAGCTTAACTCACCACTTTACATTTAACAGTATCTAAACTTTAATAACATCCATTTTTAACATTGCACTGGAAATGCGTAAACAAGAAATGCGCTGTGACAATACAAATAACTTTTTTGGGCCGAAAGCCTTACAATGGGAGGGCGGGTGGGCAAGTTCTCTCAGCTCGCCAGGAAGGTAAGAGGACTTTGCAACCTTTGTCTTTCTTTTAATGCCTGCACTAACTCCCATGTGACTTGCTTTTAAAATAGGGATGCACCCCCATAGTCCCTTGCAAAAACCCCCCAGCCCCTCCTTGTCTGCAGTGGCCAAGAGTCGCTTCCAGCCCATTAGGCTGTCCTCTTTTTTACAATCTAGATTACAGCAGTTTATCTATATGCCCTGATTGTCGTTAAGATCGTTCCTATATAGGGGGCCAATATTAAGTATAATTTGATGATTTAAAGGAAAACTGTTAATCAATACGCAGTTTTCTAGATCTGTTCCTTTTAATTGCTGCATTCTCTACTGAACCACTGTGGCAGACTGATAGCAGAGTAAACATCATTTCCATTCTCCGCGTTCGCATTGCATGTTATATTTTGTTCCCAAGTCGTAACCAAATATTGACTTTTTCTTTACCTGTGGAATTGTGCCTGCCAGCGGGTTTTACAGGGGGGCGATTAATCTGACTGCGTGGGCGGCTTTTCTTTTCAGAACCAGAGCATGTACATCTTTTCAATTGACTTGCTAATCATATGTTATAACAGGAAAGCATGCTGGCGTTATGTACATGCTGACTTTCAATCAGTTCAGCTCAGGTGATATACAAGACTTCGGTGTTAGGATTAACAAATTCCTTTATAGTGGTACAGACAGCAACGAGCTCTCTGAGCTTGACAATAGGAGATGTTGCCTTTTTACCTCGCTCAATACAGGCAAGCCCCCCCGACACGGGACCGATATTTCAGTTGCGGTTGTTCGGAAGAACATCTGCCTGTGTATGAGAAGCTTTATAAAACATTGAGAACATCTGATTGTTTTCTGCAAATTAAGAAAAGGGACAACATTTTGAAACTCTTATTGAATAACCCCAAAGTAAAAACATTAACTGATCTGCTGCAAATTAAAGGGCCAACAGCAGGGGATCAAAAAGATGGTAAGGTTGAACAGTTGTGCCTTTAACCAAAGGTGCCCATATGATGTGCCTACTGTGCCAAATGGTATATACGAACCTGGCGCTGGTTGAAATGTGATGTGATGTTTGTTTACCCACACACAATTATATAAGGTTTAACTGCAGGTTTGCGATATCTGCTAACGTGATTGATTAAATCCATTAAAGTTTTTTTTTTAGTTTAGCTTTAGTTCCCCTTTTACGTAACATACCCATCGTTTGCTTGTGTTATCTCCAAAGGGCCATACGCATCGAATTAACAGTGAAAAATCGTTCCTGGTGTGTTAATCAAATGACTCTCCATTTTAACTAGTTTCATTTGCATCCAGTGATTTACGGTACTTGCTCTTACAAGGCGAGTAGCTAGTTATTTTTTTGACTAACGAGGTTAATTAAAGGAAACCTCATAGCATGCTAGCTTGGTCCGGCTCTCTTATGAATAACTATTTACAGGAATTCATGACTTTCTTTTTTTCCAATTTGAAAACACTTTATGGTGTATTATAATATCTGCTCGAGGATTTGAATCTTATTTAAGTAGAACAGGAGGAGAGGTTTGTACAAATGCGATAGCTCAGAGCTGTGTGAATTCAGTAATTCTACATCCGCACTGCACGCTCGCTTCACAAATTTTATTCTAAATTATGATAATGAGGTCAATGGCAACTTTCAACTCCTACCAGTAATTCCTTCATTTTGGTGCATGATGGGAATTTCCAGGATAAATTGATGCTTCGCCGCACCGATGTGTTTTAAATGTGACGCAAATCGATAATAGTGTGCGTTTGTTGCTGTAGATGCTGCCCAATGCAATTAAAATGATAATATAAATATAATATATATATGTAAATATGTGTACATACAGCAGATGATCCTCTTAACAGCAGACATGCTGATTCGTCAGAGTATCTAGGAATATGGATATTATATCTATACTAACATATCCTTAGATAGAACGTGGCTTGCTAAAAATTCTTATTGGTTATTCCAAAGCAGATTATTTTCCTTTGTTACGGTAGATTAAATAGAATAATAAATCAAAAACTAAACAAATCATTTCAGAGAAAAATATTTACTTGTCTGTTACCCTTGATAGTGCCAGATCTAGACTTTTATCTGACAGATATTACTGGTCCTTTAAATTAATAATCCCCCACCCCCAAATCTTTAATTATATGTGAGGTAGTAGCAAGTCCTAGAATTTTCTCCAACACGCTTTAGGCCGGGTACAGGTAGCTGTGGACGGCAGTTCACCGTGACTAATTGTGCTGTCCCATAGGGAACCGCCCGTAATTTACAAACACACCCGATCCGGATGATTGAGAATCCAAGATCGGTCGTGGCTGCCCCTCACCCACACAGTACAATAATTCTAAATAACCGTCCGATACACGGTACTATCGATCGGTCGGGCGTAAATATATTATGGTGTGTACCCAGCATTAGAAGTGTTGCAGTGCTCACTGATTTTAGTCTCGCTATGTGACATATTGTTAAAAATAGAGGTAAAGAAAATGGCTTCCCCATGTTCATTGAAATAAGCCTGGGAGACTTATAATTGTGAGCGCTGCAACACTTGTAATGCTAATTACTTCTAAATGGAAGGAAAATGGGATGTATTCTTGGTTTTTCTTACCTCCTATATAATTATAGATCTGGAGGGGTAGGGTCGAACATGGCTGGTTCGAGGGAGGTGTCAAGGAGGCCATTTATGTGAAAATAAAGAAACCAAGCCTGAATAGAGGTGGGGGGGTTCGACACCATCTGTCTGCCATGTACAGTGCAGTTTTGACACCTTACTCTGGGCGTTCCTATAACACCTCTTAGCCACTATCCAATCACGCCCTTAACACCTGGCTGTGATATGCTGATTGGGATTTTCCGGGTACATATTTGCCACAGATTCTTGTACAAGTTCATTCTGAATTGAGAAAGCCAGTCGGATGACTAGCGAAACGTCTTCAAGAACTAAACTTTAAGCCCAGTTCATCTAACTGAAAACACCGGATATGCTGACATATTAGTCATTAAACATGCAAACATTGATCAGTCTATAAATGTGGAAAATATCCATCTGAACTTGCGCATTTCCATTGTCTGCAGTGGGATTATTGTTCTGCTCCAATCTACTTTTTGTTTAAGGAACCTGCATTTTCTGCACAAAACACCTTGAGTCCCTTTCTTGCTATAACCTGGGCCAAAAATGTCAGCCACTCATATAAATTTCCTTGCATTCAATGCTAAATTGATTTATTCTTCTCCTTAAGAAAATGTATTCAGCTCTGCCTTGTAAGTACAAATAAGAATTTTATGGGTCCACTTTTATGGTCCATTAAAACATCGACCTATTATGTCAATTCCTGATTGACTATGTGCTCTGAGCTCCATTCCCCGTCATGTTCCTATTAGTAGGAAGTTGCTTAATGCAGTTTGTTTCTGAGTAGGAAAAAAAAGTTGTTTTGGTTAAACTACGTTAAGCGACTAGAATAAATGGTTACTGCACCTACAGATCTCCCATTGGGACGATACACATGGGTTTATTTAATAAGGGCTAGACCACGCTGTTGCATTTTAACAGGTGATTCATCTTTGATGCGATTCGCATGCGATCTGATCGCTGAAAATGACGGATTGCATCGCAATTAGGCACCAACGCGCACAATAGTGTGTTCTTGGCCTAAGAGGTGCAAAAATAACCCCAAACCGTTCATTTGATTCACCAGCCATCACAATATTTCTGTCCAGGACCAGTGCAATGTCTGTAAATTTCAGCACAACCGGTCATGCTGAAATTATTAGTGTACGGCAACTGAATTATGTATGATAACTGAAGACCAAATCGGACCATGTCGATTGGTCCTTTTAGTCTATTGGACAGGGGAACATTTTTACAGTACAAAAATAATCAGTTGATCTTCCATGTCTCTTTAAAGAGAATCTATACCGAAAAATAGGTTATTTTAGATTGACCATAAAACAGGAAACTATAATTCTTCCCAACCACCACTGTATCGTTTTTTTGTTGATCTGCCCCCTATTTCTTTAGATATCCAATCTAAAACGTCTTATATTTCAGCTGTCAATCAAGTTCCTTGCTCTCAAAAACTGTTCTTCTGTGAGTAGTTTTGCTGTAGCTGGAATGGTGACAGAGTTTTGACAGTTGGAATGCTGTGTGCAGGCTGGACAGTTGGTTTGTGGGGGAAAAGTCAGGTCGGATGGAAGTGGGAGTGGTTAAAAGAGGGAGGGGGGATACTGCTCCTAAACAAAATGTGTGCTGGATTGAAGGCATGCAGCAACACACGCAAATCAGAGTAAGTGCTACTTGCATGTATTCAATTATAGATTAAGATGAGGCATTTTTTCAGTATAGTGTCCCTTTAACAAATCAGGAAAGAAGACATTGTGTAACAGTAAAAGGGGTGAATTCTGATTTATCAAATAGAAATTAGGGACACAGGTAAAGGGGAACTAAACCACGAAATCAAACCCTTCCCATTTCATAATGCTTACCTATTTCTCCTCATTTCCCCTTTGCATAGTGCCCTGTAAAGCTGGCTACTGAAAGAGTGGCATGTGGTATTACCACTATGAATGGGCTTTAGTTTTCTGGCCAACATAATAGTCTGCTCATGGGGTAACCCTGCAAAGTAACCCCTTGTGTCAGACACTCTATTGTAACACATATATCATGAATTAATATAGTCCATTCTAATATCATTAGGTGACATAACAAAATCGCTAGCTAACTAATGACATCATTAAGCACTCATTATGAGGATATGTTTTACAGGGTGGATATTAAAAAAGGAATCACATTGTCATTAAGGCAAGGAGGATTTTTATCACCAAATGTTAAATATCATGGGGCTGATGCAATAAACGGGGCTAAAGTTTGCTTGTGCTATTAATTTGCGTCAACCAATTCGATTTTAGCTTTTTACTGGGTTACTGCTGTTAAATTACATGTTATTGGACCAGCCCATGATTTCTTTCTGTGTCTAAAATAATAGAAGGAACTTTTTAATTCTTCATTTAAAATGACATTAAATCCTAACGCTATCAGCCTTATTCATGCAGAGCCGCAGGGGTACAGTATGGGATTAGCTCATGCAAACCGATTTGATAACGGTTAGTGCAATGTTAACTTCGTACTTGCGGAGTTGTAAATCAACACAAAACGAAAAGTGTGACGTTTCAGTACAGTAAGTGTATGATGCAATAAAGTACATAATGTAGGTTGGCATTAATGTGCATGGTTATTTACGCTTTCTTACTTCCGGTGAGTATTTTACTGTAATACCTGGAGTTAGATACTCATGCATTGATTAACTACCCAGATCTGCAAAGCGCTAATGAATCTCTTGCGCTGAGATTTACCCTGCGTCTCTGTTTCAGAACTGAACAACATGGCTAGTAATGTCCTAAGTTTATTGTATGTTATTTTATATTGTACCACAAGGTCATTGGCATCTAGATACCCTTGTCATGATGGACTCGCTGTGGTATTTGGTCTATGTGCAATGTTACAAGACTGCATTGAGGTTGATGAATTCAATGTTATTTTAGCACAGGTGGGATCTATAAACCAAAGTAAAATATGGAACACTGAGGCAATTTGAGGCTTTCTAGTCATTACGTTTGTTTGCACAGGGATATTATGGGACACTAGAAACAGGTGCAGGTTATATAAGGTGATGACTAGTTTGCACTAAGTACAAATATATAAAGGAACACATTGTACTGTATGAGAAAACTTACATTATAGTAAGTAATATCAATAATATGTATTGTTTATATCTGGTTCCCACCCCAAACAATTCACTACCGATTCCTCCTATTAAGTGGTGACAAATTTGGTGGCTACTTTTGTATTCCATAGTAGCCACCAAGTTGGCTGACTGCAGATCAAGTTCTTCTGCCAGTCCAACCTCTTCCTGTATTCTCACGTTCCCGTCCTCATATAAATTCCATCATACTTTTTACCTTCGGACTCACCTTTATACAGGACCAGGCAGGTTATTGTAAGTCTCCCCCTCCCCTCTCAACCCCTAAAACTTCAAAAATGGCTGTAGGATCTAACACTTACCTGTTATGCAGCCTGGTATTTCACTCCCTGTCGGACTGTCTCTTTTCCTGCAAATGAGCTTCCATTTGCACAGAGGGGGCCGCTCTGTTGTCCCTGATGTCAGCTGTCTATGATATGACTGACTCCTGCTTGACAAAGGATCTGGGTGGTCCGAAACGTTGCTGGTTCAGTTCTGTGATAATATAGCCATGCAATGGCAAAAAATGTAATCAGACTTTTAAAGGAATTTGAAATAAATGATATGTTTTATGAGCACTGCTCACTTGGAATTTTTCTGACTGACTCCTGCTACCCAGAAGATTTGGAAAGTAGAGGGATGAGTTTTTATCCCCGAATCTCAAAATGTGAAAAAACGATTCATTATTGGGAGAGACCAATGCGAAAAAAACCAAACATTCAGTGAGGTTTATCAAAGAACGTTGGACTGGACATGTCAGTAAAGTTCGACCAATTGAGCAGCCTTCTGTAGACCGCACAGTTGGTGGTAAAGATAAATCGTTGGCGTCTATTCTTGCCACTGCCAATGATATTTCCACCCGGTCTAACGCAATTAAATATCCTAAGCAACCTGGTTGAGGTTTAGACCAGAAAGGTTTTTAATAGATTCCATCATCCTCAATGTTCCAGCTTTCTCTGTGTTTGTTTTATAAGAACTGAAAATGGTATTATTATGTGTTATACTGGTTTAAGCTATTACACTTTTTGAAAAAGCAATTTGAAGTCAATAGATATAGTGCGTGCTGCTTGTCTATAAGGAACACTAGCTTTCCCATCGATTTTTCTCTCTATGTGATTGTTCAAAACCTAAGGGCTGCCAGCAGTGTATCTCATCAGCTCATCTGAAACACCCTGATAGACATTTAATGGTCTTACTGTGCCAGGGTAGGTAATGTGTTGGGTTGTTATCAGGGACAGGAAAACTCTGTCCTTCTACAGAATGGTGGCATCAAGGCTTTGTAGAAACTATAGTTCTGGATTTGTTTTTTCTTTTAATACCTATCTTCTGTTTATCGTTCTTTATATCCATTCACAATGTATAATGTGCTTAGTAGTATGGAAGAGAACAGGCTTAAAGTACAAGAACGTCTGTCGGATTTTGTGTAGATATTCTGGATTTTTTAAGGGAATGTCAGATATCTCCAGGGCATGTGTGGGATGAATACACCAGGGTAGGACTTGAGTGTTAAGGAGAGGCCACCAGAGGTCACTGTAGAATCGGTGTGAGAGGTTTGTGTTAGTTTACTAGGATGTTTGGTTGGATCTATGTTAAGACACAGGACTCAATTAAGTAGGATGTACAAATAGTGAATGTTAACTAAATGCATATTCGCAACATTCTCCTGGCATATCAATGAACTGCTAGACCACTTCCAGAAAAAACTGCATTTGCCTCATGGCCCTGATCTTGCCTAACTACCCCTAGTTACAGTTAAGGTAAGTACATACATACAGATGATTGTCTTTAAGATGCAGTTACACAGCTGATAACCACCAGTTACAATTAGATTTCCCCAGTATATTCCATGCTCTTTCTCCATACTCAGTAAGACCAGATAACCACCAGTTACAATTAGAAGCATGGAATATACTGGGGAAGTCTAATTGTAACTGGTGGTTATCTGGTCTACTGAATATGGAGAAAGATCATGGCGTCTCATTGTAATGGTGGTTTATCTGGTCTTACTGAATAGAGAGAAAGGCATGGAATATACTGGGGAAGTCTAATTGTAATGGTGGTTATCTGGTCTACTGAGTATGGAGAAAGAGCATGGAATATACTGGGGAAGTCTATTGTAACTGGTGGTTTTCTGCTCTTACTGAGTATGGAGAAAGAGCATGGAATATACTGGGGAAGTCTCAATTGTAACTGGTGGTTATCTGGCTTACTGAATATAGAGAAGAGCATGGAATATACTGGGAAGTCTAATTGTAACTGGTGGTTATCTGGTCTTACTGAGTATGGAGAAGAGCATGAATATACTGGGGAAGTCTAATTGTAACTGGTGGTTATCTGGTCTTACTGATATGGGAAAGAGCATGGAATATACTGGGGAAGTCTAATTGTAACTGGTGGTTATCTGGTCTTACTGAATATGGAGAAGAGCAGGAAAGGGGAAGTCTAATTGTAACTGGGGTTATCTGGTCTTACTGATATGGAGAAAGAGCATGGAATATACGGGGAAGTCTAATTGTAACTGGTGGTTATCTGGTCTTACTGAATATGGAGAAGGAGCATGGAATATACTGGGGAAGTCTAATTGTAACTGGTGGTTATCTGGTGTTACTGATATGGAGAAAGAGCATGGAATATACTGGGGAAGTCTAATTGTAACTGGTGGTTATCTGGTCTTACTGAGTATGGAGAAAGAGCATGGAATATACTGGGGAAATCTAATTGTAACTGGGTTATCTGGTCTCACTGAATATGGAGAAAGAGCATGGAATTACTGGGGAAGTCTAATTGTAACTGGTGTTATCTGGTCTACTGATATGGAAAGAGCATGGAATATACTGGGGAAGTCTAATTGTAACTGTTGGTTATCTGGTCTTACGAGTATGAGAGAAAGAGCATGGAATAACTGGGGAAGTCTAATTGTACTGGTGGTTATCTGGTCTTACTGATATAGAGAAGGAGCATGAAATTACTGGGGAAGTCTAATTGTAACTGTGGTTATCTGGTCTTACTGAGTATGGAGAAAGAGCATGAATATACTGGGAAGTCTAATTGTAACTGGTGGTTATCTGGTCTTACTGAGTATGGAGAAAGAAGCATGGAATATACTGGGAAGTCTAATTGTAACTGGTGGTTATCTGGTCTTACTGAGTATGGAGAAAGAGCATGGAAATACTGGGGAAGTCTCATTGTAACTGGTGGTTATCTGGTCTTACTGAGTATGGAGAAAGAGCATGGAATATACTGGGGAAGTCTAATTGAACTGTGGTTATTGGTCTTACTGAGTATGGAGAAAGAGCATGGAATATACTGGGAAAGTCTATTGTAACTGGTGGTTATCTGGTCTTACTGATATGGAAAGAGCATGGAATATACTGGGGAAGTCTAATTGTAACTGGTGGTTACTGGTCTTACTGAATATGGAGAAGAGGCATGGAATATACTGGGAAGTCTAATGTAAACTGGTGGTTATCTGGTCTTACTGAGTATGGAGAAAGAGCATGGAATATACTGGGAAGTCTATTGTAACTGGTGGTTATCTGGCTTACTGATATGGAGAAAGAGCATGGAATATACTGGGAAAGTCTAATTGTAACTGGTGGTTATCTGGTCTTACTGAGTATGGAGAAAGAGCAGGAATATACTGGGGAAGTCTAATTGTACTGGTGGTTCTGGTCTTACTGATATGGAGAAAGAGAATGGAATATACTGGGGAAGTCTCATTGTAACTGGTGGTTATCTGGTCTTACTGAGTATGGAGAAAGAGCATGGAATACTGGGGAAGTCTAATTGTAACTGGTGGTTATCTGGTCTTACTGAGTATGGAGAAAGAGCATGGAATATACTGGGGAAGTCTATTGTAACTGGTGGTTATCTGGTCTTCTGAGTATGGAGAAAGAGAGAAGCTGAATACTGGGGAAGTCTAATTGTAACTGGTGGTTATCTGGTCTTACTGAGTATGGAGAAGAGCATGGAATATACTGGGGAAGTCTAATTGAACTGGTGGTTATCTGGTCTTACTGAGTATGGAGAAAGAGCATGAATATACTGGGAAGTCTAATTGAACTGGTGGTTATCTGGTCTACTGAGTATGGAAAAGAGCATGGAATATACTTGGGAAGTCTAATTGTAACTGGTGGTTATCTGGTCTTACTGATATGGAGAAAGAGCATGAATATACTGGGGAAGTCTATTGTAACTGGTGGTATCTGGTCTTACTGAGTATGGAGAAAGAATGGAATCAAATATACTGGGGAAGTCTCTAATTGTAACTGGTGGTTCTGGTCTTACTGAGTATGGAGAAAGAAGACATGAAATAACTGGGGAAGTCTAATTGTAACTGGTGGTTCTCTGGTCTTACTGAGTATGGAGAAAGAGATGAATATACTGGGGGTCTAATTGAAACTGGTGGTTATCTGGTCTTACTGAGTATGGGAAAGAGAATGATGATATACTGGGAAGTCTAATTGTAACTGGTGGTTATCTGGTCTTACTGAGTATGGAGAAAGAGCATGGAATATACTGGGGAAGTCTAATTGTAACTGGTGGTTATCTGGTCTTACTGATATGGAGAAAGAGCATGGAATATACTGGGGAAGTCTAATTGTAACTGTGGTTATCTGGTCTTACTGAGTATGGAGAAGAGCATGGAATATACTGGGGAAGTCTATTGAACTGGTGGTTATCTGGTCTTACTGAATATGGAGAAAGAGCATGGAATATACTGGGGAAGTCTAATTGTAACTGGTGGTTATCTGGTCTTACTGAATATGGAGAAAGAGCATGGAATATACTGGGGAAGTCTAATTGTAACTGGTGGTATCTGGTCTTACTGAGTATGGAGAAGAGCATGAATATACTGGGAAGTCTAATTGTAACTGGTGGTTATCTGGTCTTACTGAGTATGGAGAAAGAGCATGGAATATACTGGGGAAGTCTAATTGTAACTGGTGGTTATCTGGTCTTACTGATATGGAGAAGAGCATGGAATATACTGGGGAGGCTAATTGTAATGGTGGTTATCTGGTCTTATGAGTATGGAGAAGAGAATGAATATACTGGAAGTCTAATTGTAACTGGTGGTACTGGTCTTACTGATTAGGAGAAAGAGCATGGAATATACTGGGGAAGTCTAATTGTAACTGGTGGTTACTTGGTCTTACTGATATGGAGAAAGAGCATGAATATACTGGGAAAGTCTAATTGTAACTGGTGGTTACTGTCTTATGATATGGAGAAAGAGCATGGAATATACTGGGGAAGTCTAATTGTAACTGGTGGTTCTTGGTCTTACTGAGTATGGAGAAAGAGCATGGAATAACTGGGGAAGTCTAATTGTAACGTGTGGTATCTGTCTTACTGAATATGGAGAAAGAGCATGGAAATATACTGGGAAGTCTAATTGTAACTGGTGGTTATCTGGTCTTACTGAGTATGGAGAAGAGCATGGAATATAATGGGGAAGTCTAATTGTAACTGGTGGTTATCTGGTCTACTGAGTATGGAAAGAGGCATGGATATACTGGGGAAGTCTAATTGTAACTGGTGGTTATCGGGTTTACTGATATGGGAAGAGCATGGAATATACTGGGGAAGTCTAATTGTAACTGGTGGTTATCTGGTCTTACTGAATATGGAGAAAGAGCATGGAATATACTGGGGTCTATTGTAACTGGTGGTTATCTGGTCTTACTGTATGGGAAGAGCATGGAATATACTGGGGAAGTCTAATTGTAACTGGTGGTTATCTGGTCTTACTGATATGGAGAAAGAGCATGGAATATACTGGGGAAGTCTAATTGTAACTGGTGGTTATCTGGTCTTACTGATATGGAGAAAGAGCATGGAATATACTGGGGAAGTCTAATTGTAACTGGTGGTTATCTGGTCTTACTGAGTATGGAGAAAGAGCATGGAATTATTGGGGAAGTCTAATTGTAACTGGTGGTTATCGGTCTTACTGAAATATGGAGAAAGAGCATGGATATACTGGGGAATCTAATTGTAAATGGTGGTTATCGGTCTTACTGATATGGAGAAAGAGCAGGAATATACGGGAAATCTAATTGTAACTGGTGGTTATCTGGTCTTACTGAGTATGGAGAAAGAGCATGGAATATACTGGGAAAGTCTAATGTAACTGGTGGTTATCTGGTCTTACTGAGTATGGAGAAAGAGCATGGAATATACTGGGGAATCTATTGTAACTGGTGGTTATCGGTCTTACTGATATGGAGAAGAGCATGGATATACTGGGAAGTCTAATTGTAACTGGTGGTTATCTGTCTTACTGATATGGAGAAAGGAGGATATAATGGGAAGTCTAATTGTAAACTGGTGGTTATCTGGTCTTACTGAGTATGGAGAAAGAGCTGGAATATACTGGGAAAGTCTAATGGAACTGGTGGTTATCTGGTCTTCTGAGTATGAGAAAGAGCATGGGATATACTGGGAAAGTCTAATTGTAACGGTGGTTATCTGGTTACGATATGGAGAAGAGCATGGAATATACTGGGAAGTCTAATTGTAACTGGTGGTTATCTGGTCTTACTGAAGTATGGAGAAAGAGCATGGATATACTGGGGAAGTCTAATTGTAACTGGTTGGTTATCTGGTCTTACTGAGTATGGAGAAAGAATGGAATATACTGGGAAGTCTAATTGTAACTGGGGTTATCTGGTCTTACTGAGTATAGAGAAGAGCATGGAATATATGGGGAAGTCTAATTGTAACTGGTGGGTTATCTGGTTACTGATATAGAGAAGAGCATGGAATATACTGGGGAAGTCTAATTGTAACTGGTGGTTATCTGGTCTTACTGAGTATGGAGAAAGAGCATGGAATATACTGGGGAAGTCTAATTGTAACTGTGGTTATCTGGTCTTACTGAATATGGAGAAAGAAGAGCATGGAATATACTGGGGAAGTCTAATTGTAACTGGTGGTTATCTGGTCTTACTGAGATATGGAGAAAGAGCATGGAATATACTGGGAAGTTAATGTGAACTGGTGGTTATCTGGTCTTACTGAGTATGGAGAAAGAGCATGGAATATACTGGGGAGTCTAATTGTAACTGGTGGTTATCTGGTCTTACTGAATATGGAGAAAGAGCATGGAATACTGGGGAAGTCTAATTGTAAGTGGTGTTATCTGGTCTTACTGAATATGGAGGAAAGAGAATGGTATACTGGGGAAGTTCTAATTGTAACTGGTGGTTATCTGGTCTTAGAGTATGGAGAAGAGCATGGATATACTGGGGAAGTCTAATTGTACTGGTGGTTATCTGGTCTTACTGGATATGGAGAAGAGCATGGAATATACTGGGGAAGTCTAATTGTAACTGGGTGGTATCTGGTCTTACTGAGTATGGAGAAAGAGCATGGAATATACTGGGAAGTCTAATGTAACTGGTGGGTTATCTGGTCTTACTGAGTATGGAGAAAGAGCATGGAATATACTGGGGAATCTAATTGTACTGGTGGTTATCTGGTCTTACTGAGTATGGAGAAAGAGCATGGAATATACGGGGAAGTCTAATGTAACTGGGGTTATCTGGTCTTACTGAGTATGGAGAAAGAGCATGGAATATACTTGGAAGTCTAATTGTAACTGGTGGTTATCTGGTCTTACTGAGTTGGAGAAGAGCAGATGGAATATACTGGGAAGTCTAATTGAACTGGGGTATCTGGTCTTAGAGTATGGAGAAAGAGATGAATATACTGGGGAAGTCTAATTGTAACTGGTGGTTTCTGGTCTACTGATATGGAGAAAGAGATGGAATACTGGGGAAGTCTAATTGTAACTGGTGGTTATCTGGTCTTACTGAATATGGAGAAAGAGCATGAAATATACTGGGGAAGTCAATTGTAACTGGTGGTTATCTGGTCTTACTGAGTATGGAGAAGAGACATGAATATACTGGGGGAAGTCTAATTGTAACTGGTGTATCTGGTCTTACTGAATATGGAGAAAAGAGCATGGAATATACTGGGAAGTCTCATTGTAACTGGTGGTTATCTGGTCTTACTGAGTATGGAGAAAGAGCATGGAATATACGGGGAATCTAATTGTAACTGGTGGTTATCTGGTCTTATGAATATGGAGAAAGAGCATGGAATATACTGGGAAGTCTAATTGTAACTGGTGGTTATCTGGTCTTAATGAGTATGGAGAAGAGCATGGAATATACTGGGGAAGTCTATTGTAAACTGTGGTTATCTGGTCTTACTGAATATGGAGAAAGAGCATGGAAGATACTGGGGAAGTCTTAATTGAACTGGTGGTTACTGGTCTTACTGATATGGAGAAAGAGCATGGAATACTGGGGAAGTCTAATTGTAACTGGTGGTTATCTGGTTTAACTGAGTATGGAGAAAGAGCATGGAATATACTGGGGAAGTCTATTGTAACTGGGGTTATCTGGTCTTACTGATATGGAGAAAGAGCATGGAATATACTGGGGAAGTCTAATTGTAACTGGTGGTTATCTGGTCTTATAATATGGAGAAGAGCATGGAATTATACGGGGAAGTCTAATTGTAACTGGTGTTATTGGTCTTACTGAGTATGAGGAGAAAGAGCATGGAATAACTGGGGAAAGTCTAATTGTACTGGTGGTTATCTGGTCTTACTGAATATGGAGAAAGAGCATGGAATATAATGGGGAAGTCTATTGTAAAATGGTGGTTATTGGTCTTACTGAGTATGGAGAAAGAGCATGGAATAATCTGGGGAAGTCTAATTGTAACTGGTGGTTATCTGGTCTTACTGATATGGGGAGAGAAGAGCATGGAATATACTGGGGAAGTCCAGTAACTGTGGTGTTATCTGGTCTTACTGAGTATGGAGAAAGAGCTGGAATTACTGGGGAAGTCTAATTGTAACTGGTGGTTATCTGGTTCACTGAATATGGAGAAAGGCATGGAATATACTGGGGAAGTCTAATTGGAACGGTGGTTATCTGGTCTTACTGAATATGAGAAAGAGCATGGAATATACTGGGGAGTCTATTGTAACTGGTGGTATCTGGTCTTACTGAGTATGGAGAGAAAGAGCATGGAATATACTGGGGAAAGTCTAATTGTAAATGGTGGTTATCTGGTCTACTGAATAGGAAGAAAGAGATGGAATATACTGGGGAAGTCTCATTGTAACTGGTGGTTATCTGGTCTTATGAGTATGGAGAAAGAGCATGGAATATACTGGGGAAGTTCTAATGTAACTGGTGGTTATCTGGTTTACGGAGTATAGAGAAGAGCATGGAATATACTGGGGAAGTCTAATTGTAACTGGTGGTTATCTGGTCTTCTGAGTATGGAGAAAGAGCATGGAATATACTGGGAAGTCTAATTGTAACTGGGGTTATATGGTCTTACTGATATGGAGAAAGAGCATGGAAATATACTGGGGAAGTCTAATTGTAAATGGTGGTTATCTGGTTTACTGAATATGGAAGAAGAGGATGGAATATACGGGGAAGTCTAATTGTAACTGGTGGTTATCTGGTCTTACTGAATATAGGAAGAAGAGCATGGAATATACTGGGGACGTCTAATTGTAACTGGTGGTATCTGGTCTTACTGATTGGAGAAAGAGCATGGAATATACTGGGGAAGTCTAATGTAACTGAGGGTATCTGGTCTTACTGAGTATGGAGAAAGAGCATGGAATATACTGGGAAGTCTAATTGTAACGGGGTTATCTGGTCTTACTGATAGGAGAAAGAGCATGGAAATATATGGGGAAGTCTAATTGTAACTGGTGGTTATCTGGTCTTACTGAGTATGGAGAAAGAGCATGGAAATACTGGGGAATCTAATTGTAACTGGGTTATCTGGTCTTACTGAATATGGAGAAAGAGCATGGAATATACTGGGGAAGAATCTAATTGTAACTGGGGTTATCTGGTTCTTACTGAATATGGAGAAAGAGCATGGAATTACTGGGAAGTCTAATGTAACTGGTGGTTATCTGGTCTTACTGATATGGAGAAAGAGCATGGAATATACTGGGGGAAGTTAATTGTAACGGTGGTTATCTGGTCTTACTGAGTATGGAGAAAGAGCATGGAATATACTGGGGAAGTCTTTGTAACTGTGGTTATCTGGTCTTACTGAATATGGAGAAAGAGCATGGAATAACGGGGAAGTCTAATTGTAATGGAGGTATTGGTCTTACTGAATGGAGAAAGAGCAGGAATACTGGGAATCTAATTGTAACTGGTGGTTATCTGGTCTTACTGAATATGGAGAAAGAGCATGGAATATACTGGGAAGTCTAATTGTAACTGGGGTTACTGGTCTTAGAAGTATGGAGAAAGAGCATGGATATACTGGGGAAGTCTCATTGTAACTGGGGTTATCTGGTCTTACTGAATATGGAGAAAGAGCATGGAATATACTGGGGAAGTCTAATTGTAAACTGGTGGTTATCTGGTCTTACTGAATATGGAGAAAGAAAGAGCATGGAATATACTGGGGAAGTTTACTGTAAAAACGGTAAATCGTGTAAATTTTCAGACGGAGAGACATGGTACCAATAGATGGAGCTCTATAGTTAAGAAAGCTGTGTTACGGAACGTCTTTTACGGGAATCTCGATCGAAAAAATACGTTTAAAGTACGCTAGGGACGTCTTAGGTATTGTTGGTTTTATACGTCTTCTAAGGCATTAAGTCTGAGTGGTTAAGTTACTGGTAAAGGCTATAGAAATTAATGCGGATTTGGAACTTTCATTAAGACGTTTTACGGAGTCTGGGATTTTGAATTTTCTGGATTTGAATCGGGATCTCGGGGGAAACAGATTTTCGAAGTTGACTCATTACATTTGGTGGCATATACTGGGGAAGTCTAATTGTAACTGGGGTTATCTGGTCTTACTGAGTATGAGAGAAAGAGCATGGAATATACTGGGGAAGTCTAATTGTAACTGGTGGTTATCTGGTCTTACTGAATATGGAGAAAGAGCATGGAATATTACTGGGAAGTCTAATTGTAACTGGTGGTTTATGGTTTATGAGTATGGAGAAAGAGCATGGAATATACTGGGGAAGTCTAATGTAACTGGTTGTTATCTGGTCTTACTGAATATGGAGAAAGAGCATGGAATTACTGGGGAAGTCTAATTGTAACTGGTGGTTATCTGGTCTAGAATATGAGAGAAAGAGCATGGAATATACTGGGGAAGTCTATTGTAACTGGTGTGTTATCTGGTCTTAATGAGTATAGAGAAGAGACATGGAATATACTGGGGAAGTCTAATTGTAACTGGTGGTTATCTGGTCTTACTTAGTAGGAAGAGAAGTGGAATAGACGGGGAAGTCTAATTGTAACTGGTGGTTATCTGGTCTTACTGAGTATAGGAAGGAGAATGGAATATACTGGGGAAGTCTAATTGTAACTGGTGGTATCTGGTCTTCTGAGTATAGAGAAGAGAATGGAATATACTGGGGAAGTCTAATTGTAACTGGTGGTTATCTGGTCTTACTGAGTATAGAGAAGAGAATGGAATATACTGGGGAGTCTAATTGTAACTGGTGGTTATCTGGTCTTACTGATATGGAGAAGAGCATGGAATATAATGGGAAGTCTTATTGTAACTGGTGGTTATCTGGTCTTACTGATATAGAGAAGAGATGGAATATACTGGGGAAGTCTAATGTAACTGGTGGTTATCTGGTCTTACTGAGTAATATAGAGAAGGAGAAGGAATATACTGGGGAAGTCTAATTGTAACTGGTGGGTATCTGGTCTTACTGATATGGAGAAGAGCATGGATATTACTGGGAAGTCTAATTGTAACTGGTGTATATCTGGTCTTACTGATATGGAGAAGAGCATGAATATACTGGGGAAGTCTAATTGTAACTGGTGGTTTCATGGTCTTACTGAATAGGAGAAAGAGCATGGAATATACTGGGGAAGTTCATTGTACATGGTGGTTATCTGGTCTTACTGAATATGGAGAAAGAGCATGGAATATACTGGGGAAGTCTAATGTAAACTGGTGGTTATCTGGTCTTACTGATATGAGAAAGAGCATGGAATATACTGGGGAAGTCTAATTGTAACTGGTGTTATCTGTCTTACTGATATGGAGAAAGAGATGGAATATACTGGGGAAGTCTAATTGTAACTGGGTGTTATCTGGTCTTACTGAATATGGGAGAAAGAGCATGGAATATACTGGGGAAGTCTAATTGTAACTGGTGGTTATCTGGTCTTACTGAGTATGGAGAAGAGCATGGAATTACTGGGGAAGTCTATTGTAACTGGTGGTTATTGGTCTTACTGAATATGGAGAAAGAGCATGGAATATACTGGGGAAGTCAATGTAAATGGTGGTTTTGGTCTTACGAGTATGGAGAAAGAGCATGGAATATACTGGGGAGTCTAATTGTAACTGGTGGTTATCTGGTCTTACTGAATGGAGAAAGAGCATGGAATATACTGGGGAAGTCTAATTGTAACTGGTGGTTATCTGGTCTTACTGAGTATGGAGAAAGAGCATGGAATATACTGGGGAAGTCTAATTGTAACTGGGGTTATTGGTCTTACTGATAGGAGAAGAGCATGGAATATACTGGGGAAGTCTAATTGTAACTGGTGGTTATCTGGTCTTACTGATATGGAGAGAAAGAGCATGGAATATATGGGGAAGTCTAATTGTAATGGTTGTTATCTGGTCTTACTGAATATGGAGAAAGAGCATGGAATATACTGGGAAGTCTAATTGTAACTGGTGGTTATCTGGTCTTACGAATAGGAGAAGAGCAGGAATATACTGGGAAGTCTAATTGTAATGGTGGTATCTGGTCTTACTGAGTATGGAGAAAGAGCATGGATATTACTGGGGAAGTCTAATTGTAAATGTGGTTATATGGTTTTACTGAGTATGGAGAAAGAGCATGGAATATACTGGGGAAGTCTAATTGTAACTGGTGGTTATCTGGGTCTTACTGAATATGGAGAAAGAGCATGGAATATACTGGGGAAGTCTATTGTAACTGGTGGTTATCTGGTCTTACTGAGTATGGAGAAAGAGCATGGAATATACTGGGGAAGTCTAATGTAAATTGGTTATCTGGTCTTACTGATATGGAGAAAGAAGAGGAATTACTGGGGAAGTCTTATTGTAAACGGTGGTTATTGGTCTTACTGAGTATGGAGAAAGAGCATGGAATATACTGGGGAAGTCTATTGTAACTGGTGGTTATCTGGTCTACATGAATATGGAGAAAGAGCATGGAATTATGGGGAAGTCTAATTGTAACTGGTGGTTATCTGGTCTTACTGAATATGGAGAAAGAGCATGGAATATACTGGGAAGTCTCATTGTAACTGGTGGTTATCTGGTCTTACTGAATATGGAGAAAGGCATGGAATATACTGGGGAAGTCTAATTGTAACTGGTGGTTATTGGTCTTACTGAATATGGAGAAAGAGCATGGAATATACTGGGGGAAGTCTAATTGTAACTGGTGGTTATTGGTCTTACATGAATATGGAGAAAGAGCATGGAATATACTGGGGAAGTCTCATTGTAACTGGTGGTTATCTGGTCTTACTGAATATGGAGAAAGAGCATGGGAATATACTGGGGAAGTTCATTGTAACTGGTGGTATCTGGTCTTACTGAATATAGAGAAAGAGCATGGAATGGAAATGGGGAAGTTCATTGTAACTGGGGGTTATCTGGTCTTACTGAATATGAGAAAGAGCATGGAATATACTGGGGAAGTCTAATTGTAACTGGTGGTTATCTGGTCTTACTGAGTATGGAGAAAGAAGCATGGAATATACTGGGAAGTCTAATTGTAACTGGTGGTTATCTGGTCTTTAATGAGTATGGAGAAGAGCATGGAATATACTGGGGAAGTCTAATTGTAACTGGTGGGTATCTGGTCTTACTGAATGGAGAAAAGAGCATGGAATATACTGGGGAAGTCTAATTGTAACTGGTGGTTATCTGTCTATGAGTATGGAGAAAGAGCATGGAAATATACTGGGGAAGTCTAATTGTAACTGGGGTTACTGGTCTTACTGAGATAGAGAAGGGCATGGAAATACTGGGGAAGTCTAATTGTAACGGGGTTATCTGGTCTTACTGGAATGGAGAAAGAGCATGAATATACTGGGGAAGTCTAATTGTAACTGGTGGTTATCTGGTCTTACTGAATATGGAGAAAGAGCATGGAAATACTGGGGAAGTCTAATGTAACTGGTGGTTATCTGGTCTTACTGAGTATGGAGAAAGAGCATGGAATAACTGGGAAGTCTAATTGTAACTGGTGGTTATCTGGTCTTACTGATATAGAGAAGAGAGCATGGCATGGAATATACTGGGGAAATCTAATTTGTAACTGGGGTTATCTGGTCTTACTGAGTATGGAGAAAGAGCATGGAATATACTGGGGGAAAATAATTGTAACTGGTGGTATCTTGTCTTACTGAATATGGAAGAAAAGAGCATGGATATAACTGGGGAAGTCTAATTGTAACTGGTGTTTGGTCTTAATGAGTATGGAGAAGAGAATGAAATAACCGGGAAGTCTCATTGTAATGATGGTTATCTGGTTCTTACTGATATGGAGAAAGAGAATGAAATATACCGGGGAAATCTAATTGTAACTGGTGGTTATCTGGTCTTAGGGCTAGCCACACTAGCGCGTTTCGCGTTTGGCCGGTTCGAGGTGCGTTTCGCCCACGATTTTCGCTAAAATGGAAATCGGGAGCAAAAATTCCGCGATTTTCGCATGCGCTGAGATGGCTGTTCGCGTTATGGTTAACGATGGTCCATTTTGGGCGGTTAAATGCGTTTCATAACGTGAAAGGCTAAAAAGCAGCGAAAACGCGAAGCGAGGCGAAACGCGAAGAATTGCTGGCACAATGGTGCGATAACGTGCAGTTGTGGCGATTACTTGAGTTGCAGGTTACCCTATGAGTATGGAGAAAGAGCATGGAATATACTGGGGAAGTCTAATTGTAACTGGTGGTTATCTGGTCTACTGAGGATGGAGAAAGAGCATGGAAATACTGGGGAAGTCTATGTAATGGTGGTTATCTGGTCTTACTGAATATGGAGAAAGAGCATGGAATATACTGGGGAAGTCTAATTGTAACTGGTGGTTTCTGGTCTTACGAGTATGGAGGAAAGAGCATGGAATATATGGGGAAGTCTAATTGTAACTGGTGGTTTATCTGGTCTTACTGAATAGAGAGAAAGAGCATGAATATTACTGGGGGAAGTCTAATTGTAACTGGTGGTTATCTGGTCTTACTGAGTATGGAGAAGAGAATGGAATATACTGGGGAAGTCTCTTGGAACTGGTGGTTATTGGGCTTAACTGAGTAGTATTGAGAAAGAGCTGGAATTATACTGGGGAAGCTTTCTCCATACTCAGTAAGACCAGATAACCACCAGTTACAATTAGACTTCCCCAGTATATTCCATGCTCTTTCTCTATACTCAGTAAGACCAGATAACCACCAGTTACAATTAGACTTCCCCAGTATATTCCATGCTCTTTCTCCATACTCAGTAAGACCAGATAACCACCAGTTACAATGAGACTTCCCCAGTATATTCCATTCTCTTTCTCCATACTCAGTAAGACAGCCATGGAATATACTGGGGAAGTCCAATGGTAACTGGTGGTATCTGGTCTACTGAATATGAAAAGAGCATGGAATATACTGGGAAGTCTAATTGTAACTGGTGGTTATCTGGTCCTCGTTTATCTGGTCTTACTGAGTATGGAGAAAGAGCATGGAATATACTGGGGAAGTCTAATTGTAACTGGTGGTTTATCTGGTCTACTGATATGAGAGAAAGAGCATGGATATACGGGGAATCTCAGTTGTAATGGTGGTTATCTGGTCTTACGTGAGTATGGGAGAAAGAGCATGGAATATACTGGGGAAAGTCTAATTGTAACTGGTGGTTATTGGTCTTACTGAGTATGGAGAAAGAGCATGGAATATACTGGGGAAGTCTAATTGTAACTGGTGGTATCTGGTCTTACTGAATATGGAGAAAGAGCATGGAATATACTGGGGAAAGTCTAATGTAACTGGTGGTTATCTGGTTTACTCTGAATATGGAAAGAGCATGGGAATATACTGGGGAAGTCTAATTGTAACTGGTGGTTATTGGTCTTACTGAGTATGGAGAAAGAGCATGAATATACTGGGGAAGTCTAATTGTAACTGGTGTGTTATCTGGTCTTACTGAGATATGAGAGAAAAAAAAAAAAAAGGGGGGGACTAGTATGGGAGGCATGGAATATACTGGGGAATCTAATTGTAACTGGTGGTTATCTGGTCTTACTGAGAGTATGGAGAGAAAGAGCATGGAATTACTGGGGAATCTAATTGTAAACTGGTGGTTATCTGGTCTTATGAGTATGGAGAAAGAGCATGGAATATACTGGGAGAAGTCTAAGTAACTGGTGGTTATCTGGTCTTATGAATATGTGAGAAAGAGCATGGAATATACTGGGGAAGTCTAATTGTAACTGGTGGTTATCTGGTCTTAATGAAGTATGGAGAAAGAGCATGGAAATTATGGGGAAGTCTAATGTAACTGGTGGTTATCTGGTCTTACTGAGTATGGAGAAAGAGCATGGGAATATTTACTGGGGAAGTCTAATTGGTCAACTGGTGGTTACTTTGGTCTTACTGAATAGGAGAGAAAGAGCAAGGAATATACTGGGGAAGTCTAATTATGTAACTGGTGTTATCTGGTCTTACTGAATATGGAGAGAAAGAGCATGGAATATACTGGGGAGTCTAATTGTAACTGGTGGTTATCTGGTCTTACTGAGTATGGAGAAAGAGCATGGAATATACTGGGGAAGTCTAATTGTAAACTGTGGTGGTGTATTGGTCTTATGAGTATGAGAAAGAGCATGGACATATACTGGGGAAGTCTAATTGTAACTGGTGGTTATCTGGTCTTACGAGTATGGAGAGAAAGAGCATGGATGATATACTGGGGAAGTCTAATTGTAACTGGTGGTTATCTGGTCTTACTGAATATGGAGAAAGAGCATGGAATATACTGGGGAAGTCTAATTGTAAACTGGTGGTATCTGGTCTTACTGAGTATGGAGGAAAGAGCATGGAATATACTGGGGGAAATCTAATTGTAACTGGTGGTTATCTGGTCTTACTGAGTATGGAGAGAAGAGCATGGAATATACGGGGAAGTCTATTGTAACTGGTGGTTATCTGGTTCTTACTGAATATGGAGAAAGAGCATGGAATATACTGGGGAAGTCTAATTGTAATGGTGGTTATCTGGTCTTACTGAGAGTATGGAGAAAGAGCATGGAATATACTGGGGAAGTCTATTGTAACTGGTGGTTATCTGGTCTTACTGAGTATGGAGGAAAGAGCATGGAATATTACTGGGGAAGTCTAATTGAACTGGTGTGTTATCTGGTCTTACTGAGTATGGAGAAAGAGCATGGAATATACTGGGGAAGTCTAATTGTAACTGGTGGTTATCTGGTCTTACTGATATGGAGAAAGAGCATGGAATATACTGGGGAAGTCTGATTGTAACTGGTGGTTATCTGGTCTTACTGATATGGAGAAAGGCATGGAATATACTGGGGAAGTCTAATTGTAACTGGTGGTTATCT
The DNA here is from genome assembly GCA_019447015.1 of Hymenochirus boettgeri. NCBI lineage: Eukaryota > Metazoa > Chordata > Amphibia > Anura > Pipidae > Hymenochirus > Hymenochirus boettgeri. The sequence continues at coordinate 326,666,871 of CM033470.1, read as the reverse complement.
GGCTTATGAATATGGAGGAAAGAGCATGGAATATAACTGGGGAAATCTAATTGTAACTGGGGTTATTCTGGTCTTACTGGAATATGGAGAAGAGCATGGAAATATACTGGGGAAGTCTAATTGTAACTGGTGGTTATCTGGTCTTACTGATATGGAGAAAGAGCAATGGAATTATACTGGGGAAGTCTAATGTAACTGGTGGTTATCTGGTCTTACTGAGTATGGAGAAGAGCATGGAATATACTGGGGAAGTCTAATTGTAAACTGGTGGTTATCTGGTTCTACTGAGTATGGAGAAAGAGCATGAAATATACTGGGGAAGTCTAATGTAACTGGTGGTTATCTGGTCTTACTGATATGGAGAAAGAGCATGGAATATACTGGGGGGGAAGTCTAATTGTAAACTGGTGGTTATTCTTTGGTCTTACTGGGAAAAATATAGGGAAAGAGCATGGAATATACTGGGGAAGTCTAATTGTAAATGGTGGGTTATCTGGTCTTACTGGAGTATGGAGAAAGACATGGAATATACTGGGGAAGTCTAATTGTAACTGGTGGGTTATCTGGTCTTACTGAGTATGGAGAAAGAGCAGGAATATACTGGGGAAGTCTAATTGTAACTGGTGGTTATCTGGTCTTACTGAGTATGGAGAAAGAGCATAAATAACTGGGGAAGTCTAATTGTAACTGGTGGGTATCTGGTCTTACGAATATGGAGAAAGAGCATGGAATATACTGGGGAAGTCTAATTGTAATGGTGGTTATCTGGTCTTACTGAGTATGGAGAAAGACATGGAATATACTGGGGAAGTCTATTGTAACTGGTGGTTATCTGGTCTTACTGAATATGGAGAAAGAGCATGGAATATACTGGGGAGTCTAATTGTAACTGGTGGTTATCTGGTCTTACTGATATGGAGAAAGAGAAGATGGAAATATACTGGGGAAATCTAATTGTAACTGGGTGGTTATCTGGTCTTACTGATATGGAGAAAGAGCATGGAATATATGGGGAAGTCTAATTGTAACTGGTGGTTATCTGGTCTTACTGAGTATGGAGAGAAAGAGCATGGAATATACTGGGGAAGGTCTAATGTAACTGGTGGTTATTTGGTCTTACTGAGTAGGAGAAAAGAGCATGGAAATATACTGGGGAAGTCTAATTGTAAACTGGTGGTTATCTGGTCTTACTGAATATGGAGAAAGAGCATGGAATATACTGGGGAAATCTAATTGTAAACTGGTGGTTATCTGGTCTACTGAATATGGAGAAAGAGCTGGAATATACTGGGGAGGCTAATGTAACTGGTGGTTATCTGGTCTTACTGAGTATGGAGACAAAGAGAATGAAATATACCTGGGGAAAGTCTAATTGTAACTGGTGGTTATCTGGTCTTACTGAAGTATGGAGAAGAAGAGCATGGAATATACTGGGAAGTCTAATTGTAACTGGTGGTTATCTGGTCTTACTGAATAGGAGAGAAAGAAAGAGCATGGAATTACTGGGGAAGGCTAATTGTAACTGGTGGTTATCTGGTCTTACTGAATATGAGAGAAAGAAAGAGCAATGAATATACTGGGAAAGTCTAATTGTTAACTGGTGGTTATCTGGTCTTACTGAGTATGGAGAAGAAAGAGCATGGAATATACATGGGGAAGTCTAATTGTAACTGGTGGTTATCTGGTCTTACTGAGTATGGAGAAAGAGCATGGAAAATACGGGAATCTAATTGTAACTGGTGGTATCTGGTCTTACTGAGTATGGAGAAAGAGCAGGAATATACTGGGGCAAATCTAATTGTAACTGGTGGTTATCTGGTCTTACTGAGTATGGAGAAAGAGCTGGAATTATACTGGGGAAGTCTAATTGTAACTGGTGGTTATCTGGTCTTACTGAATATGGAGAAAGAGCATGGAATATACTGGGGAAAGTCTAATTGTAATGGTGGTTATTGGTCTTACTGAGTATAGAAAGAGCATGGAATATACTGGGGAAGCTAATTGTAACTGGTGGTTATCTGGTTTACTGAGTATGGAGAAAGAGCATGGAATATACTGGGAGGGAAGTCTAATTGTAACTGGTGGTTATGGTCTTACTGAGATATGGAGAAGGAGCATGGAATATACTGGGGAAACTAATTGTAACTGGTGGTTATCTGGTCTTATGAGTATGGAGAAAAGAGCATGGAAATACTGGGAAAGTCTAATTGTAACTGGTGGTTATCTGGGTCTTACTGGTATAGGAGAAGGAGTGGAATATACTGGGAAATCTAATTGTAACTGGTGGTTATCTGGTCTACTGAGTATGGGGAAGAAAGAGCATGGAATATACTGGGGAAGTCTAATTGTAACTGGGGTTATCTGGTCTTACTGAGTATGGAGAAAGAGCATGGAATATACTGGGGGAAGTCTAATTGTAACTGGTGGTTATCTGGTCTTCTGAGTATGGAGAAAGAGCATGGAATAATACTGGGGGAAAGTCTAATGTGTAACTGGTGGTTATCTGGTCTTACTGATATGGAGAAAGAGCATGGAATATACTGGGGAAATCTAATGTGAACTGGTGGTTATCTGGTCTTACTGAGTATGGAGAAAGAGCATTGAAATATACCCGGGAAATCTAATTGTAACTGGTGGTATCTGGTCTACTGAGTATGGAGAAAGAGCATGGAATATACTGGGGGAATCTAATTGTAACTGGTGGTTATCTGGTCTTACTGAGTATGGAGAAAGAGCATGGAATATACTGGGGAAAATCTAATTGTAACTGGTGGTTATCTGGTCTTACTGAGATATGGAGAAGGGCATGGAATATACTGGGAAAGTCTAATTGTAACTGGTGGTTATCTGTCTATGAGTATGGAGAGAAAGAGCATGGAATATACTGGGGAAGGTCTAATTGTAACTGGTGGTTATCTGGTCTTACTGAGATGGAGAAAAGCATGGAATATACTGGGAAATCTAATTGTAAACTGGTGGTTATCTGGTCTTACTGGATATGGAGAAAGAGCATGGAATATACTGGGGAAATCTAATTGTAACTGGTGGTTAGGGTCTTACTGGATATGGAGAAGAGCATGGAATATACGGGAAAGTCTAATTGTAAATGGTGGTTATCTGGTCTACTGAATATGGGAAAGAGCATGGAATATACTGGGGAAGTCTAATTGTAACTGGTGGTTATCTGGTCTTACTGAGTATGGAGAAAGACATGGAATATACTGGGGAAGTCTAATTGTAACTGGTGGTTATCTGGTCTTACTGAGTATGGAGAGAAGAGCATGGAATATACTGGGGAAGTCTAATTGTAACTGGTGGTTATCTGGTCTTACGAGTATAGAGAAGGAGCATGGAAATATACTGGGGAAGTCTAATTGTAAACTTGTGGTTATCTGGTCTTACTGAGTATGGAGAAAGAGCATGAATATACTGGGGAAGTCTAATTGTAACTGGTGGTTATCTGGTCTTACTGAGTATGGAGAAAGAGCATGGAATATACTGGGGAAGTCTAATTGTAACTGGTGGTTATCTGGTCTTACTGATATGGGAGAAAGAGCATGGAATATACTGGGGAAGTCTAATTGTAATGGTGGTTATTGGTCTTACTGAGTATGGAGAAAGAGCATGGAATATACTGGGGAAGTCTAATTGTAACTGGTGGTTATCGGTGTCTACTGATATGGAGAAAGAGCATGGAATATACTGGGGAAAGTCTAATTGTAACTGGTGGTTATCTGGTCTTACTGATATGGAGAAAGAGCATGGAATATACTGGGGAAGTCTAATTGTGAACTGGTGGTTATCTGGTCTTACGGAGTATGAGAAAGAGATGGAATATACTGGGGAAGTCTAATTGTAACTGGTGGTTATCTGGTCTTACTGAGATATGGAGAAAGAGCATGGAATATACTGGGGAAGTCTAATTGTAAACTGGTGGTTATCTGTCTTATGAGTATGGAGAAAGAAGCATGGAATATACTGGGGAAGTCTAATGTAACTGGTGTTATCTGGTCTTACTGAGTATGGAGAAAGCATGAATATGGAAGAGAAACTGGGAAGTTAATATAATATTGTGGTCTTACAATGATCGGTATGAAGATTGGTACTGGTGAAGTAATGAGATACTGGAGTCATGGAGAAGATGAAAAGCTGGTACTGGGGAGTATACTTGAATGGTGGTTATCTGGTCTAGTATGAGATGGAATGTATATGGGAAGTCTACTGGGTGTGTATTCTGTCTGAGTATTGGGTGAGAGAGAAAGAGCATGGAATATACTGGGAAGTCTAACTGTAACTGGAGGTTATCTGGTCTTACATGAGTATGGAGGAAAGAGATGGGAAATAGTACTGGGGAAGTCAATTGTAAACTGGTGGTTATCTGGTCTTATGAGTAGGAGAAAGAGCAATGGAAATATACTGGGGAAGTCTAATTGTAACTGGTGGTTATCTGGTCTTACTGAATATGGAGAGAAGAGCATGAATATAACTGGGGAAGTCTAATTGTAACTGGTGGTTATCTGGTCTTACTGAGTATGGAGAAAGAGCAGGAAATATCTGGGAGAGTCTAATTGTAACTGGTGGTTATTGGTCTTACTGAATATGGAGAAAGAGCATGGAATATACTGTGGAAATCTCATTGTAATGTGGTGGTATCTGGTTCTGAGTATGGAAAGAGCATGGAATTACGGGGGAAATTAATGTAACTGGTGGTTATCTGGTCTTACTGAGTATGGAGAAAGAGCATGAGATATACTGGGGGAAGTCTAATGTAACTGGTGGTTATCTGGTCTTACTGAGATGAGAGAAGAACGAGCATGGAATTATACTGGGAAAGTCTAATTGTAACTGGTGGTTATCTGGTCTTACTGAGTATGGAGAAAGGAGCATGGAAATACTGGGGAAGTCTAATTGTAATGGTGGTTATCTGGTCTTACTGAATATGGAGAGAAAGAGCATGGAATATACATGGGGAAGTCTAATTGTAACTGGTGGTTATCTGGTCTACTGATATGGAGAAAGAGCATGGAATATATGGGGAAGTCTAATTGTAACTGGTGGTTATCTGTCTTACTGAGTATGGAGAAAGAGCATGGAATATACTGGGGAAGTCTAATTGTAACTGGTGGTTATCTGGTCTTACTGAATATGGAGGAAAGAGCATGGAATATACTGGGGAAGTCATTGTAACTGGGTGGTATTGGTCTTACTGAGAGGAGAAAGAGCATGGAATACTATGGGGAAATCTAATTGTAACTGGTGGTTTTATCTTTCTAGGAGTATATGAATATGGAGAAATGTTAACGAGTCAATGAGGATCTGGAGGGAGGCATGGATGAGGTGTAGGGGAAGTCTAATTGTAACTGGTGGTTATCTGGTCTTACTGATAGGGAGAAGAGCATGGAATATACTGGGGAAGTCTAATTGTAAACTGGTGGTTACTGGTCTTACTGAATATGGAGAAAGAGCATGGAATATATGGGGAAGTCTAATTGTAATGGTGGTTATTGGTGTCTTACTGAGTATGGAGAAAGAGCATGGAATATACTGGGGAAATCTAATTGTAACTGGTGGTTATCTGGCTTCACTGAGTATGGAGAGAAAGAGCATGGAATATACTGGGGAATCTAATTGTAAACTGGTGGTTATCTGGTCTACTGAATATGGAGAAAGAGCATGGAATATACTGGGGAAGTCTAATTGTAAACTGGTGGTTATCGGTCTTACTGAGTTGGAGAAAGAGCATGGAATATACTGGGGGAATCTAATTGTAACTGGTGGTTATCTGGTCTACTGAATAGGAGAAAGAGCATGGAATATACTGGGGAAAGTCTAATTGTAACTGGTGGTTATCTGGTCTTATGAGTATGGAGAAAGAGCATGGAATATACTGGGGAAGTCTAATTGTAACTGGTGGTTATCTGGTCTTACTGAGTATGGAGAGAGAAAGAGCAGGAATATACTGGGGAAGTCTAATTGTAAATGGTGGTTATCTGGTCTTACTGAGTAGGGAGAAAGAGCATGGAATATACTGGGGAAATCTAATTGTAACTGGAGGTTTATCTGGTCTTACTGAGTATGGAGAAAGAGCATGGAATATACTGGGGAAATCTAATTGTAACTGGTGGTTATTGGTCTTACTGATATAGGAGAAAGAGCATGAATATTACGGGGAAGTCTAATTTACTGGTGGTTATCTGGTCTTAATGAATATAGAGAAAGAGCATGGAATATACTGGGGAAGTCTAATTGTAAACTGGTGGTTATCTGGTCTTACTGAGTATGGAGAAAGAGCATGGGAATATACTGGGGAAGTCTAATTGTAAACTGGAGGTTATCTGGTCTTACTGAGTATGGAGAAAGAGCATGGAATATACTGGGAAAGTCTAATTGTAACTGGTGGTTATCTGGTCTTACTGAATATGGAGAAAGAGCTGGAATATACGGAAGTCTAATGTAACTGGTGGGTTATCTGGTCTACTGAGTATGGAGAAAAAGAGCATGGAATATACTGGGGAAATCTAATTGTAACTGGATGGTTATCTGGTCTTATGAGATGGAGAAAGAGCATGGAATATACTGGGGAAATCTAATGTAACTGGAGGTTATCTGGTCTTACTGAGTATGGAGAAAGAGCATGGAATATACTGGGGAAGTCTAATTGTAACTGGTGGTTATCTGGTCTTACTGATATGAGAGAAAAGAGCATTGGAATATACTGGGGAAGTCTAATTGTAACTGGTGGTTACTGGTCTTACTGAGTATGGAGAAGGAGCATGGAATATACTGGGAAGTCTATTGTAACTGGTGGTTATTGGTCTTACTGAATGAAAAGAGTGGCATGAAAGTGAACTGAGTATGGAGTATTGTCTGTGGGAAGTGCGATGAAGAGAGATGGAACTGTATAGGATAGATGGAAGAGAAGAAAGGAAGATGAGCTTAGCGGTAGGCGTAGAATTGCAGGTGGAATGAGAGTACACTTTGGTTACTGAATATGGAGAAAGAGCATGGAATATAACTGGGAAGTCTAATTGTAACTGGAGGTTATCTGGTTCTGTAGATATGGGGATGAATATGAGAGCATGGACTATACTGTGGGAAGTCTAATTGTAACTGGAGGTATCTTGGTCTTACTGAATGGAGAAAAAGTGGAAGTACTGGGGAAAAGATCGTAAAATGAACTGGTGGTTATCTGGTCTTACTGAATATGGAGAAAGAGCATGAAATATACTGGGGAAGTTTACTCGTAAATCACGAGTAATTCGGTGTAAAAAATTCAGAAGGAGCAGTGTTAGTGACATCATGTATATCAAGGGACACAAGATAGCCAAATACAAATGGCAGCGCTATCAATAGTTACAGAAAGCCTCGGTTTTTTTACGGAAATCTTCCTTTTTACGGGAATCCTCGTATTTCGAAAAAATACCGTTTTTTTAAAGTCACGCTAGCGGACTGTACTTTTTAGGTATGTTGGCTTTTATACGTGCTTCTAAGGCCATTACCCAGGTCCCTGAGTGGTTAAGTGTACGTTACCAAGGCTATTTAGACCACTTTTAATGCGGATTTTGCCGAACTTCATTTTAATAGTTTTAACGGGTCCGCTCGGCGGATTTTAGAATTTTCGGATTTTTCCGAAAATCCGCGGATCCTCGCGCGGACGGATTTTTCGAAGTTCGACATCTCTACTGGAATATACGGGGAAGTCTAATTGTAATGGTGGTTATGGTCTTACTAGTATGGGGGAGCATGGAAATACGGGGAAGTCTAATTGTAATGGTGGTTATCTGGTCTTCTAATGGAGAAAGAGCATGGAATATACTGGGGAAGTCTAATTGTAACTGGTGGTTATCTGTGTCTTACTGAGTATGGAGAAAGAGCATGGAATATACTGGGGAAGTCTAATTGTAACTGGTGGTATCTGGTCTATGAATATGGAGAAAGAGCATGGAATATACTGGGGAAGTCAATGTAACTGGTGGTTATTGGTCTTTACTGAATATGGAGAAAGAGCATGGAATATACTGGGGAAGTCTTGTTGTAACTGGTGGTTATCTGGTCTCTTAGTTAGAAAGGGATGAAGTATATGGGGATCAGAGTCTTAAGATGAGTATGGAAGGAATCTATGGTACTGGTGGTATTATCTGGTCTTACTAGGATGGAGAAGGAGAATGGAGATTAACGGGGAAGTCTATTGAACTGGTGGTTATCTGGTCTTACTGAGTATAGAGAAGGAGAATGGAATATATGGGGAAGTCTAATTGTAAACTGGTGGTTATATGGTCTGTATGGAATCTGAGAATATGAGTTAAGGACGGATATGGAACAGAAAACGGGAGAAGTCTAATTGTAACTGGTGGTTATCTGGTCTTACTGAGTAATGAGAGAGGAGAATGGAATATGGGGAAGTCTAATTGTAACTACGGTGGTTTATCTGGTACTGACGAGAGTATAGAGAAGGAGAATGGAATATACTGGGGAAGTCTAATGTAACTGGTGGTTATCTGGTCTTAACTGAGATAGAGAAGGAAGAAGGAATATACTGGGGAAGTCTAATTGTAACTGGTGGTTATCTGGTCTTACTGAGTATAGAGAAAGAGATGGAATATACTGGGGAAGTCTAATTGTAACTGGTGTTATCTGGTCTTACTGAGTATGGAGAAGAGCATGGAATATACTGGGAAGTCTAATTGTAACTGGTGGTTTTCTGGTCTTACTGGAATATGGAGAAGAAGAGCAAGTGTAAATACTGGGGAAGTCTATTGTAACTGGTGGTTATCTGGTCTTGATGAATATGGAGAAAGAGCGATGGAATATACTGGGAGTAAGTCTAATTGTAACTGGTGGTTATTCTGGTCTACTGAGTATGGAGAAAAGAGCATGGAATACTATGTGGGAAGTCTAATTGTAACTGGTGGTTATCTGGTCTTACTGAATATGGAGAAAGAGCATGGAATATACTGGGGAAGTCTAATTGTAACTGGTGGTTATCTGGTCTTACTGAATATGGAGAAAGAGCATGGAATATACTGGGGAAGTCTAATTGTAACTGGTGGTTATCTGGTCTTACTGAGTATGGAGAGAGAGAAGAGCATGGAATATACTGGGGAAGTCTAATTGTAACTGGTGGTTATCTGGTCTTACTGAATATGGAGAAAGAGCATGGAATATACTGGGGAAGTCTAATTGTAACTGGTGGTTATCTGGTCTTACTGAGTATGGAGAAAGAGCATGGAATATACTGGGGAAGTCTAATTGTAACTGGTGGTTATCTGGTCTTACTGAATATGGAGAAAGAGCATGGAATATATGGGGAAGTCTAATTGTAACTGGTGGTTATCTGGTCTTACTGAATATGGAGAAAGAGCATGGAATATACTGGGGAAGTCTAATGTAACTGGTGGTTATCTGGTCTTACTGAGTATGGAGAAGAAAGAGCATGGAATATACTGGGGAAGTCTAATTGTAACTGGTGGTTATCTGGTCTTACTGAGTATGGAGAAAAGAGCATGGAATATACTGGGGAAGTCTAATTGTAACTGGTTGTTATCTGGTCTTACTGAATAGGAGAAGAGCATGGAATATACTGGGGAAGTCTAATTGTAACGGTGGTTATCTGGTCTTACGGAATATGGAGAAAGAGCATGGAATATAATGGGGAAAGTCTAATTGTAACTGGTGGTATCTGGTCTTACTGAGTATGGAGAAAGAGCATGGAATATACTGGGGAAGTCTAATTGTAACTGTGGTTATCTGGGTCTTACTGGAGTATGGAGAAAGAGCATGGAATATACGGGGAAGTCTAATTGTAACTGGTGGTTATCTGGTCTTACTGAATATGGAGAAAGAGCATGGAATATACTGGGGAAGTCTAATTGTAACTGGTGGTTATCTGGTCTTACTGAGTATGGAGAAAGAGCATGGAATATACTGGGGAAGTCTAATTGTAACTGGTGGTTATCGCTCTTACTGAGTATGGAGAAAGAGCATGGATATACTGGGGAAGTCTCAATGTAACTGGTGGTATCTGGTCTTACTGAGTATGGAGAAAGAGCATGGAATATACTGTGGAAGTCTCATTGTAACTGGTGGTTATCTGGTGATCTGTTGATGATGATGGAGAAAGAGACAGGAATATACTGTGGGAAGTCTACATTGTAATGGATGGTGGTATCGGTCTTACTGAAGTATGGAGAAAGAGCATGGATAATGATACTGGGAAGTCTCATTGTAACTGGTGGTTATCTGGTCTACTGAAGATGGGAAGAGAGCATGGAATATAGCGGATAGTGGAAGTCTATTGTAACTGGTGGTTATCTGGTCTTACTGAATATGGAGAAAGAGCAGGAATATACTGGGGAAGTCTAATTGTAAATGGTGGTTATCTGGTGGTCTTAATGAATATGGAGGAGAAGTGGAATATACTGGGAAGTATATGTAACTGGTGGTCGTATGGTAGGATGATATGGAGAAAGAGCATGAAATACTGGGGAAGTCTCATTGTAACTGGTGGTATCTGGTCTTACGAATATGAGAAGCTAAGAGAGCTGTAGAAATATGATGGGAAGGGTATCATGGTAATGGTGTGGTATCTGGTCTTACTGAATATGGAGAAAGAGCATGGAATATACTGGGGAAGTTCATTGTAACTGGTGGTTATCTGGTCTTACTGAATATGGAGAAAGAGCATGGAATATACTGGGGAAGGTAAGCTCTAATTGTAACTGGTGTTATCTGGTCTTACTGATATGGAGAAAGAAAGAGACATGGAATATATGGTGGAGAGTCTAAAATGATGAAACTGTGGGTTACTGGATTCTATAGGGGTGTACGGTCGTACTGAGGATGGAGAAGAGCATGGAATATACTGGGGAAGTCTCATTGTAACTGGTGGTTATCTGGTCTTACTGAGTATGGGAGAGAAGAGCATGGAATATATGGGAGAGTCTAAATGTGGGTAACTCGGGGTTTGTCTTACTGAGTATAGAGAAGGGCATGAATATACTGGGGAAGTCTAATGTAACTGGAGGTTATCTGGTCTTACTGGTATGGAGAAAGAAGGCATGGAAATATACTGGGGACAGTCTAATTGTAACTAGTGATGGTTATCTGGTCTATGGTAGGAAAGTCATGGTAACTGGGGAAGGTCTAATTGTAACTGGTGGTTATTGGTCTTACTGAGTATAGAGAAGAGCATGGAATATACTGGGGAAGATCTAATTGTACTGGAGGTATATGGTCTTACTGGTATGAGAGTAGAAAAGAGAGCATGGAATAGTTACTGGAGAGAAATAATCAGTGTAATGGTGGCTATGTTTTTCATGTGTCTAAATGACTAGTATGGAGGAAAGAAGCATGGGAATATACTGGGGAAGTCTAATTGTAACTGGGTGGTTATCTGGTTTACTGAGTATGGTAGAAAGAAGAGATGAAATATACCCGGGAAGTTCATTGTAACTGATGGTTATCTGGTCTTACTGAGTATGGAGAAAGAGAGAAAGAGAATGAAATAACCTGGGAAATCTAATTGTAAATGGTGGGGTTATCTGGTCTTAGGGCTAGGACAACATAGGTTTGCAGGTAGGTTCGCGTGTGTTTCGCGACGTTCGCGCGTTTGCGCACGGCACAGATTTGAACGCTGCTAAAATGGAAATCGCGGAACGCCAAAAAATTCGCCGCGATTTTCCGATGCGCATGCGACGATTGCGCGCGTCCGTTCGCGTTATGGGTAACGCATGCGTTCACCATTTTGGTGCGTTAACGCATGCGTTTCCATAAACGTGAAAAGGCTAAAACGCACGCGCAAAACGCGAACGGCGGGAGCGCGAAACGCGCAGAATTTGGCGCGCACAATCGCGTGCGATAACGCTCGCGATTTTGGTGCGCGATTCCTATGCGTTGCAGTGTGGCCTACCCTTACTGAGTATGGAGAAAGAGCATGGAATATATGGGGAAGTCTAATTGTAACTGGTGGTTATCTGGTCTAACTGAAGGATGGAGAAAGAGCATGGAATATACTGGGGAAGTCTAATTGTAACTGGTGGTTATCTGGTCTACTGAATATGGAGAAAGAGCTGGAATATACTGGGGAAGTCTAATTGTAACTGGTGGTTATCTGGTCTTACTGAGTATGGAGAAAAGAGCATGGAAATATACTGGGGAAGTCTAATTGTAACTGGTGGTTATCTGGTCTTACTGAATATGGAGAAAGAGACTGGAATATACTGGGGAGTCTAATTGTAACTGGTGGTTATCTGGTCTTACTGAGTATGGAGAAAGAGAATGGAATATACTGGGGAGTCTCATTGTAACTGGTGGTTATCTGGTCTTACTGAGTATGGAGAAAGAGCATGGAATATACTGGGGAAGTCTAATGTAAACTGGGTGGGTATCTGGTCTTACGAGGATAGAGAAAGAGGCATGGAATTACTGGGGAACATCAACGTCTCATTGTAATGGTGGTTTATCTGGTCTTACTGAATAGAGAGAAAGGCATGGAATATACTGGGGAATTCTAATTGTAATGGTGGTTATCTGGTCTACTGAGTATGGAGAAAGAGCATGGAATATACTGGGAAGTCTATTGTAACTGGTGGTTTTCTGCTCTTACTGAGTATGGAGAAAGAGCATGGAATATACTGGGGAAGTCTCAATTGTAACTGGTGGTTATCTGGCTTACTGAATATAGAGAAGAGCATGGAATATACTGGGAAGTCTAATTGTAACTGGTGGTTATCTGGTCTTACTGAGTATGGAGAAGAGCATGAATATACTGGGGAAGTCTAATTGTAACTGGTGGTTATCTGGTCTTACTGATATGGGAAAGAGCATGGAATATACTGGGGAAGTCTAATTGTAACTGGTGGTTTATCTGGTCTTACGAATATGGAGAAGAGCAGGAAAAGGGAAGTCTAATTGTAACTGGGGTTATCTGGTCTTACTGATATGGAGAAAGAGCATGGAATATATGGGGAAGTCTAATTGTAACTGGTGGTTATCTGGTCTTACTGATATGGGAAGGAGCATGAATATACTGGGGAAGTCTAATTGTAACTGGTGGTTATCGGTGTTACTGATATGGAGAAAGAGCATGGAATATACTGGGGAAGTCTAATTGTAACTGGTGGTTATCTGGTCTTACTGAGTATGGAGAAAGAGCATGGAATATACTGGGGAAATCTAATTGTAACTGTGGTTATCTGGTCTCACTGAATATGGAGAAAGAGCATGGAATACTGGGGAAGTCTAATTGTAACTGGTTGTTATCTGGTCTTACTGATATGAGAAAGAGCATGGAATATACTGGGGAAGTCTAATTGTAACTGTTGGTTATCTGGTCTTACGAGTATGAGAGAAAGAGCATGGAATAACTGGGGAAGTCTAATTGTACTGGTGGTTATCTGGTCTTACTGATATAGAGAAGGAGCATGAAATTACTGGGGAAGTCTAATTGTAACTGTGGTTATCTGGTCTTACTGGTATGGAGAAAGAGCATGAATATACTGGGAAGTCTAATTGTAACTGGTGGTTATCTGGTCTTACTGAGTATGGAGAAAAAGCATGGAATATACTGGGAAGTCTAATTGTAACTGGTGGTTATCTGGTCTTACTGAAGTATGGAGAAAGAGCATGGAAATACTGGGGAAGTCTCATTGTAACTGGTGGTTATCTGGTCTTACTGAGTATGGAGAAAGAGCATGGAATATACTGGGGAAGTCTAATTGAACTGTGGTTATCTGGTCTTACTGAGTATGGAGAAAGAGCATGGAATATACTGGGAAGTCTATTGTAACTGGTGGTTATCTGGTCTTACTGAATGGAAAGAGCATGGAATATACTGGGGAAGTCTAATTGTAACTGGTGGTTACTGGTCTTACTGAATATGGAGAAGAGCATGGAATATACTGGGAAGTCTAATGTAACTGGTGGTTATCTGGTCTTACTGAGTATGGAGAAAGAGCATGGAATTACTGGGAAGTCTATTGTAACTGGTGGTTATCTGGTCTTACTGATATGGAGAAAGAGCATGGAATATACTGGGAAAGTCTAATTGTAACTGGTGGTTATCTGGTCTTACTGAGTATGGAGAAAGAGCAGGAATATACTGGGGAAGTCTAATTGTACTGGTGGTGTCTGGTCTTACTGATATGGAGAAAGAGAATGGAATATACTGGGGAAGTCTCATTGTAACTGGTGGTTATCTGGTCTTACTGAGTATGGAGAAAGAGCATGGAATACTGGGGAAGTCTAATTGTAACTGGTGGTTATCTGGTCTTACTGAGTATGGAGAAAGAGCATGGAATATACTGGGGAAGTCTATTGTAACTGGTGGTTATCTGGTCTTCTGAGTATGGAGAAAGAGAGAAGCTGAATACTGGGGAAGTCTAATTGTAACTGGTGGTTATCTGGTCTTACTGAGTATGGAGAAGAGCATGGAATATACTGGGGAAGTCTAATTGAACTGGTGGTTATCTGGTCTTACTGAGTATGGAGAAAGAGCATGAATATACTGGGAAGTCTAATTGAACTGGTGGTTATCTGGTCTTACTGAGTATGGAAAAGAGCATGGAATATACTTGGGAAGTCTAATTGTAACTGGTGGTTATCTGGTCTTACTGATATGGAGAAAGAGCATGAATATACTGGGGAAGTCTATTGTAACTGGTGGTATCTGGTCTTACTGAGTATGGAGAAAGAATGGAATAAATATTACTGGGGAAGTCTCTAATTGTAACTGGTGGTTATCTGGTCTTACTGAGTATGGAGAAGAAGACATGAATATAACTGGGGAAGTCTAATTGTAACTGGTGGTTCTCTGGTCTTACTGAGTATGGAGAAAGAGATGAATATACTGGGGAAGTCTAATTGAACTGGTGGTTATCTGGTCTTACTGAGTATGGGAAAGAGAATGAGATATACGGGGAAGTCTAATTGTAACTGGTGGTTATCTGGTCTTACTGAGTATGGAGAAAGAGCATGGAATATACTGGGGAAGTCTAATTGTAACTGGTGGTTATCTGGTCTTACTGAGTATGGAGAAAGAGCATGGAATATACTGGGGAAGTCTAATTGTAACTGGTGGTTATCTGGTCTTACTGAGTATGGAGAAGAGCATGGAATACTACTGGGAAGTCTCATTGTAACTGGTGGTTATCTGGTCTTACTGAATATGGAGAAAGAGCATGGAATATACTGGGGAAGTCTAATTGTAACTGGTGGTTATCTGGTCTTACTGAATATGGAGAAAGAGCATGGAATATACTGGGGAAGTCTAATTGTAACTGGTGGTTATCTGGTCTTACTGAGTATGGAGAAGAGATGAAATATACTGGGAAGTCTAATTGTAACTGGTGGTTATCTGGTCTTACTGAGTATGGAGAAAGAGCATGGAAATACTGGGGAAGTCTAATTGTAACTGGTGGTTATCTGGTCTTAGATATGGAGAAGAGCATGAATATACTGGGGAGTCTAATTGTAATGGTGGTTATCTGTCTTACTGAGTATGGAGAAAGAATGAATATACTGGAAGTCTAATTGTAACTGGTGGTTATCTGGTCTTACTGATTAGGAGAAAGAGCATGGAATATACTGGGGAAGTCTAATTGTAACTGGTGGTTACTTGGTCTTACTGAGTATGGAGAAAGAGCATGGAATATACTGGGAAGTCTAATTGTAACTGGTGGTTACTGTCTTATGAGATATGGAGAAAGAGCATGGAATATACTGGGGAAGTCTAATTGTAACTGGTGGTTCTTGGTCTTACTGAGTATGGAGAAAGAGCATGGAATAACTGGGGAAGTCTAATTGTAACTGGTGGTTATCTGTCTTACTGAATATGGAGAAAGAGCATGGAATATACTGGGAAGTCTAATTGTAACTGGTGGTTATCTGGTCTTACTGAGTATGAGAAGAGCATGGAATATAACTGGGGAAGTCTAATTGTAACTGGTGGTTATCTGGTCTTACTGAGTATGGAAAGAGGCATGGATATACTGGGGAAGTCTAATTGTAACTGGTGGTTATCGGGTTTACTGATATGGGAAGAGCATGGAATATACTGGGGAAGTCTAATTGTAACTGGTGGTTATCTGGTCTTACTGAATATGGAGAAAGAGCATGGAATATACTGGGAGTCTAATTGTAACTGGTGGTTATCTGGTCTTACTGATATGGAGAAGAGCATGGAATATACTGGGGAAGTCTATTGTAACTGTGGTTATCTGGTCTTACTGATATGGAGAAAGAGCATGGAATATACTGGGGAAGTCTAATTGTAACTGGTGGTTATCTGGTCTTACTGAGTATGGAGGAAAGAGCATGGAATATACTGGGGAAGTCTAATTGTAAACTGGTGGTTATCTGGTCTTACTGAGTATGGAGAAAGAGCATGGAATTATCTGGGGAAGTCTAATTGTAACTGGTGGTTATCGGTCTTACTGAATATGGAGAAAGAGCATGGATATACTGGGGAATCTAATTGTAACTGGTGGTTATCGGTCTTACTGATATGGAGAAAGAGCAGGAATATACGGGAATCTAATTGTAACTGGTGGTTATCTGGTCTTACTGATATGGAGAAAGAGCATGGAATATACTGGGAATCTAATGTAACTGGTGGTTATCTGGTCTTACTGATATGGAGAAAGAGCATGGAATATACTGGGGAAGTCTATTGTAACTGGTGGTTATCGGTCTTACTGAATATGGAGAAAGAGCATGGATATACTGGGAGAGTCTAATTGTAACTGGTGGTTATCTGTCTTACTGATATGGAGAAAGAGCAGGATATAACTGGGAAGTCTAATTGTAACTGGTGGTTATCTGGTCTTACTGAGTATGGAGAAAGAGCATGGAATATACTGGGAAAGTCAATGGAACTGGTGGTTATCTGGTCTTTGAGTATGAGAAAGAGCATGGGATATACTGGGAAAGTCTAATTGTAACGGGGTTATCTGGTTACGATATGGAGAAGAGCATGGAATATACTGGGGAAGTCTAATTGTAACTGGTGGTTATCTGGTCTTACTGAATATGGAGAAAGAGCATGGAATATACTGGGGAAGTCTAATTGTAACTGGTGGTTATCTGGTCTTACTGAGTATGGAAAGAAAGAATGGAATATACTGGGAAGTCTAATTGTAACTGGTGGTTATCTGGTCTTACTGATATAGAGAAGAGCATGGAATATATGGGGAAGCTAATTGTAACTGGTGGGTTATCTGGTTACTGATATAGAGAAGAGCATGGAATATACTGGGGAAGTCTAATTGTAACTGGTGGTTATCTGGTCTTACTGAGTATGGAGAAAGAGCATGGAATATACTGGGGAAGTCTAATTGTAACTGTGGTTATCTGGTCTTACTGAATATGGAGAAAGAAGAGCATGGAATATACTGGGGAAGTCTAATTGTAACTGGTGGTTATCTGGTCTTACTAGATATGGAGAAAGAGCATGGAATATCTGGGAAGTCTAATGTGAACTGGTGGTTATCTGGTCTTACTGAGTATGGAGAAAGAGCATGGAATATACTGGGGAGTCTAATTGAACTGGTGGTTATCTGGTCTTACTGAATATGGAGAAAGAGCATGGAATACTGGGGAAGTCTAATTGTAACTGTGGTGTTTCTGGTCTTACTGAATATGGAGAAAGAGCATGGCTATACTGGGGAAGTTCTAATTGTAACTGGTGGTTATCTGGTCTTATGAGTATGGAGAAGAGCATGGATATACTGGGGAAGTCTAATTGTACTGGTGGTTATCTGGTCTTACTGGAGTATGGAGAAAGAGCATGGAATATACTGGGGAAGTCTAATTGTAACTGGGTGGTATCTGGTCTTACTGAGTATGGAGAAAGAGCATGGAATATACTGGGAAGTCTAATGTAACTGGTGGGTTATCTGGTCTTACTGAGTATGGAGAAAGAGCATGGAATATACTGGGGAAAGTCTATTGTACTGGTGGTTATCTGGTCTTACTGAGTAGGAGAAAGAGCATGGAATATACGGGGAAGTCTAACTGTAACTGGGGTTATCTGGTCTTACTGAGTATGGAGAAAGAGCATGGAATATACTTGGAAGTCTAATTGTAACTGGTGGTTATCTGGTCTTACTGAGTTGGAGAAGAGCAGATGGAATATACTGGGAAAGTCTAATGTGAACTGGGGTATCTGGTTTAAGAGTATGGAGAAAAGAGATGAAATATACTGGGGAAGTCTAATTGTAACTGGTGGTTTCTGGTCTACTGATATGGAGAAAGAGCATGGAATACTGGGGAAGTCTAATTGTAACTGGTGGTTATCTGGTCTTACTGAATATGGAGAAAGAGCATGAAATATACTGGGGAAGTCAATTGTAACTGGGGTTATCTGGTCTTACTGAGTATGGAGAAGAGACATGAATATACTGGGGGAAGTCTAATTGTAACTGGTGGTTATCTGGTCTTACTGAATATGGAGAAAGAGCATGGAATATACTGGGAAGTCTATTGTAACTGGTGGTTATTGGTCTTACTGAGTATGGAGAAAGAGCATGGAATATACGGGGAATCTAATTGTAACTGGTGGTTATCTGGTCTTATGATATGGAGAAAGAGCATGGAATATACTGGGAAGTCTAATTGTAACTGGTGGTTATCTGGTCTTAATGAGTATGGAGAAGAGCATGGAATATACTGGGGAAGTCTATTGTAACTGTGGTTATCTGGTCTTACTGAATATGGAGAAAGAGCATGGAAGATACTGGGGAAGTTAATTGAACTGGTGGTTACTGGTCTTACTGATATGGAGAAAGAGCATGGAATACTGGGGAAGTCTAATTGTAACTGGTGGTTATCTGGTTTACTGAGTATGGAGAAAGAGCATGGAATATACTGGGGAAGTCTAATTGTAACTGGGGTTATCTGGTCTTACTGATATGGAGAAAGAGCATGGAATATACTGGGGAAGTCTAATTGTAACTGGTGGTTATCTGGTCTTACTGAATATGGAGAAGAGCATGGAAGATTACTGGGGAAGTCTAATTGTAACTGGTGTTATTGGTCTTACTGAGTATGAGAGGAGAAAGAGCATGGAATACTGGGGAAGTCTAATTTACTGGTGGTTATCTGGTCTTACTGAATATGGAGAAAGAGCATGGAATATAATGGGGAAGTCTATTGTAAAATGGTGGTTATTGGTCTTACTGAGTATGGAGAAAAGAGCATGGAATAATCTGGGGAAGTCTAATTGTAACTGGTGGTTATCTGGTCTTACTGATATGGAGAAGAGAGAAAGAGCATGGAATATACTGGGGAAGTCCAGTAACTGGTGGTGTTATCTGGTCTTACTGAGTATGGAGAAAGAGCCTGGAATTACTGGGGAAGTCTATTGTAACTGGTGGTTATCTGGTTCACTGAATATGGAGAAAGAGCATGGAATATACTGGGGAAGTCTAATTGGAACGGTGGTTATCTGGTCTTACTGAATATGGAGAAAGAGCATGGAATATACTGGGGAGTCTAATTGTAACTGGTGGTTATCTGGTCTTACTGAGTATGAGAGAAAGAGCAGGAATATACTGGGGAAAGTCTAATTGTAACTGGTGGTTATCTGGTCTACTGAATAGAAGAAAGAGCATGGAATATACTGGGGAAGTCCATTGTAACTGGTGGTTATCTGGTCTTAATGAGTATGGAGAAAGAGCATGGAATATACTGGGGAAGTCTAATTGTAACTGGTGGTTATCGGTATTACGAGTATGGAGAAGAGCATGGAATATACTGGGGAAGTCTAATTGTAACTGGTGGTTATCTGGTCTTCTGAGTATGGAGAAAGAGCATGGAAATTACTGGGGAAGTCTAATTGTAACTGGGGTTATTGGTCTTACTGAGTATGGAGAAAGAGCATGGAATATACTGGGGAAAGTCTAATTGTAAATGGTGGTTATCTGGTTTACTGAATATGGAAGAAGAGGAATGGAATATACTGGGGAAGTCTAATTGTAACTGGTGGTTATCTGGTCTTACTGAATATAGGAGAAGAGCATGGAATATACTGGGGAGTCTAATTGTAACTGGTGGTATCGGTCTTACGAGTTGGAGAAAGAGCATGGAATATACTGGGGAAGTCTAATGTAACTGGGGTATTCTGGTCTTACTGAGTATGGAGAAAGAGCATGGAATATACTGGGAAGTCTAATTGTAACTGGTGGTTATCTGGTCTTACTGATATGGAGAAAGAGCATGGAAATATATGGGGAAGTCTAATTGTAACTGGTGGTTATCTGGTCTTACTGATATGGAGAAAGAGCATGGAAATACTGGGGAAATCTAATTGTAACTGGGTTATCTGGTCTTACTGAATATGAGAGAAAGAGCATGGAATATACTGGGGAATGAATCTAATTGTAACTGGGGTTATCTGGTCTACTGAATTGGAGAAAGAGCATGAATTACTGGGAAGTCTAATGTAACTGGTGGTTATCTGGTCTTACTGATATGGAGAAAGAGCATGGAATATACTGGGGAGTTAATTGTAACGGTGTTATCTGGTCTTACTGAGTATGGAGAAAGAGCATGGAATATACTGGGGAAGTCTTTGTAACTGTGGTTATCTGGTCTTACTGAATATGGAGAAAGAGATGGAATAACGGGAAGTCTAATTGTAACTGGGGTTATTGGTCTTACTGATATGGAGAAAGAGCAGGAATACTGGGGAAATCTAATTGTAACTGGTGGTTATCTGGTCTTACTGAATATGGAGAAAGAGCATGGAATATACTGGGGAAGTCTAATTGTAACTGGTGGTTATCTGGTCTTAGACGTATGGAGAAAGAGCATGGAATATACTGGGGAAGTCTCATTGTAACTGGGGTATCTGGTCTTACTGAATATGGAGAAAGAGCATGGAATATACTGGGGAAGTCTAATTGTAAACTGGTGGTTATCTGGTTCTTACTGAATATGGAGAAGAAAGAGCATGGAATATACTGGGGAAGTTCTACTCGTAAAAACGGAAATTCGTGTAAATTTTAGACGGAGGAGACATGTACAAATAGCAATGGAGCTCTATAGTTAAGAAAGCATGTGTTTTACGGAAATCGTCTTTTACGGGAATCTCGATTTCGAAAAAATACGTTTTTTAAAGTAGCTAGCGGATGCTTAGGTATTGTTGGCTTTTATCGTGCTCTAAGGATTACAGTCTGAGTGGTTAAGTTACTGGTAAAGTATAGAAATTAATGCGGATTTGGAACTTTCATTTTAAGACGTTTTACGGAGTGCTGGTTTCGAATTCGGATGATCGGATCTGGGGGAACAGATTTGTAATTGACCTACATTTGGTGGCATATACTGGGGAAGTCTAATGTAACTGGTGGTTATCTGGTCTTACTGAGTATGAGAGAAAGAGCATGGAATATACTGGGGAAGTCTAATTGTAACTGGTGGTTATCTGGTCTTACTGATATGGAGAAAGAGCATGGAATATACTGGGAAGTCTAATTGTAACTGGTGGTTATTGGTTTATGAGTATGGAGAAAGAGCATGGAATATACTGGGGAAGTCTAATTGTAACTGGTTGTTATCTGGTCTTACTGAATATGGAGAAAGAGCATGGAATTACTGGGGAAGTCTAATTGTAACTGGTGGTTATCTGGTCTAGAATATGGAGAAGAAAGAGCATGAATATACTGGGGAAGTCTATTGTAAACTGGTGTGTATCTGGTCTTAATGATATAGAGAAGAGACAGGAATATACTGGGGAAGTCTAATTGTAATGGTGGTTATCTGGTCTTACTTAGTAGGGAAGAGAATGGAATAACGGGGAAGTCTAATTGTAACTGGTGGTTATCTGGTCTTACTGAGTATAGAGAAGAGAATGGAATATACTGGGGAAGTCTAATTGTAACTGGTGGTTATCTGGTCTTCTGATATAGAGAAGAGAATGGAATATACTGGGGAAGTCTAATTGTAACTGGTGGTATCTGGTCTTACTGAGTATAGAGAAGAGATGGAATATACTGGGGAGTCTATTGTAACTGGTGGTTATCTGGTCTTACTGAGTATGGAGAAGAGCATGGAATATAATGGGAAGTCTATTGTAACTGGTGGTTATCTGGTCTTACTGAGTATAGGAGAAGGAGCATGGAATATACTGGGGAAGTCTATTGTAACTGGGGTTATCTGGTCTTACTGAGAATATAGAGAAGGAGAAGGAATATACTGGGAAGTCTAATTGTAACTGGTGGATCTGGTCTTACTGATATGGAGAAAGAGCATGGAATTACTGGGGAAGTCTAATTGTAACTGGTGTTATATCTGGTCTTACTGATATGGAGAAGAGCATGGAATATACTGGGGAAGTCTAATTGTAACTGGTGGTTTTGGTCTTACTGAATAGGAGAAAAGAGCATGGAATATAGGGGAAGTTCTATTGTAATGGTGGTTATCTGGTCTACTGAATATGGAGAAAGAGCATGGAATATACTGGGGAAGTCTAATTGTAAACTGGTGGTTATCTGGTCTTACTGATATGGAGAAAGAGCATGGAATATACTGGGGAAGTCTAATTGTAACTGGTTGTTATCTGGTCTTACTGATATGGAGAAAGAGCATGGAATATACTGGGGAAGTCTAATATTGTAACGGGTGGTTATCTGGTCTACTGAATATGGGAGAAAGAGCATGGAATATACTGGGGAAGTCTAATTGTAACTGGTGGTTATCTGGTCTTACTGAGTATGAGAGAAGAGCATGGAATATACTGGGGAAGTCTATTGTAACTGGTGGTTATTGGTCTTACTGAATATGGAGAAAGAGCATGGAATATACGGGGAAGTCAATGTAAATGGTGGTTATATGGTCTTACGAGTATGGAGAAAGAGCATGGAATATACTGGGGAAGTCTAATTGTAACTGGTGGTTATCTGGTCTTACTGAAATGGAGAAAGAGCATGGAATATACTGGGGAAGTCTAATTGTAACTGGTGGTTATCTGGTCTACTGAGTATGGAGAAAGAGCATGGAATAATACTGGGGGAAGTCTAATTGTAAACTGGTGGTTATCTGGTCTACTGATAGGAGAAGAGCATGGAATATACTGGGGAAGTCTAATTGTAACTGGTGGTTATCTGGTCTTACTGATATGGAGAGAAAGAGCATGGAATATACTGGGGAAGTCTAATTGTAAATGGTTGTTATCTGGTCTTACTGAATATGGAGAAAGAGCATGGAATATACTGGGAAGTCTAATGTAACTGGTGGTTATCTGGTCTACGAATAGGAGAAGAGCAGGAATATACTGGGAAGTCTAATTGTAACTGGTGGTATCTGGTCTTACTGAGTATGGAGAAAGAGCATGGATATTACTGGGGAAGTCTAATTGTAAATGGTGGTTATTGGTCTTTACTGAGTATGGAGAAAGAGCATGGAATATACTGGGGAAGTCTAATTGTAACTGGTGGTTATCTGGGTCTTACTGATATGGAGAAAGAGCATGGAATATACTGGGGAAGTCTATTGTAACTGGTGGTTATCTGGTCTACTGAGTAGGAGAAAGAGCATGGAATATACTGGGGAAGTCTAATGTAACTTGGTTATCTGGTCTTACTGAGTATGGAGAAAGAGAGGAATTACTGGGGAAGTCTTATTGTAAACTGGTGGTTATTGGTCTTACTGATATGGAGAAAGAGCATGGAATATACTGGGGAAGTCTATTGTAACTGGTGGTTATCTGGTCTAATGAATATGGAGAAAGAGCATGGAATTATGGGGAAGTCTAATTGTAACTGGTGGTTATCTGGTCTACTGAATATGGAGAAAGAGCATGGAATATACTGGGGAAGTCTCATTGTAACTGGTGGTACTGGTCTTACTGAATATGGAGAAAGAGCATGGATATACTGGGGAAGTCTAATTGTAACTGGTGGTTATTGGTCTTACTGAATATGGAGAAAGAGCATGGAATATACTGGGGAAGTCTAATTGTAACTGGTGGTTATCTGGTCTTAATGAGATATGAGAAAGAGCATGGAATATACTGGGGAAGTCTATTGTAACTGGTGGTTATCTGGTCTTACTGATATGGAGAAAGAGCATGGGAATATACTGGGGAAGTCTCATTGTAACTGGTGTGATCTGGTCTTACTGAGTATAGAGAAAGAGCATGGGAATACTATGGGGAAGTATCATGTAACTGGGGTTATCTGGTCTTACTGAATATGAGAAAAGAGCATGGATTACTGGGGAAGTCTAATTGTAACTGGTGGTTATCTGGTCTTACTGAGTATGGAGAAAGAGCATGGAATATACTGGGAAGTTAATTGTAACTGGTGGTTATCTGGTCTATTAATGAGTATGGAGAAAGAGCATGGAATATACTGGGGAAGTCTAATTGTAACTGGTGGTGTATCTGGTCTTACTGAATGGAGAAAAGAGCATGGAATATACTGGGGAAGTCTAATTGTAACTGGTGGTTATCTGGTCTATGAGTATGGAGAAAGAGCATGGAATATACTGGGGAAGTCTAATGTAACTGGAGGTTACTGGTCTTACTGAGTAGAGAGGGCATGGAAATACTGGGGAAGTCTAATTGTAACGGGGTTATCTGGTCTTACTGGATATGGAGAAAGAGCATGAAATATACTGGGGAAGTCTAATGTAACTGGTGGTTATCTGGTCTTTTACTGATATGGAGAAAGAGCATGGAAATACTGGGGAAGTTAATGTAACTGGTGGTTATCTGGTCTTATGAGTATGGAGAAAGAGCATGGAATAACTGGGAAGTCTAATTGTAACTGGTGGTTATCTGGTCTTACTGAGTATGAGAAAGAGCATGCATGGAATATACTGGGGAAATCTAATTGTAACTGGGGTATCTGGTCTTACTGAGTATGGAGAAAGAGCATGGAATATACTGGGGAAATAATTGTAACTGGTGGTATCTTGTCTTACTGAAATATGGAGAAAGAGCATGGATATACTGGGGAAGTCTAATTGTAACTGGTGGTTCTGGTCTTAATGAGTATGGAGAAGAGATATGAAATAACGGGAAGTCTAATTGTAATGTGGTTATCTGGTTCTTACTGATATAGGAGAAAGAGAATGAAATATACTGGGGAATATCTAATTGTAACTGGTGGTTATCTGGTCTTATGGGCTAGCCAACTAGCGCGTGGTTTGCGGTTCGAGGTCCTTTCGCAGTTTTCGTCTAAATGGAAATAGGGAGCAAAAATTCCGGATTTTTGCATGGCTGAGATGGTCGTTCGGTTATGGTAACGCATGGTCATTTTTGTGCGGTTAAATGCGTTTCCATAACTGAAAAGGCTAAAAAGCAGGAAAACGCGAAGAGGCGAACGGCAAGAATTGCTGGCACAATGGTGGTAAAGTGCGAGTTGTGCGCGATTACTTGAGTTCTGTTACCCTTATGAGATGGAGAAAGAGCATGGAATATACTGGGGAAGTCTAATTGTAACTGGTGGTTATCTGGTCTTACTGAGATGGAGAAAGAGCATGGAATATACTGGGGAAGTCTATGTAACTGGTGGTTATCTGGTCTTACTGAATATGGAGAAAGAGCATGGAATATACTGGGGAAGTCTAATTGTAAACTGGTGGTTTACTGGTCTTACGAGTATGAGGAAAGAGCATGGAATATATGGGGAAGTCTAATTGAACTGGTGGTTATCTGCTTTCTCCATACTCAGTAAGACCAGATAACCACCAGTTACAATTAGATTTCCCCAGTATATTCCATGCTCTTTCTCTATACTCAGTAAGACCAGATAACCACCAGTTACAATTAGACTTCCCCAGTATATTCCATGCTCTTTCTCCATACTCAGTAAGACCAGATAACCACCAGTTACAATTAGACTTCCCCAGTATATTCCATGCTTTTTCTCCATACTCAGTAAGACCAGATAACCACCAGTTACAATTAGACTTCCCCAGTATATTCCATGCTCTTTCTCCATACTCAGTAAGACCAGATAACCACCAGTTACAATTAGACTTCCCCAGTATATTACACTAGAGATGTCCGAACTTCGAAAAATCCGGTCCGCGCGAGGATCCGCGGATTTTCGGAAAAATCCGAAAATTCGAAAATCCGCGAGCGGACCCGTTAAAACGTATTAAAATGAAAGTTCGGCAAAATCCGCATTAAAAGTGGTCTAAATAGCCTTGGTAACGTACACTTAACCACTCAGGGACCTGGGTAATGGCCTTAGAAGCACGTATAAAAGCCAACAATACCTAAAAAGTACAGTCCGCTAGCGTGACTTTAAAAAAACGGTATTTTTCGAAAATACGAGGATTCCCGTAAAAACGAAGGTTAGCTGGTTCTCACTGAGTATGGAGAGAAAGAGCCATTGAAATCTAATGGGGAAGTCTAAGTTGTAACTGGTGGTTATTGGTCTTACTAATCTGGAGAAAGAGCATGGCATGGATATACTGGGGAAGTCCTAATTTAACTGGTGGTTATCTGGTTTACTGAGTATGAGAGAACGAGCATGGGATTATACTGGGGAAGGTCTCATTGTAACTGGTGTTATTGGTCTTACTGAGTATGGAGAAAGAGCATGGAATATTACTGGGAAGTCTAATTGTAAATGCGTGGTTATCTTCTTTTTGGTTACTGAATATGGAGAAAGAGCATTGGTAAATCTACTGGGAAGTTATACTCGTAAAAAAACGAGTAATTCGTGTAAATTTTCAAGACGGAGCAAGCCAATGATCCAAAAATTAGCAATGGCAGCTATCATAGTTACAAGGAAAGGCTCGGTTTTTACGGAAATCTTCGGTTTTACGGGAATCCTCGTAGTTTCGAAAAAATACCGTTTTTTTTAAAGTCAACGCTAGCGGACTGTACTTTTTAGGTATTGTTGGCTTTTATACGTGCTTCTAAGGCCATTACCAGGTCCCTGAGTGGTTAAGTGTACGTTACCAAGGCTATTTAGACCACTTTTAATGATGGATTTGCCGAACTTTTCATTTTAATACGTTTTAACGGGTCCGCTCGCGGATTTTCGAAATTCGGATTTTTCCGAAAATCCGCGGCTCTCGCGCGGACCGGATTTTCGAAGTTCGGACATCTATGGGAATATACTGGGGAAGTCTAATTGTAACTGGTGGTTATCTGGTCTACTGAGTATGGAGAAAGAGCATGGAATATACTGGGGAAGGTATATTGTAACTGGTGGTTATCTGGTCTTAATGAGTATGGAAAAAGCATGGAATATACTGGGGAAGTCTAATTGTAACATGGTGGTTATCTGGTCTTACGAGTATGGGAAAGAGCATGGAATATACTGGGGAAGTCTAATTGTAACTGTGGTTATCTGTGTCTTACTGAATTGAGAGAAGAAAGAGCATGGATATACGGGGGAAGTCTAATTGTAACTGGTGGTTATCTGGTCTTACTGATATGGAGAAAGAGCATGGAATATATAGGGGAAGTCTAATGTAACTGGTGGTTATCTGGTCTTACTGAGTATGGAGAAAGAGCATGGATATACTGGGGAAGTCTAATTGTAACTGGTGGTTATCTGGTTTACTGAGTATGGAGAAGAGCATGGAATATACTGGGGAAGTCTAATGTAACTGGTGGGTTATCTGGTCTTACTGAGTAGGAGAAGAGCATGAAAATACTGGGGGAAGTCTAATGTAACTGTGGTTATTGGTCTTACTGAGTATGGGAAAGAGCATGGAAATACTGGGGAAAGTCTAATTGTAACTGGTGGTTATCTGGTCTTACTGAGTATGGAGAAAGAGCATGAATATACGGGGAAGTCTATGTAACTGGTGGTTATCTGGTCTTACTGATGGAGAAAGAGCAGGAATATACTGGGGAAGTCTAATTGTAACTGGGGTGTTATCTGGTCTTATGAGTATGGAGAGAGAAAGAGCATGGACATGGGGAGTCTAATTGTAACTGGTGGTTATCTGGTCTTAGAGTATGGAGAAAGAGCATGGATATACTGGGGGAAATCTAATTGTAAATGGTGGTTATCTGGTCTTACTGAGTATGGAGAAAGAGCATGGAATATACTGGGGAAGTCTATTGTAACTGGTGGTTATTGGTGCTCGAGTATGGAGAAAGAGATGTGATATACTGGGGAAGTCTATTGTAACTGGTGTGTTATTGGTCTTACTGGTATGGAGAAAGAGCATGGTAATTACTGGGGAAGTCTAATTGTACAATGGTGGTTATCTGGTCTTACTGAGTATGGAGAAAGAGCAGGAATATACTGGGGAAGTCTAATTGAACTGGTGGGATTGGTCTTACTGAAATAGAGAAAGAGCATGGAATATACTGGGGAGTCTAATTGTAACTGAACTGGTGGGTATCTGGTCTTATGGAATATAGAGGAAAGAGCATGGAATATACTGGGGAAGTCTATTGTAACTGGTGGTTATCTGGTCTTACTGAATATAGAGAAAAGAGCATGGAATATATGGGGAAATCTAATTGTAACTGGTGGTTTATCTGGTCTTTCTATGAGTATGGAGAAAGAGCATGGAATATACTGGGAAAGTCTAATTGTAAATGGGGTTATCTGGTCTTACTGAGTATGGAGAAGAGCATGGAATATACTGGGGAAGTCTATTGTAACTGGTGGTTATATGGTCTTACTGATATGGAAAGAAAGCATGGAATATACTGGGGAATCTAATTGTAACTGGTGGTTATCTGGTCTTACTGAGGATGGAGAAAAGAGCATGGAATATTACTGGGGAAGTCTAATTGTAACTGGTGGTTATCTGGTCTTATGAGTATGGGAAAAGAGGATGGAATATACTGGGGAAGTCTATGTAAAGGTGGTTATCTGGTCTTACTGAATAGAGAAAGAGCATGGAATATACTGGGGAAGTCTAATTGTAACTGGTGGTTATCTGGTCTTAATGAGTAGGAGAAAGAGCATGGAATATCTGGGGAGAGTCTATTGAACTGGTGGTTATCTGTCTTACTGGTATGGAGGAAAAGAGCAAGGAATATCATGGGGAAGTCTAATGTAAATGGGTTATCTGGTCTTACTGAATATGAGAAAGAGCATGGAATATACTGGGGAGTCTAATTGTAATGGTGGTTATCTGGTCTTACTGAGTATGGAGAAAGAGCATGGAATATACTGGGGAAGTCTAATTGTAAATGGTGGTTATCTGGTCTTACTGAGTATGGAGAAAGAGCATGGATATTACTGGGGAAGTCTAATTGTAACTGGTGGTTATCTGGTCTTACTGAAGATGGAGAAAGAGCATGGAATATACTGGGGAAGTCTAATTGTAACTGGTGGTTATCTGGTCTTACTGAATATGGAGAAAGAGCATGGAATATACTGGGGAGTCTAATTGTAACTGGTGGTACATGGTCTTTACTGAGTATGGAGAAAGAGCATGGAATATACTGGGGAAGTCAATTGTAACTGTGTGGTTTTGGTCTTATGAATATAGAGAGAGCATGGAAATACTGGGGAAGTCTAATTGTAACTGGGGGTATACTGGTCTTACGGAGTGGAGAAAGAGCATGGAATATACTGGGGAAGTCTCATGTAACTGGGGGTTATCTGGTCTTACTGAGTATGGAGAAAGAGCATGGATATTACTGGGGAAGTCTATGTAACTGGTGGGTATCTGGTCTTACTGAGATGGAGAAAAGAGCAGGAATATACTGGGGAAATCTAATTGAACTGGTGGTATCTGGTCTTACTGATATGGAGAGAAAGAGCTGGAATATACTGGGGAAGTCTAATTGTAACTGGTGGTTATCTGGTCTTACTGAATATGGAGAAAGAGCATGGAATATACTGGGGGTGAAGTCTCAGAACTGGTGGTTATCTGGTCTTACTGAGTATGGAGAAAGAGCATGGAATATACTGGGGAAGTCTAATTGTAACTGGTGGTTATCTGGTCTTACTGAGTATGGAGAAAGATGGATGGAATTAACTGGGGAGGAAGTCTATTGTAACTGGTGGTTATCTGGGCTTACTGAATATGGAGAAGAGCAGGAATATACTGGGGAAGCTAATTGTAACTGGTGGTTTCTGGTGTCTACTGATATGGAGAAAGAGCATGGAATATACTGGGGAAGTCTAATTGTAACTGGTGGGGATTCTGGTCTTAATGATATGGAGAAAGAGCATGGAATATACTGGGGAAGTCTAATTACTGGTGGTTATCTGGCACTGACGATATGGAGAAAGAATGCAAATATAACTGGAAATCTAATTGTAACTGGTGGTTATCTGGTCTTACTGAAGATGGAGAAGAGCATGAAATATACTGGGGAAGTCTAATTGTAACTGGTGGTTATCTGGTCTTACTGAGTATGGAGAAAGAAGACATGGAATATACTGGGGAAGTCTAATTGTAACTGGTGGTTATCTGGTCTTACTGAGTATGGAGAAAGAGATGGAATATACTGGGGAAGTCTAATTGTAACTGGTGGTTATCTGGTTTACTGAATAGGAGAAAGAGCATGGAATATACTGGGGAAGTCTAATTGTAAATGGTGGTTATCTGGTCTTACTGATATGGAGAAAGAGCAGGAATATACTGGGGAAGTCTAAGTAACTGGTGGTTATCGGTCTTACTGATATGGAGAAAGAGCATGGAATATACTGGGGAAGTCTAATTGTAACTGGTGGTTATCTGGTCTTACTGAGTATGGAAGAGAGACATGGAATAACTGGAAGTCTAATTGTAACTGGTGGGTTATCTGGTCTTACTGAGTATGGAGAAAGAGCATGGAATATAAGGGGAAGTCTAATTGTAACTGGTGGGTATCTGGTCTTACTGAATATGGAGAAAGAGCATGGAAATATAGTGGGGAAAGTCTAATTGTAAATGGTGGTTATCTGGTTCTTACTGGTATGGAGAAAGAGCATGGAATATACTGGGGAAGTCTAATTGTAACTGTGTGGTTATCTGGTCTTACTGAGTATGGAGAAAGAAGCATGGAATATACTGGGGAAGTCTATTTGTAACTGGTGGTTATCTGGTCTTACTGAATATGGAGAGAAAGAGCATGGAATATTACTGGGGAGCTTAATTGTAATGGTGGTTATTGGTCTTACTGAGTATGGAGAAAGAAAGAGCATGGAATATACTGGAAGTCTAATGTAACTGGTGGTTATCTGGTCTTACTGAGAGTATGGAGAAGAGCATGGAATATACTGGGGAAGTCTAATTGTAAATGGTGGTTACTGGTCTTTACTGAGTATGGAGAAAGAGCATGGAATATACTGGGGAAGGTTAATTGTAACTGGTGGTTATCTGGTCTTACTGAGTATGGAGAAAGAGCATGGAATATACTGGGGAAGTCTAATTGTAACTGGTGGTTATCTGGTCTTACTGAAGTATGGAGAAAGAGCATGGAATATACTGGGGAAAATCTAATTGTAACTGGTGGTTATCTGGTTACTGAATATGGAGAAAGAGCATGGAATATACTGGGGAGGCCTAATTAACTGGTGGTTATCTGGTCTTACTGAGTATGGAGAAAGAGCAATGAATATACTGGAATCTAATTGTAACTGGTGGTTATCTGGTTACTGAGTATGGAGAAGGCATGGATATACTGGGGAAGTCTAATTGTAACTGGTGGTTATCTGGTCTTACTGATATAGGAGAAAGAGCAGAGAATATACTGGGAACTAATTGTAACTGGTGGTTATCTGGTCTTACTGAGTATGGAGAAGAGACTGAATATACTGGGGAAATCTAATTGTAACTGGTGGTTATCTGGTCTTACTGAGTATGGAGAAAGAGATGGAATATACTGGGGAAGTCTAATTGTAACTGGTGGTATCTGGTTTACTGAGTATGGAGAAAGAGCATGAATATAGGGAAAGTCTAATTGTAACTGGTGGTTATCTGGTCTTACTGAGTAATGGAGAAAGCGGCATGGAATATACTGGGGAAATCTAATTGTAACTGTGGTTATCTGGTCTTACTGAGTATGGAGAAAGAGCATGGAATATACTGGGGAAGTCTAATTGTAACTGGTGGTTATCTGGTCTACTGAATATGGAGAAAGAGCATGGAATAACTGGGAAGTCTAATTGTAACTGGTGGTTATCTGGTCTTACTGAGTATAGAGAAGAGCATGGAATATACTGGGGAAGTCTAATTGTAACTGGTGGTTATCTGGTCTTACTGAGTATGGGAAAGGCATGGAATATACTGGGGAAGTCTAATTGTAACTGGTGGTTATCGGTCTTACTGGATATGGAGAAGAGCATGGAATATACTGGGGAAAGTCTAATTGTAACTGGTGGTATCTGGTCTTAATGATATGGAGAAAGAGCATGGAAATACTGGGAAGTCTAATGTAACTGGTGGTTATCTGGTCTACTGGTATGGAGAAAGAGCATGGAATATACTGGGAAATGCTAATGTAAATGGGGGGGTATCTGGTCTTACTGAGTATGGAGAAAGAGCATGGAATATACTGGGGAGAATCTAATTGTAACTGGTGGTTATCTGGTCTTACTGAGTAGGAGAAAGAGCATGGAATATACTGGGAATCTAATTGTAACTGGTGGTTATCTGGTCTTCTGAGTATGGAGAAAGAGCAGGAATATACTGGGGAAGGTACATTGTAACTGGTGGTTATCTGGTCTTACTGAATATGGAGAAAGAGCATGGAATATACTGGGGAAATCTAATTGTAACTGGTGGTTATTGGTCTTACTGAGTATGGAGAAAGAGCATGAAAATACGGGAAATCTAATTGTAACTGGTGGTTATCTGGTCTTACTGATATGAGAAAAGAGCATGGAATATACTGGGGAAAATCTAATTGTAACTGGTGGTTATCTGGTCTTACTGAGTATGGAGAAAAGCATGGAATATACTGGGGAAAGTCAATTGTAACTGGTGGTTATCGGGTCTACTGGGTATGGAGAAGAGCATGGAATATACTGGGAAAGTCTAATTGTAACTGGTGGTTATCTGGTCTTAATGAGTATGGGAGAAAGAGCCATGGAATATAGGGGGAAATTAATTAGACTTTCCCATATATTCCATGCTCCTTCTCCATATCCAGTAAGACCCCGATACCACCAGTTACAATTGAGTTTCCCCAGTATTTCAATGGCCTCTTTCTCCATACTCAGTAAGACCAGATAACCACCATTACAAGACTTCCCCAGTCTAGATAGTCCATGACTCTCCATATCTAAAGACCAGATACCACCAGGTACAATGAGATCTCCCCATATATTCCATGCTCTTCTTCTCCTCCAGATCATAGACCCAGAAAAAAAATTAAAAAAAACCACCATTTCAATTAGAACTGTCCCCAGTAGTTCCGCTCTTTCTCCATAATCCAGTAAGCCAGATAACCCACCAGTTTTTACAATTGAGACTCCCATATCTTCCCATGCTTCTTCTTCCTCTATACTCAGTTAAGACCAGATACACCACCAGTTTACAATTAATTCCCCGTAATATCCATGCTCTTTCTCCATACTCAGTAACCCATAACCACCAGTTTTCACACTGAGATTCCCGCAGTATTATTCCATGCTCTTCATTCGCTTCTACGCATAAGAACCGATAACCAACCAGGTTACAATTAGAACTTTCCCCCAGTTTTCCTGCTCTCCTATCTTTCTCCATATTCATAAACCAGATAACCACCAGTTACAATTAGACTTCCCCAGTATAATTCCATGCTCTTTCTTCTCTCCATACTCAGTAAAGACCAATAACCACCAGTTTACAATTAGACTTCCCCCAGTATATTCCATGCTCCTTTCTCCATACTCATAAGACCAGATAACCACCAGTTTCCATTAGACTTCCCCAGTTATTCCATGCTCTTTCTCCATACTCAGTAAGACCAGATAACCACCAGTTAACAATTAATTTCCCCAGTATATCCATGCTCCTTCTCCATACCAGTAAGACCCGATAACACCAGTTACATTAGACTTTCCCAGTATATTCCATGCTCTTTCTCCATACTCATTAAGACCAGATAACCCCCAGTTACAATTAGATTTTCCCCAGTATATTCCATGCTCCTTCTCATATCCAGTAAGACCGACTAACCACCAGTTACAATTAGACTTTCCCAGTATATTCCATGCTCTTTCTCCATACTCAGTAAGACCGATAACCACCAGTTACAATTAACTCCCCAGTATTTCCATGCTCTCTTCTCTATACTCAGTAAGACCAGATACCACCAGTTACATTAGACTTTCCAGTAATATTCCATGCTCTTTCTCCATATTCATAAGACCAATAACCACCAGTTACAATGTAGACTTCCCCAGTTATTCCATGCTCTTTCTTCTCCATACTCAGTAGACCAGATAACCACAGTTACAATTAGATTTCCCCAGTATATTCCATGCTCTTTCTCTCCATACTCATAAGACCAGATAACCACCAGTTTACAATTGATTTCCCGGGTATATTCCATGCTCTTTCTCCATACTCAGTAAGACCAGATAACACACCATTTACAATTAGACTTCCCAGTATATTCCATGCTCTTTTCTCATACTCCGTAAGACCAGATAACCACCATTTACATTAGATTACCCAGGTAATATTCATTCTCTTTCTCCATACTCAGTAAACCAGATAACCACCAGTTACATTAGCTCCCCAGTATATTCCTGCTCTTTCTCCATATTCGATAAGACCAGATAACCACCAGTTACAATTAACTTCCCCAGTATATTCCATGCTCTTTCTCATACTCATTAAGACCAGATAACCAAGCAGTTACAATTAGATTTACCAGGTAATTTCATTCCCTTTTCTCCATACTCAGTAAGACCAGATACCCACCAGTTTACATTTAGGCCTCCCCAGTATATTCATCTTTCTCCATATCAGTAGACCAGATAACCACCAGTTCCAATTAGATTTCCCCAGGATATTCCATGCCTTTCTCTCTCCATATTCAGTAAGACCAATAACCACCAGTTACAAATTAGACTTCCCATATATTCCATGCTCTTTTCTCCATCTCAGTAAGACCAGATACCACCAGTTACAATTAGACTTCCCAGTATATTCCATGCTCTTCTCCATACTCAGTAAGACCAGATAACCACCAGTTACAATAGACTTCCCCAGGTATTCCATGCTCTTTCTCCATACTCAGTAGACCCAGATACCACCAGTTACAATTAGATTAACCTTAACCAGGTACTATTTCACTTCCTCTTCCCATACTCAGTAAGACCAGAAAACCACCAGTTACAATTAGCCTCCCCAGTATATTCCATGTCTTTCTCCATATTCATGTAAGACCAGATAACCACCAGTTACAATGAGACTTCCCTAGTCTATTCCATGATCTTTCTCTTCCTCCATACTCAGTAAGACCAGATACCACCAGTTAATAGATTCTCCCCAGTTATTCCTGCTCTTTCTCCATACCAGTAAGACCAGATACCCCCAGTTACAATAGACTTCCCCAGTATATTTCATGCTCTTTCTTCTCCATATTCCAGTAAGACCAGATAACCACCCAGTTACAATTAGACTCCCCAGTATATTCCATGCTTCTTTCTCCATACTCAGTAAGACCAGATAACCACACCGAGTTACAATAGACTTCCGCAGTATATTCCATGATCTTTCTCCCATATCCGTAAGACCAAACTAACCACCTTACAATAGACTTCCCCAGTAATTTCCATGCTCTTTCTCCATATTCAGTAGACCAGATAACCACAGTTACATTAGACTTCCCCAGTATAATTTCAATGCTCTTTTCTTCCCCCCCATCTCTTTCTCCATATTCAGTAGCAGACCAATACACCCAGTTACAATAGACTTCCCCAGTATATTTCATGCTCTTTCTCCCAATATTCAGTAAGACCAATAACCACCAGTTACAATTAGACTTCCCCAGTAATTCCATCTCTTTCTCCATACTCAGTAAGACCAGATAACCACCAGTACAATAGATTCCCCAGTAGATTCCATGCTCTTTCTCCCTACTCCGTAAGGCCAGATAACACCAGTTACAATACTTCCCAGTATATTTCATGCTCTTTCTCCATATTCAGTAAGACCAGATAACCACCAGTACAATTAGATTTCCCAGGTATATTCATTCTCTTCTCCATATTCAGTAAGCCAGATAACCACAGTTACAATTAGACTTCCCCAGTTATATTCCATGCTCTTTCTCCATATTCAGTAAGACCAGATAACCACCAGTTACAATTAGACTTCCCCAGTATATCCATGCTCTTTTCTTCCCCATATTCATTAAGACCAGATAACCACCAGTACAATAGACTTCCCCATTATATTCCATGCTCTTCTCCCATATTCATTAAGACCAGATAACCACCAGTTATCAATGAGATCCCCAGTATATTCCAGTGCTCTTTCTCCATATCAGTAGACAGATAACCACCAGTACATTAGACTTCCCCAGTATATTCCATGCTCTTTCTCCATACTCAGTAAACCAGATAACCACCAGTTAATGAGCTTCCCCAGTATATTCCATGCTCTTTCTCCATATTCATTAAGACCAGATACCACCATTTACAATTAGACTTCCCCAGTATATCCATTCTCTTTCTCCAACCAGTAAGCCCAGATAACCACCAGTTACAATTAGATTTCCCCAGTATATTCCATGCCTTTCTCCATCCTCAGTAAGACCAGATAACCACCAGTTACAATTAGACTTCCCCAGTATATTCCATGCTCTTTCTCCATACTCAGTAAGACCAGATAACCACCAGTAAAATGAACTTCCCCAGTATATTCCATGCTCTTTCTCCATACCTCAGTAAGACCAGATAACCACCATTTACATTAGACGTCCCCAGTATATTCACTGCTCTTTCTCTATATTCCAGTAAGTACCAGATAACACAGTTACAATTAGACTTCCCCAGTATATTCATGCTCTTTCTCATACTCAGTAGACCAGTTACCCACCAGTTACAATAAGACGTCCCCAGATATTCCATGCTCTTTCTCCATATTCAGTAAGACCAATAAACCACCAACCAGTTACAATTAGACTTCCTCCCCAGTATATTCCATGCCTTTTCTCCATATCAGTAAGACCAGAAACCCCCAGTTACATTAGACTTCCTTCCCCAGTATATTCCATGCTCTTTCTCCATACTCAGTAAGACCAGATACCACCAGTTTACAATTAAGACTTCCCCAGTATATTCCATGCTCTTCTTTCTCCATACTCAGTAGACCAGATAACCACCAGTTACAATTAGACGTCCCCAGTATATTTCCTGCTCCTTTCTCTCTTTCAGTAAGACCCAGATAACCACCAGTTACAGTTAGACTTCCCCAGTATATTCCATGCTCTTTCTCCATCTCAGTAAGACCAGATAACCACCAGTTACAATGAGACTTCCCCATATCCTTCTGCTCTTTCTCCATACTCAGTAAGACCAGATAACCACCAGTTACAATTAATTTCCCCCAGTATAATTCCATGCTCTTTCTCTATATTCAGTAAGACCAATACCACCAGTTACAATGAGCCTTCCTTCCCCAGTATATTCCATCTCTTTCTTTTCTCCATACTCTCAGTAAGACCAATATACCACCAGTTACAATTAGACTTCCCCAGTATATTCCATGTCTCTTTCTCCATACTCAGTAAGACCAAGATAACCACCCGTTACAATTAGATTTCCCCAGTTATTCACATGCTCTTTCTCTATATTCCGTAAGAACCAGATAACCACACAGTTACATTAGACTTCCTCCCCAGTATATTCCATGTCTCTTTCTCCATACTCAGTAAGACCAGATAACCACAGTTACAATTAGATTCCCCAGTATCTTCCATGCTCTTTCCCATACTCAGTAAGACCAGATACCACCAGTTACAATGAGATTCTTCCCGTAATTTCCATGCTCTTTTTCTCTATATCAGTAGACCAGAAACACACCAGTTACTGAGACTTCCCCAGTATATTCATGCTCTTTCCTAATATTCAGTAAGACCAGATAACCACCAGTTTACAATTAGACTTCCCCATCATATTCCATGCTCTTTCTCTATATTCAGTAAGACCTATACCACCAGTTACATTAGACTTCCCCGTATATCCATGCTCTTCTCTCATACTCATAAGACCAAGATCCCACCAGTTAAATTAGACTTCCCATTATATTACATCCTTTTCCTCATACTCAGTAGACCAGATAACAAACCAGTTACAATTAGACTTCCCCATATATTACATGCTCTTTCTCCATACTCAGTAAGCACCAGATAACCACCAGTTACACAATGAGACTTCCCCAGTATATTCATGCTCTTTCCTCCATACTCAGTAGACCAGAAACCTCCAGTTACAATTAGATTTCCCCATATATCCATGCTCTTTCCCATACTCCAGTAATACCAGATACCACCAGTTACAATTAGACTCCCCAGTATATTCCATGCTCTTTCTCCATACTCAGTAAGACCAGATAACCTCCAGTTTACAATTAGACTTCCCCAAGTATTTCCATGCTCTTTCCTCCATATTCAGTAAGACCAGATTAACCACCAGTTCAATTAGACTTCCCCAGTATATTTCAT
This sequence comes from Hymenochirus boettgeri, assembly GCA_019447015.1. Lineage (NCBI taxonomy): Eukaryota > Metazoa > Chordata > Amphibia > Anura > Pipidae > Hymenochirus > Hymenochirus boettgeri. Next base: position 326,628,347 of record CM033470.1, on the reverse strand, counting down.
GCTCTTTCTCCATACTCAGTAGAAGACCATAACCACCAGTTACAATTAACTTCCCCATTAATTCCATGCTCTTTCTCCATCCTCAGTAGACCAGATAACCACCAGTTACATATTGACTTCCCCCAGTATATTCATGCTCTCTTCTCCATACTCATTAAGACCAGATAACCACCAGTTTACAATTAGACTTCCCCAGTATATTCCATGCTCTTTCTCCATACTCAGTCACGACCAGTAACCTCCAGTTACATTAGACTTCCCCAGTATATTCCATGCTCTTTCTCCATACTCAGTAAGACCAGATAACCACCAGTTACAATTGACTTCCCCAGTAATATTCCTGATCTTCTCCATATTCAGTAAGACCAGATAACCCCCAGTTACAATTAGACTTCCCCCAGTATATTCCATGCTCTTCTCCATATTCAGTAAGACCAGATAACCACCAGTTACAATTAGACCTTCCCCAGTATATTCCATGGCTCTTTTCTCCATACCAGTAAGTCCAGATTAGATAACCACCAGTTACAATTAGCCTTCCCCAGTATATTCCATGCTTTTTCTCCATACTCAGTAAGACCAGATAACCACCAGTTACAATTAGACTTCCCCAGTATATTCCATGCTCTTTCTCCATACGCAGTAAGCCCAGATAACCAACCAGTTACAATTAGACTTCCCCAGTAATATTACACTCGAGATGTCCAACTTCGAAATCGCGTCGGCGCGAGGATCCGCGATTTTCGAAAAACCGAAAATTCGAGAAATCCGCGGCGACCGTAAAACGATTAAAATGAACGTTCGGCAAAATCCGCATTAAAAGTGGTCTAAATAAGCCTGGTACGTACACTTAAACCACTCAGGGACTGGGTAATGGCCTTAGAAGCACTATAACAAGCCAACCAATACCAAAAAGTACAGTCCGCTAGCTGACTTTAAAAAAATGTATTTTTCGAAATACGAGGATTCCCGTAAACCACGAAGATTTCCCGTAAAACAACCGAGCTTCTGTAACTATGATAGCTGCCATTGGCTAATTTTGGATCATGTGGCTTGCTCCGTCTTGAAAATTTACACGAATTACTCGTTTTTACGAGTAAACTTCCCCAGTATATTTCATGCTCTTTCTCCATATTCAGTAAGACCAGATAACCACCAGTTACAATTAGACTTCCCCAGTATATTCCATGCTCTTTCTCCATACTCTCAGTAAAGACCAGATAACCACCAGTTACAATGATAGACTTCCCCAGTATATTCCATGCTCTTTCTCCATACTCATAAGACCAGATAACCACCATTACAATGAGACTTCCCCAGTAATTCCATGCTCTTTTCTTCATATTCAGTAAGACCAGATAACCACCAGGTTACAATTAGACTTCCCCGTATATTCATGCTCTTTCTCCATACTCAGTGGAGACCAGATAACCTACCAGTTACATAGACTTCCCCAGTATATTCCATGCTCTTTCCTCCACTCCTCAGTAAGACCAGATAACCACCAGTTACAATTAGACTTCCCCCTATATTCCATGTCTTTCTCCATACTCATAAGACCAGATAACCACCGTTACAATTAGACGTCCCAGTATATTCCATGGTCTTTCTCTATATCAGTAAGACCAGATAACCACCAGTTACAATTAGACTTCCCAGTATATTCCATGCTCTTTTCTCCATACTCAGTAAGACCAGTTAACCACCAGTTACCATAGACCGTCCCCAGTATATTTCCATGCTCTTATCTCTATTCAGTAAGACCAGATAACCACACATGTACAATTAGACTTCCCCAGTATATTCCATGCTCTTTCTCCTATTCAGTAAGACCACATAACCACCAGTTACAATTAGACTTCCCCAGTATATTCCATGCTCTTTCTCCATACTCAGTAAGACCAGATAACCACCAGTGTTACAATTAGACTTCCCCAGTATATTCCATGCTCTTTCTCCCATACTCAGTAGGACCAGATAACCACAGTTACAATTAGACTCCCCAGTATATTCCATGCTCTTTCTCTATATTCAGTAAGACCAGATAACCACCAGTTACAATTAGATTCCCCATATATTCCATTCTCTTTCTCCATACTCAGTAAGACCAGATAACCACCATTACAAATGAGACTTCCCCAGTATATTCCATGCTCTTTCTCCATACTCAGTAAGACCAGATAAACCACCAGTTACAATTAGATTTCCCCAGTTATTCCATGCTCTTTCTCTATATTCAGTAAGACCAGATAACCACCAGTTACAATGAACTTCCCCCAGTATATTCCATGCTCTTTCGCCCATACTCAGTAAGACCAGACTAACCACCAGTTACAATTAGATTCCCCAGTATATTCATGCTCTTCTCTATATTCAGTAAGACCAGATAACCAACCGTTACAATGAGACTTCCCAGTATATTCCATGCTCTTTCTCCATACTCAGTAAGACCAGATAACCACCAGTTACAATGTAGATTTCCCCAGTATATTCCTGCATCTTTCTCCATACTCAGTAAGACCAGATAACCACCAGTTACAATTAGATTTCCCAGTTATATCATGCTCTTTCTCTATTATCAGTAAGACCAGATAACCACAGTTACAGATAGACTTTCCCCAGTATATTCCATGCTCTTTCTCCTATTCAGTAAGACCAGATAACCACCAGTTACAATTAGCTTCCCCAGTATATTCCATGCTCTTTCGTCTATATTCGTAAGACCAGATAACCACACCATTAACAATAGACTTCCCAGTATATTCCATGCCTTTCCCTACTCAGTAAGACCAGATAACACCAGTTACACTTAGACTCCCCAGTATATTACATGCTCTTTCTTTCCTATCAGTAAGACCAGATAACAACCAGTTACAATTAGACTTCCCCAGTATATTACCTGCTCTTTCTCCATACTCATAAACCAGAAACCACCAGTTACAATTAGACTCCCCAGTATATTCCATGCTCTTCTCCATACTCATAAGACCAGATAACCTCCAGTTACAATTAGATTCCCCAGTATATTCCATGCTCTTTCTTCTCCCTATCAGTAAGACCGATAAACCACCAGTTACAATTAGACTTCCCCAGTATATTTCATGCCTCTTTCAATCACTCAGTAAGACCGATAAACCACCAGTTACAATTAGACTTCCCCAGTAATTCCATGCTCTTTCTTCTCGACCATACTCAGGTAAGACCAGATAACCACCAGTTACAGTTAGGAGACTTCCCCAGTAATTTCATGCTCTTTCTTCTCCATATTCAGTAAGACCAGATAACCACCAGTTCAATTAGACTTCCCCAGTATATTCCATGCTCTTTCTCCATACTCAGTAGACCAGATAACCTCCAGTTACAATTAGACTTCCCCAGTATATTCCATGCTCTTTCTCCATATTCAGTAAGACCAGATAACCACAGTTACAATTAGACTTCCCAGTATATTCCATGCTCTTTCTCCATACTCAGGAAGACCAGATAACCTCCAGTTACAATTAGACTTTCCCGTATATTCACTGCCTTTCTCTATACTCAGTAAGACCAGATAACCACAGTTACAATTAGACTTCCCCAGTATATTCCATGATCTTTCTCCATATTCAGTAAGACCAGATAACCACCAGTTACAATTAGACTTCCCCAGTAATTTCCATGCTCTCCTCTCTCATATTCAGTAAGACCAGATAACCACCCAGTTACAATTAGACTTCCCCAGTAATATTCCATGCTCTTTCCTCATATTCAGTAAGACCAGATAACCACCAGTTACAATTAGACTTCCCCAGTATATTCCATGCTCTTTCTCCCATACTCAGTAAGACAGATAACCACCAGTTACAATTAGACTTCCCCAGTATATTCCATGCTCTTCTCCATACTCAGTAAGACCAGATAACCACCAGTTACAATTTAGACTCCCCAGTATATTCCACTAGATATGTCCAACTTCGAAAATCGGTCCGCGCGGGATCCGCGGATTTCGGAAAAATCCGAAATTCGAAAATCCGCGAGCGGACCCGTTAAATATTAAAATGAATGTTCGGCAAAAATCCCGCTAAAAAGTGGTCTAATAGCCTTGGTAACGTACACGTAACCTCAGTGGCCTGGGTAATGCTAGTAGAAGCACTTATAAAAGCCAACAATACCTAAAAAGTACAGTCCGCTAGCGTGACTTTAAAAAAACGGTATTTTTTTCTTTTCGAAAAATACGAGGATATCCCGTAAAAACCAACGTAAGATTTCCGTAAAAAAACCGATGGCTTTCTGTAACTATGATAGCTGCCATTGGCTAATTTTGGATCATGTGGCTTGCCCGTCTTGAAATTTAGCACGAATTATCTCGTTTTTTACGAGTAAACTTCCCCAGTATATTTTCATGCTCTTTTCTCATATTCAGTAAGACCAGATACACCACCAGTTAAAATTAGACTTCCCCGTATATTCCATGCTCTTTCTCCATACTCAGTAAGACCAGATAACACCAGTTACAATAGACTTCCCCAGTAATTCCATGCTCTTTCTCCATATCAGTAAGAACCAGATAACCACCAGTTACAATTAGACTTCCCAGTATATTTCAGCTCTTTCTCCATACTCAGTGAACCAGTATAACCTCCAGTTACAATTCGACTTCCCCAGTATATTCCTGCTCTATTCTCCATACTCAGTGAGACCAGATACACCTCCAGTTACAATTAGACTTCCCCAGTATATTCCATGCTCTTTCTCCATATCAGTAAGACCTAGATAACCACCAGTTACAATTAGCCTTCCCCAGTATATCATGCTCTTCTCCATTCAGTAAGACAGATAACCCCAGTTACAATTAGACTTTCCCCAGTTATATTCATGCTCTTTCTCCATATTCAAGTAAGACCAATAACCACCAGTGTACCAATTAACTTCCCCAGTAATTCCATGCTCTTTCTCTCCATACTCATAAAGACATACACCATACAATTAGACTTCCCCAGTATATTCCATGCTCCTTCTCTATACCAGTAAGACCAGATAACCACAGTACAGTTAGATTTACCAGGTATTTTCATTCTCTTTTCCATACTCAGTAAGACCACATAACCACCAGTTACAATTAGACTTCCTCTCCCGATTATTTCATGCTTTTCTCCATACTCAGTAAGACCAGATAACCACCAGTTACAATTAGAAGTCCCCAGTATATTCATGCTCTTTCTCCATATTCAGTAAGACCAGATAACCACCAGTTACAATTAGACTTCCCAGTATATTCCATGCTCTTTTCCATATTCAGTATACAGATAACCACCAGTTTAAATTAGACTTCCCCAGTATATTTCATTCTCTTCTCCATACTACTAGTAGACCAGATAACCACCAGTTACAATTAGACTTCCCCAGTATATTTCCATGCTCTTTCTCCATACTCAGTAAGACCAGATAACCACCAGTTACAATTAGACTTCCCCAGTATATTCCATGCTCTTTCTCCATACTCAGTAAGACCATAACCACCAGTTACAATTAGACTTCCCAGTATATTCCATGCTCTTTTCTCATACTCCAGTAAGAGACCAGATAACCACCAGTTACAATTAGACGTCCCCCAGTATTTCCATGCTCCTTCTCTATACTCAGTAAGACAGATAACCACCAGTTACAAGTTAGATTTCCCAGTAGATTTCATGCTCTTTCTCTCCATACTCAGTAAAGGACCAGATAACCACCAGTTACAATTAGATTTCCCCAGTATATTCCATGCTCTTTCTCCATACTCAGTAAGACCAGATAAACCACCAGGTTACAATGAGACTTCCCCAGTATATTCCATGCTCTTTCTCCATTTCAGTAAGACCGATAACCACCAGTTACAATGAGACTTCACCAGTATATTCCATGCTCTTTCTCCACTTCCCATATCAGTAGCACCAATAACCACCAGTTACAATTAGACTTCCCCAGTATATTCCGAGCCTCTTTCTCCATATTCAGTAGACCAGTAAACCACCAGTTACAATGAACTTCCCCAGTATATTCCATGCTCTTTCTCCATATTCAGTAAGACCAGATAACCACCAGTTACAATGAGACTTCCCCAGTATATTCCATGCTCTTTCTCCATATCAGTAAGACCAGATAACCACAAGTTACATGAGACTTCCCCAGTATATTCCATGCTCTTTCTCCATATTCAGTAAGACCAGATAACCACCAGTTACATGAGACTTCCCAGTATTTCCATGCTCTTTCTCCATATTCAGTAAGACCAGATAACCACCAGTTACAATGAGAACTTCCGCCATATATTCCATGTCTTTCTCCATATCAGTAAGACCGATAACCACCAGTTACAATTAACTTCCCCAGTATATTCCATGCTCTTTCTCATATTCAGTAAGACAGATAACCACCAGTTACAATGAGACTTCCCCAGTATATTCCATGCTCTTCTCCAATTCAGTAAGACAGATAACCACAGTTACAATTAGACTTCCCCAGTATATTCCATGCTCTTTTCTCCATACTCAGTAAGACCAATAACCACCAGTTACAATGAGACTTCCACAGTATATTCCATGCTCTTTCTCCTATATTCAGTAAGACCAGATAACCACCAGTTACAATTAGACTTCCCCTATATTCATTCCATTCTCTCCTATACTCGTAAGACCAGATAACCACCAGTTACAATTAGACTTCCCAGTATATTCATGCTCTTTCTCCATATTCAGTAAGACCAGATAACCACAGCCTTACAATTAGACTTCCCCAGTATATTCATTCTCTTTCTCCATACTCAGTAAGACCAGATAACCACCAGTTACAATTAGATTTCCCCGTATATTCCATGCTCTTTCTCCATACTCAGTAGCACCAGATAACACACCAGTTACAATTAGACTTTCCCAGTATATCCATGCTCTTTTCCTCCATACTCAGTAACGACCAGATAACCACCAGTTACAATTAGACTTCCCCAGTATATTCCATGCTCTTCTCTCCATATCCAGTAAGACCAGATAACCACCAGTTACAATTAGACTTCCCCAGTTATTCCATGCTCTTTTCCATATTCAGTAAGACCAGATAACCACCAGTTACAATTAGACTTCCAGTATATCCATGCTCCTTCTCATACTCAGTAAAACAGATAACCACCAGTTACAATTAGACTCCCCAGTATATTCCTGCTCTTTCTCCATACTCAGTAAGACCAGATAACCACCAGTTACAATTAGACTTCCCCAGTATATTCCATGCTCCTTCTCTATCTCAGAAGACCAGATAACCACCAGTACAATTAGACTTCCCCAGTAGATTTCCATGCTCTTTCTCATACTCAGTAAGACGCAATAACACCAGTTACAATTAGACTTCCCCAGTATTATTTCATTCTCTTTCTCCATACTCAGTAAGACCAGATAACACCAGTTACAATTAGACTTCCCGCCCATTATATTCCATGCTCTTTCTCCATACTCAGTAAGACCAGATAACCCCGTTACAATTAGACTTTCCCAGTATATTCCATGCTCTTCTCATATTATCCAGTAAGACCCGATAACCACAGTTACAATTAGATTCCCCCAGTATATTCCATGCTCTTTCTCATATCAGTAAGACCAGATAACCACCAGTTACAATAGACTTCCACAGTATATTTCCTGCCTTTCTCCATATTCAGTAAGCCAGATAACCACCAGTTACAATTAGACTTTCCCCAGTATATTCCATGCTCTTTCTCCATACTCAGTAAGACCAGTAGAAACCACCAGTTACATCTAGACTTCCCCAGTATATTCAATGCTCTTTCTCCATATCGTAAGACCAGATAACCAACCAGTTACAATAGACTTTCCCAGTATATTCCATGCTCTTTCTCCATATAGTAAGACCAGATAACCACCAGTTACAATTAGACTTCCACAGTATATTCCATCTCCTTCTCATACTCAGTAAGACCAGATACCCACCAGTTACAATTAGACTTCCCAGTATATCCAGCTCTTTTCCATACTCAGTAAGAACCAGATAACACCAGTTACAATTAGACTTCCCCAGTATATTCCATGCTCTTCTCCCATACTCAGTAAGACCAGATAACCACAGTTAACAATTAGACTTCCCCAGTATAGTTCCATGCTCCTTCTCTATACTCAGTAAGACAGAAACCACCAGTTTACAATTAGGACTTCCCCAGTATATCCATGACTCTTTCCCATATTCAGTAAAACCAGATAACCACCAGTTACAATAGACTTCCCCAGTATATTTCAGCTCCTTCTCCATATCAGTAAGACATATACCTACCAGTTACAATTAGATTTCCCCAGTATATTCCATGCTCTTTCTCCTATACTCATAAGACCAGATAACCACCAGTTACAATTAGATTCCCCAGTATATTCCATGCTCTTTCTCCATACTCAGTAAGACAGATAACCACCAGTTACAATTAGACTTCCCCAGTATATTCATGCTCTTCTTTCCATACTCAGTAAGACAGATAAACAACCAGTTACAATTAGACTTCCCAGTATTTCATGCTTCTCTCATACTCAGTAAGACCAGATAACCACCGTTACAATTAGACTTCCCCAGTATATTCCATGATCTTTCTTCTCCAATTCAGTAAGACACAGTATAACCACCAGTCAATTAGACTTCCCAGTATATTCCATGCTCTTTCCATATTCAGTAAGACCAGATAACCACCAGTTACAATTAGACTTCCCCAGTAATTCCATGCTCTTTCTCCATATTCAGTAAGACCAGATAACCACCAGTTACAATTAGACTTCCCCAGTATATTCCATGCTTTTCTCCATACTCAGTAAGACCAGAAACCACCAGTTACAATTAGACTACTCCCAGTATATTTCATTCCTCTTTCTCCCATACTCAGTAAGACCAGATAACAACCAGTTACAATTAGACTTCCCCAGTATATTCCATGCTCTTTCTCTCATCCAGTAAGACCAGATAACCACCAGTTACAATTAGACTTTCCCAGTATATTCCATGCTCCTTCTCCATATCCAGTAAGACCGATAAACCCCCAGTTACAATTAGATTTCCCCAGTATATTCCATGCTCTTCTCCATACTCAGTAAGACCAGATAACCACCAGTTACAATTAGACTTCCCCAGTATATTCCATGCTCCTTCTCTATACTCAGTAAGACCAGATAACCACCAGTTACAATTAGACTTCCCCAGTATATTCCATGCTCTTTCTCCATATTCAGTAAGACCAGATAACCACCAGTTACAATTAGACTTCCCCAGTATATTCCATGCTCTTTCTCCATACTCAGTAAGACCAGATAACCACCAGTTACAATAGATTCCCCAGTATATTCCATGCTCTTTCTCCATACTCAGTAAGACCAGATAACCACCAGTTACAATTAGACTTCCCCAGTATATTCCATGCTCTTTCTCCATACTCAGTAAGACCAGATAACCACCAGTTACAATTAGACTTCCCCAGTATATTCCATGCTCTTTCTCTATACTCAGTAAGACCAGATAACCCCAGTTACAATTAGACTTCCCCAGTATATTCCATGCTCTTCTCTCATACTCAGTAAGACCAGATAACCACCAGTTACAATTAGACTCCCCATAATTCCATGCTCTTTCTCCATACTCAGTAAGACCAGATAACCACCAGTTAATTAGACTTCCCCAGTATATTCCATGCTCTTTTCCATACTCAGTAAGACAGATAACCACACAGTTACAATTAGACTTCCCCAGTATATTCCATGCTCTTTCTCCATATTCAGTAAGACCAGATAACCACCAGTTACAATAGACTTCCCCAGTATATTCCATGTCTCTTTCTCCATATTCAGTAAGACCAGATAACCACCAGTTACAATTATTACAGGTATATTTCATTCTCTTTCTCATACTCAGTAAGACCTAATAACCACCAGTTACAATTAGGACCTCCCCAGTATATCCATGCTCTTTCTCCATATTCAGTAAGACCAGATAACCACCAGTTACAATTAGACTTCCCCAGTATATCCATGCTCTTTCTCCATACTCAGTTAAGACCATAAACCACCAGTTACAATAGACTTCCCCAGTATATTCCATGCTCTTTTTCCAATTCAGTAAGACAGATACCACAGTTACAATGAGACTCCACAGTATATTCCATGCTCTTTCTCCATATTCAGTAAGACCAGATAACCACCAGTTACAATTAGACTTCCCCAGTTATTCCATGCTCTTCTCCATATTCAGTAAGACCAGATAACCACCAGTTACAATGAGCTCCACAGTATATTCATTGCTCTTTCTCCATATATCAGTAAGACCAGATAACCACCAGTTACAATTAGACTTCCCAGTATATTTCATCTCTCTTTCTCTTATCTCAGTTAAGACCAAATAACCACCAGTTACAATTAGACTCCCCAGTATATTCCATGCTCTTTCTCCATACTCAGTAAGACCAGATAACCACCAGTTACAATGAGACTTCCCCAGTATATTCCATGCTCTTTCTCCATACTCAGTAAGACCAGATAACAACCAGTTACAATTAGACTTCCCCAGTATATCCCATGCTCTTTCTCCATATCAGTAAGACCAGATAACCACCAGTTACAATTAGACTTCCCACAGTTATTCCATGCTCTTCTCCATATTCAGTAAGACCAGATAACCACAGTTACAATGATTTCCCAGTATATTCCATGATCTTCTCTCATCTCAGTAAGACCAGATAACCACCAGTTACAATTAGACTTCCCCAGTATATTCCATGCTCTTTCTCCATATCCAGTAAGACCAGATAACCACCAGTTACAATTAGACTTCCCCAGTATATTTCATGCTCTTTCTCCATATTCAGTAAGACCAGATAACCACCAGTTACAATTAGACTTCCCCAGTATATTTCATGCTCTTTCTCCATACTCAGTAAGACCAGATAACCACCAGTTACAATTAGACTTCCCCAGTATATTCCATGCTCTTTCTCCATACTCAGTAAGACCAGATAACCACCAGTTACAATTAGACTTCCCCAGTATATTCCATGCTCTTTCTCCATACTCAGTAAGACCAGATAACCACCAGTTACAATTAGACTTCCCCAGTATATTCCATGATTTCTCCCTACTCAGTAAGACCGATAACCACCAGTTACAATTAGACTTCCCCAGTATATTCCATGCTCTTTCTCCATATTCGTAGTAGACCAGATAACCACCAGTTACAATTAGACTTCCCCAGTATATTTCATGCTCTTCTCCATTCAGTAAGACCAGATAACCAACAGTTACAATTAGACTTCCCCAGATATTTCATGCTCTTTCTCCATATTCAGTAAGACCAGATAACCACCAGTTACAATTAGACTTCCCCAGTATATTTCATGCTCTTTCTCCATATTCAGTAAGACCAGTTAACCACCAGTTACAATTAGACTTCCCCAGTATATTCCATGCTCTTTCTCCATATTCAGTAAGACCAGATAACCACCAGTTACAATTAGACTTCCCCAGTATATTCCATGATCTTTCTCCATACTCAGTAAGACCAGATAACCACCAGTTACAATTAGACTTCCCCAGTATATTTCATGCTCTTTCTCCATATTCAGTAAGACCAGATAACCACCAGTTACAATTAGATTTCCCAGGTATATTTCATTCTCTTTCTCCATACTCAGTAAGACCAGATAACCACCAGTTACAATTAGACTTCCCCAGTATATTCCATTCTCTTTCTCCATATTCAGTAGGCCGATAACCACCAGTTACAATTAGACTTCCCCAGTATATTCCATGCTCTTTCTCCTATATTCAGTAAGACCAGATAACCACCAGTTACAATAGACTCCCCAGTATATTCCATGCTCTTTCTCCATATTCAGTAAGACCAGATAACAACCAGTTACAATGAGACTTCCCCAGTATATTCCATGCTCTTTCTCCATACTCAGTAAGACCAGATAACCACCAGTTACAATGAGACTTACCCAGTATATTCCATGATCTTTCTCCATACTCAGTAAGACCAGATAACCTCCAGTTACAATTAGACTTCCCCAGTATATTCCATGCTCTTTCTCCATATTCAGTAAGACCAGATAACCACCAGTTACAATTAGACTTCCCCAGTATATTCCATGCTCTTTCTCCATATTCAGTAAGACCAGATAACCACCAGTTACAATTAGACTTCCCCAGTATATTCCATGATCTTTCTCCATACTCAGTAAGACCAGATAACCACCAGTTACAATTAGACTTCCCCAGTATATTCCATGCTCTTTCTCCATACTCAGTAAGACCAGATAACCACCAGTTACAATTAGACTTCCCCAGTATATTTCATGCTCTTTCTCCATACTCAGTAAGACCAGATAACCACCAGTTACAATTAGACTTCCCAGTATATTCCATGCTCTTCTCTATACTCAGTAAGACCAGATAACCCACCAGTTACAATTAGACTTCCCCAGTATATTCCATGCTCTTCTCCATATTCAGTGAGACCAGATAACCACCAGTTACAATTAGACTTCCCCAGTATATTCATGCTCTTTCTCCATATTCAGTAAGACCAGAATAACCACAGTTACAATTAGACTTCCCCAGTATATTCCATGCTCTTTCTCCATATTCAGTGAGACCAGATAACCACCAGTTACAATTAGACTTCCCAGTATATTCCATGCTCTTTCTCCATATTCAGTGAGACCAGATAACCACCAGTTACAATTAGACTTCCCCAGTATATTTCATGCTCTTTCTCCATATTCAGTAAGACCAGATAACCACCAGTTACAATTAGACTTCCCCAGTATATTCCATGCTCTTTCTCCATATTCAGTAAGACCAGATAACCACCAGTTACAATGAGACTTCCACAGTATATTCCATGCTCTTCTCTCCATACTCAGTAAGACCATAAACCACCAGTTACAATTAGACTTCCCCAGTATATTCAGCTCTTTCTCCATATTCAGTAAGACCAGATAACCACCAGTTACAATTAGACTTCCCCAGTATATTCCATGCTCCTTCTCTATACTCAGTAAGACCAGATAACCACCAGTTACAATTAGACTTCCCCAGTTTATTCCATGCTCTTTCTCCATATCAGTAAGACCAGATAACCACCAGTTACAATGAGACTTCCACAGTATATTCCATGCTCTTTCTCCATATTCAGTAAGACCAGATAACCACCAGTTACAATGAGACTTCCACAGTATATTCCATGCTCTTTCTCCATACTCAGTAAGACCAGATAACCACCAGTTACAATTAGATTTCCCCAGTATATTCCATGCTCTTTCTCCATATTCAGTGAGACCAGATAACCACCAGTTACAATTAGGCCTCCCCAGTATATTCCATGCTCTTTCTCTATACTCAGTAAGACCAGATAACCACAGTTACAATATGAACTTCCCCAGTATATTCCATGCTCTTTCTCCATATTCGAGTAAGACCAGATAACCACCAGTTACAATTACTTCCCAGTATATTCCATGCTCTTCTCTCCATATTCAGTGAACCAGATAACCACCAGTTACAATTAGACTTCCCCAGTTATTCCATGCTCTTTCTCCATATTCAGTAAGAACCAGATAACCACCAGTTACAATTAGACTTCCCCAGTATATTTCATCGCTCTTTCTCCATATTCAGTAAGACCAGATAACCCAGTTACAATTAGACTTCCCCAGTATATCCATGCTCTTTCTCCATATCAGTAAGACCAGATAACCACCAGTTACAATGAGACTTCCACAGTATATTCCATGCTCTTTCTCCATATCCAGTAAGACCAGATAACCACCAGTTACAATTAGACTTCCCCAGTATATTCCATGCTCTTTCTCCATACTCAGTAAGACCAGATAACCTCCAGTTACAGTTAGACTTCCCCAGTATATTCCATGCTCTTTCTCCATACTCAGTAAGACCAGATAACCACCAGTTCATTAGATTTCCCCAGTATATTCCATGCTCTTTCTCCAACTCAGTAAGACCAGATAACCACCAGTTACAATTAGACTTCCCCAGTATATTCCATGCTCTTTCTCATACTCAGTAAGACCAGATAACCCCAGTTACAAGTTAGACTTCCCCAGTATATTCCATGCGTTTCTCCATACTCAGTAAGACCAGATAACCACCAGTTACATGAGACTTCCACAGTATATTCCATGCTCTTTCTCCATATCAGTAAGACCGATAACCACCAGTTACAATTAGACTCCCCAGTATATTCCATGCTCTTTCTCCATACTCAGTAAGACCAGATAACCCAGTACAGTAGACTTCCCAGTATATTCCATGCTCTTTCTCCATACTCAGTAGACCAGATAACCACAGTTAACTTAGACTTCCCCAGTATATTCCATGCTCTTTCTCCATACTCAGTAAGACCAGATAACCTCCAGTTACAGTTAGACTTCCCAGTATTATTCCATGCTCTTTCTCCCTACTCAGTAAGACCAGATAACCACTCCAGTTACAGTTAGACTTCCCCAGTATATTCCATGCTCTTTCTCCATACTCAGTAAGACCAGATAACCCCAGTTACAATTAGACTTCCCCAGTATATTCCATCTGCTTTCTCCATACTCAGTAAGACCAGATAACCACCAGTTACAATTAGACTTCCCCAGTATATTCCATGCTCTTTCTCCATACTCAGTAAGACCAGATAACCACCAGTTACAATTAGACTTCCCCAGTATATCCATGCTCTTTCTCCATATCAGTAAGACCAGATAACCACCAGTTACAATGAGACTTCCCCAGTATATTCCATGTCTTTCTCCATATCAGTAAGACCAGATAACCACCAGTTACAATTAGACTCCCCAGTATATTCCATGCTCTTTCTCCATATTCAGTAAGACCAGATAACCACCAGTTACAATTAGACTTCCCCAGTATATTCCATGCTCTTTCTCCATATTCAGTAAGACCAGATAACCACCAGTTACAATTAGACTTCCCCAGTATATTCCATGCTCTTTCTCCATACTCAGTAAGACCAGATCACCTCAGTTACAAGTAGACTTCCCCAGTATTATTCCATGCTCTTTCTCCATATTCAGTAAGACCAGATAACCACCAGTTACAATTAGACTTCCCAGTATATTCCATGATCTTTCTCCATATTCAGTAAGACCAGATAACCCCAGTTACAATTAGACTTCCCCAGTATATTCCATGCTCTTTCTCCATATTCAGTAAGACCAGATAACCACCAGTTACAATTAGACTTCCCCAGTATATTTCATGCTCTTCTCCATATTCAGTAAGACCAGATAACCACCAGTTACATTAGACTTCCCCAGTATATTTCATGCTCTTTCTCCATATTCAGTAAGACCAGATAACCACCAGTTACAATTAGACTTCCCAGTATATTCCATGACTCTTCTCCATACTCAGTAAGACCAGATAACCATCCAGTTACAATTAGACTTCCCCAGTATATTCCATGCTCTTTCTCATATTCAGTAAGACCAGATAACCACCAGTTACAATTAGACTTCCCCAGTATATTCCATGATCTTTCTCTATATTCAGTAAGACCAGATAACCACCAGTTACAATTAGACTTCCCCAGTATATTCCATGATCTTTCTCTATATTCAGTAAGACCAGATAACCACCAGTTACAATTGAGACTTCCCAGTATATTCCATGCTCTTTCTCCATATTCAGTAAGACCAGATAACCACCAGTTACAATTAGACTTCCCCAGTATATTCCTGCTCTTTCTCCATATTCAGGTAAGACCCATAACCACCAGTTACAATTAGACTTCCCCAGTATATTCCATGCTCCTTCTCTATACTCAGTAAGACTAGATAACCACCAGTTACAATTAGACTTCCCCAGTATATTCCATGCTATTTCTCCATACTCAGTAAGACCAGATAACCACCAGTTACAATGAGACTTCCCCAGTATATTCCATGCTCTTTCTCTATACTCAGTAAGACCAGATAACCACCAGTTACAATTAGACTTCCCCAGTATATTCCATGCTCTTTCTCTATACTCAGTAAGACCAGATAACCACCATTACAATGAGACTTCCCCAGTATATTCCATGCTCTTTCTCTATACTCAGTAAGACCAGATAACCACCAGTTACAATGAGACTTCCCCAGTATATTCCATGCTCTTTCTCCATACTCAGTAAGACCAGATAACCACCAGTTACAATTAGACTTCCCCAGTATATTCCATGCTCTTTCTCCATATTCAGTAAGACCAGATAACCACCAGTTACAATGAGACTTCCCCAGTATATTCCATGCTCTTTCTCCATATCAGTAAGACCAGATAACCACCAGTTACAATTAGACTTCCCAGTATTTCCATGCTCTTTCTCTATATTCAGTAAGACCAGATAACCACCAGTTACAATGAGACTTCCCAGTATATTCCATGCTCTTTCTCCATATTCAGTAAGACCAGATAACACCAGTTACAATTAGACTTCCCCAGTATATTCCATGCTCTTTCTCCTACTCAGTAAGACCAGATAACCACAGTTACAATGGAGACTTCCCAGTATATTCCATGCTCTTCTCTATATCAGTAAGACCAGATAACCACCAGTTACAATTAGACTTCCCCAGTATATTCCATGCTCTTCTCCATACTCAGTAAGACCAGATAACCACCAGTTACAATTAGACTTCCCCAGTATATTCCATGCTCTTTCTCTATATTCAGTAAGACCAGATAACAACCAGTTACAATTAGACTTCCCCAGTATATTCCATGATCTTTCTCCATATTCAGTAAGACCAGATAACCACCAGTTACAATTAGATTTCCCCAGTATATTCCATGCTCTTTCTCTCATACTCAGTAAGACCAGATAACCACCAGTTACAATTAGACTTCCCCAGTATATTCCATGCTCTTTCTCCATATTCAGTAAGACCAGATAACCACCAGTTACAATGAGACTTCCACAGTATATTCCATGCTCTTTCTCCATATTCAGTAAGACCAGATAACCACCAGTTACAATTAGACTTCCCCAGTATATTCCATGCTCTTTCTCTATATTCAGTAAGACCAGATAACAACCAGTTACAATTAGACTTCCCCAGTATATTCCATGATCTTTCTCCATATTCAGTAAGACCAGATAACCTCCAGTTACAATGAGACTTCCACAGTAATTCCATGCTCCTTCTCTATACTCAGTAAGACCAGATAACCACCAGTTACAATTAGACGTCCCCAGTATATTCCATGCTCTTTCTCCATATTCAGTAAGACCAGAGAACCACCAGTTACAATTAGACTTCCCCAGTATATTCCATGCTCTTTCTCCATATTCAGTAAGACCAGAGAACCACCAGTTACAATTAGACTTCCCCAGTATATTCCATGCTCTTCTCCATACTCAGTAAGACCAGCATAACCACCAGTTACAATTAGACTTCCCCAGTATATTCCATGCTCTTTCTCCATACTCAGTAAGACCAGATAACCACCAGTTACAATTAGACTTCCCAGTATATTCCATGCTCTTTCTCCATATTCAGTAAGACCAGATAACCACCAGTTACAATTAGACTTCCCCAGTATATTCCATGCTCTTTCTCCATACTCAGTAAGACCAGATAACCACCAGTTACAATTAGACTTCCCCAGTATATTCCATGCTCTTTCTTCATACTCAGTAAGACCAGATAACCACCAGTTACAATGAGACTTCCCCAGTATATTCCATGCTCTTTCTCCATACTCAGTAAGACCAGATAACCACCAGTTACAATGAGACTTCCCCAGTATATTCCATGCTCTTTCTCCATATTCAGTAAGACCAGATAACCACCAGTTACAATTAGACTTCCCCAGTATATTCCATGCTCTTTCTCCATACTCAGTAAGACCAGATAACCACCAGTTACAATTAGACTTCCCCAGTATATTCCATGCTCTTTCTCCATAACTCAGTAAGACCAGATAACCACCAGTTACAATGAGACTTCCCCAGTATATTTCATTCTCTTTCTCCATATTCAGTACGACCAGATAACCACCAGTTACAATTAGACTTCCCCAGTATATTCCATGCTCTTTCTCCATACTCAGTAAGACCAGATAACCACCAGTTACAATTAGACTTCCCCAGTATATTCCATGATCTTTCTCCATACTCAGTAAGACCAGATAACCACCAGTTACAATTAGACTTCCCCAGTATATTCCATGATCTTTCTCCATACTCAGTAAGACCAGATAACCACCAGTTACAATTAGACTTCCCCAGTATATTCCATGCTCTTTCTCCATATTCAGTAAGACCAGATAACCACCAGTTACAATGAGACTTCCACAGTATATTCATGCTCTTTCTCCCATATTCAGTAAGACCAGATAACAACCAGTTACAATGAGACTTCCCCAGTATATTCCATGCTCTTTCTCCATACTCAGTAAGACCAGATAACCACCAGTTACAATTAGACTTCCCCAGTATATTCCATGCTCTTTCTCCATATTCAGTAAGACCAGATAACCACCAGTTACAATTAGACTTCCCCAGTATATTCCATGCTCTTTCTCCATATTCAGTAAGACCAGATAACAACCAGTTACAATGAGACTTCCCCAGTATATTCCATGCTCTTTCTCCATACTCAGTAAGACCATAAACCACCAGTTACAATTAGACTTCCCCAGTATATTCCATGCTCTTTCTCCATATTCAGTAAGACCAGATAACAACCAGTTACAATGAGACTTCCCCAGTAATTCCATGCTCTTTCTCCATACTCAGTAAGACCAGATAACCACCAGTTACAATAGACTTCCCCAGTATATTCCATGCTCTTTCTCCATATTCAGTAAGACCAGATAACCACCAGTTACAATTAGACTTCCCCAGTATATTCCATGCTCTTTCTCCATACTCAGTAAGACCAGATAACCACCAGTTACAATTAGACTTCCCCAGTATATTCCATGCTCTTTCTCCATATTCAGTAAGACCAGATAACCACCAGTTACAATGAGACTTCCACAGTATATTCCATGCTCTTTCTCCATATTCAGTAAGACCAGATAACAACCAGTTACAATGAGACTTCCCCAGTATATTCCATGCTCTTTCTCTATATTCAGTAAGACCAGATAACCACCAGTTACAATTAGACTTCCCCAGTATTCCATGCTCTTTCTCCATACTCAGTAAGACCAGATAACCACCAGTTACAATTAGACTTCCCCGTATATTCCATGCTCTTTCTCCATATTCAGTAAGAAGCCAGATAACAACCAGTTACAATGAGACTTCCCCAGTATATTCCATGCTCTTTCTCCATATTCAGTAAGACCAGATAACCACCAGTTACAATTAGACTTCCCCAGTATATTCCATGCTCTTTCTCCATACTCAGTAAGACCAGATAACCACCAGTTACAATTAGACTTCCCCAGTATATTCCATGCTCTTTCTCCATATTCAGTAAGACCAGATAACCACCAGTTACAATTAGACTTCCCCAGTATATTCCATGCTCTTTCTCCATACTCAGTAAGACCAGATAACCACCAGTTACAATTAGATTTACCCAGTATATTCCATGCTCTTTCTCCATATTCAGTAAGACCAGATAACCACCAGTTACAATGAGACTTCCACAGTATATTCCATGCTCTTTCTCCATATTCAGTAAGACCAGATAACAACCAGTTACAATGAGACTTCCCCAGTATATTCCATGCTCTTTCTCTCCATATCAGTAAGACCAGATAACCACCAGTTACAATTAGAACTTCCCCAGTATATTCCATGCTCTTTCTCCATACTCAGTAAGACCAGAGAACCACCAGTACAATTAGACTTCCCCAGTATATACCTGCTCTTTCTCCATACTCAGTAAGACCAGATAACCACCAGTTACAATTAGACTTCCCCGTATATTCCATTCTCTTTCTCCTACTCAGTAAGACCAGATAACCACCAGTTACAATTAGACTTCCCCAGTATATTCCATGCTCTTTTCTCATACTCAGTAAGACCAGAGAACCACCAGTTACAATTAGACTTCCCCAGTATATTCCATGCTCTTTCTCCTATTCAGTAAGACCAGATAACCACCAGTTACAATTAGACTTCCCCAGTATATTCCTGCTCTTTCTCCATACTCAGTAAGACCAGAGAACCACCAGTTACAATTAGACTTCCCCAGTATATTCCATGCTCTTTCTCCATATTCAGTAAGACCAGATAACCACCAGTTACAATTAGACTTCCCCAGTTATTCCATGCTCTTTCTCCATACTCAGTAAGACCAAGAACCACCAGTTACAATTAGACGTCCCCAGTATATTCCATGCTCTTTCTCCATACTCAGTAAGACCAGATAACCACCAGTTACAATTAGACTTCCCCAGTATATTCATTCTTTCTCCATACTCAGTAAGACCAGATAACCACCAGTTACAATTAGACTTCCCAAGTATATTCATGCTCTTTCTCCATACTCAGTAAGACCAGATAACACCAGTTACAATTAGACTTCCCCAGTATATTCCATGCTCTTTCCCATATTCAGTGAGACCAGATAACCACCAGTTACAATTAGACTTCCCCAGTATATTCCATGCTCTTTCTCCATATTCAGTAAGACCAGATAACCACCAGTTACAATTAGACTTCCCCAGTATATTCCATGCTCTTTCTCCATACTCAGTAAGACCAGAGAACCACCAGTTACAATTAGACTTCCCCAGTATATTCCATGCTCTTTCTCCATATTCAGTAAGACCAGATAACCACCAGTTACAATTAGACTTCCCCAGTATATTCCATGCTCTTTCTCCATACTCAGTAAGACCAGATAACCACCAGTTACAATTAGACTTCCCCAGTATATTCCATGCTCTTTCTCCATACTCAGTAAGACCAGAGAACCACCAGTTACAATTAGACTTCCCCAGTATATTTCATTCTCTTTCTCCATACTCAGTAAGACCAGATAACCACCAGTTACAATTAGACTTCCCCAGTATATTTCATTCTCTTTCTCCATACTCAGTAAGACCAGAGAACCACCAGTTACAATTAGACTTCCCCAGTATATTCCAGATCTTTCTCCATACTCAGTAAGACCAGATAACCACCAGTTACAATTAGACTTCCCCAGTATATTTCATTCTCTTTCTCCATACTCAGTAAGACCAGATAACCACCAGTTACAATTAGACTTCCCAGTATATTCCATGCTCTTTCTCCATACTCAGTAAGACCAGATAACCACCAGTTACAATTAGACTTCCCCAGTATATTCCATGCTCTTTCTCCATACTCAGTAAGACCAGATAACCACCAGTTACAATTAGACTTCCCCAGTATATACATGCTCTTTCTCCATACTCAGTAAGACCAGATAACCACCAGTTACAATTAGACTTCCCCAGTATATTCCATGTCTCTTCTCCTACTCAGTAAGACCAGATAACCACCAGTTACAATTAGACTTCCCCAGTATATTCCATGCTCTTTCTCCATACTCAGTAAGACCAGATAACCACCAGTTACAATGAGACTTCCCCGTATATTCCATTCTCTTTCCATACTCAGTAAGACCAGATAACCACCAGTTACAATTAGACTTCCCCAGTATATTCCATGCTCTTTCTCCATACTCAGTAAGACCAGATAACCACCAGTTACAATGAGACTTCCCCAGTATATTTCATTCTCTTTCTCCATATTCAGTAAGACCAGTTAACCACCAGTTACAATTAGACTTCCCCAGTATATTCCATGCTCTTTCTCCATACTCAGTAAGACCAGATAACCACCAGTTACAATTAGACTTTCCCAGTATATTCCATGCTCTTTCTCCATACTCAGTAAGACCAGATAACCACCAGTTACAATGAGACTTCCCCAGTATATTCCATGCTCTTTCTCCATACTCAGTAAGACCAGATAACCACCAGTTACAATTAGACTTCCCAGTATATTCCATGCTCTTCTCCATATCAGTAAGACCAGTTAACCACCAGTTACAATTAGACTTCCCCAGTATATTCCATGCTTTCTCCATACTCAGTAAGACCAGATAACCACCAGTTACAATTAGACTTTCCCAGTATATTCCATGCTCTTTCTCCATACTCAGTAAGACCAGATAACCACCAGTTACAATTAGACTTCCCCAGTATATTCCATGCTCTTTCTCCATACTCAGTAAGACCAGATAACCACCAGTTACAATGAGACTTCCCCAGTATATTTCATTCTCTTTCTCCATATTCAGTAAGACCAGTTAACCACCAGTTACAATTAGACTTCCCCAGTATATTCCATGCTCTTTCTCCATACTCAGTAAGACCAGATAACCACCAGTTACAATTAGACTTTCCCAGTATATTTCATTCTCTTTCTCCATACTCAGTAAGACCAGATAACCACCAGTTACAATTAGACTTCCCCAGTATATTTCATGCTCTTTCTCCATACTCAGTAAGACCAGATAACCACCAGTTACAATTAGACTTCCCCAGTATATTCATGCTCCTTCTCTATATTCAGTAAGACCAGATAACCACCAGTTACAATTAGACTTCCCCAGTATATTCAATGCTCTTTCTCCATACTCAGTAAGACCAGATAACCTCCAGTTACAATTAGACTTCCCCAGTATATTCCATGCTCTTTCTCCATATTCAGTAAGACCAGATAACAACCAGTTACAATTAGACTTCCCCAGTATATTCCATGCTCTTTCTCCATATTCAGTGAGACCAGATAACCACCAGTTACAATTAGATTTCCCCAGTATATTCCATGCTCTTTCTCATACTCAGTAAGACCAGATAAACCACCAGTTACAATTAGACTTCCCCAGTATATTCCTGCTCTTTCTCCATACTCAGTAAGACCAGATAACAACCAGTTACAATTAGACTTCCCCAGTATATTTCACTGCTCTTCTCCATATTCAGTAAGACCAGATAACCACCAGTTACAATTAGACTTCCCCAGTATATTCCATGCTCTTCTCCATATTCAGTAAGACCAGATAACAACCAGTTACAATTAGACTTCCCAGTAATTCCATGCTCTTTCTCCATATTCAGTAAGACCAGATAACCACCAGTTACAATTAGACTTCCCCAGTATATTCCATGCTCTTTCTCATATTCAGTAAGACCAGATAACCACCAGTTACAATTAGACTTCCCCAGTATATTTCATGCTCTTTCCCATACTCAGTAAGACCAGATAACCACCAGTTACAATTAGACTTCCCCAGTATATTCCATGCTCTTTCCTATATTCAGTAAGACCAGATAACCACCAGTTACAATTAGACTTCCCCAGTATATTCCATGCTCTTTCTCCATACTCCAGTAAGACCAGATAACCACCAGTTACAATGAGACTTCCCCAGTATATTCCATGCTCTTTCTCCATACTCAGTAAGACCGATAACCACCAGTTACAATTAGATTCCCCAGTATATTCCATGCTCTTTCTCCAAACCCAGTATAATAATATAATATGTTATAGTATAGTATTTGAGGTTGAGTAAAGACATAAGTCCATCCAGTCCAACCCATCTAGCAATATCCTCATTTTCTGCCTAACTGTTGATCCAGAGGAAGGCAAAAAAAAAAAAACATCCAAATTTATAAAAAAGGGAAAAAATCCTTCCTGACTCAAGTGACAATAGGAAATTTCCCTGGTCCAACTCTACTTTATGTATCAATACCAGTACTGCAACATTCCTTGTTTCAGAAACTCATCCAGTTTGTTTTGAAACTGACCAATGAACTGCCATAAACCGTCCACGGAAGACAGTTCCATAGCTTTACCGTTCTCACAGTGAAAAAACCCTTTCCGAACTTGAAGCCTAAACCTTTTTTCTTCAAGTCTTAAGGGATGTCCTCGTGTCCTCTGACATGTTTTATTGGTGAACAATGCCCCAGATTGTTTATTGTATGGCCCGTTAATGTATTTATACACAGTAATCATATCCTACAGCAAGTGCCTTTCTCAGCGTACATAATTTTAACTTTTCCAGTCTCTCTTTATATTCAAGCTCCCCCAATCCCCTTATTAATTTAGTTGTCCTTCTCTGAACCCTTTCCATTTCAAAGATGTTCCTTTTGTACACAGTATTCCAAATTCCAGTATTCCAAGATTCACTGCAATTCCAAATGAGGCCTTACCAATGCTTTGTAAAGAGGGAGAATAACATTTCCTCCCTTGAATCCATACCTCTCTTTATACAAGACAATACCATGTCTGGCTCTGGCTGTTGCCGCCTGGCACTGCTTGCTACCTTTCAGTTTGTTATCCACCAAACTCCAAGATCCCTTTCCAACAGGGATTCACTTAACACAGAGCCATTTATAGTATAAGCAGCACAAGGATTTTATAGTCCGAAATGCATCACCTTATTAACCTATATTAACCTTATTAGTTCTCTCTGTTCCATATCCTCAGTTAACCAAAGTGCACTTGCATCTTTTATACCATTATTGCTACTATACTCTATGATATCTGTACTTGGATATTCTATAGTGTATACAGAGGGGGAAAAAAATATCAAGACATTTGCTTTATCGCCATCCTCCGTACTAACTTATCCCCATTAATTAATGGTGTTTTCAGTCCCTGGTAATTGTAACTGGTGGTTATCTGGTCTTACTGAGTATGGAGAAAGAGAATGAAATATACCCGGGAAGTCTCATTGTAACTGATGGTTATCTGGTCTTACTGAGTATGGAGAAAGAGAATGAAATATACCTGGGAAATCTAATTGTAACTGGTGGTTATCTGGTCTTAGGGCTAGGCCACACTAGCGCGTTTTTCGCGCGTTTGCGCCCGCGTTTCGCGCTCGCGTTTGCGCCCACGATTTTCGCTAAAATGGAAATCGCGGGAACGCAAAAATTCCCGCGATTTCCGATGCGCATGCGATTGCGCGTCCGTTCGCGTTATGGTAACGCATGCGTTCACCATTTTTGGTGCGTTAACGCATGCGTTTCCATAACGTGAAAAGGCTAAAACGCACGCGCAAAACGCGAACGCGAGCGCGAAACGCGCAAGAATTGCGCGCACAATCGCGTGCGATAACGCTCGCGATTTTGTGCGCGATTCCTATGCGTTGCAGTGTGGCCTCACCCTTACTGAGTATGGAGAAAGAGCATGGAATATACTGGGGAAGTCTAATTGTAACTGGTGGTTATCTGGTCTTACTGAGTATGGAGAAAGAGCATGGAATATACTGGGGAAGTCTAATTGTAACTGGTGGTTATCTGGTCTTACTGAATATGGAGAAAGAGCATGGAATATACTGGGGAAATCTAATTGTAACTGGTGGTTATCTGGTCTTACTGAGTATGGAGAAAGAGCATGGAATATACTGGGGAAGTCTAATTGTAACTGGTGGTTATCTGGTCTTACTGAATATGGAGAAAGAGCATGGAATATACTGGGGAAGTCTAATTGTAACTGGTGGTTATCTGCTCTTTCTCCATACTCAGTAAGACCAGATAACCACCAGTTACAATTAAGATTTTACCAGGTATAATATTTCATTCTCTTTCCCAATACTCAGTAAGACCAGATAACCACCATTCAATTAGACTTCCCCAGTATATCATGCTCTTTCTCCATATTCAGTAAGACCAAGAACCACCAGTTACAATTAGACTTCCCATATATTCCATGTCTCTTTCTCCATACTAGTAAGACCAGATAACCACCAGTTACAATTAGACTTCCCCAGTATATTCCGCATTCTTTCTCCATATCAGTAAGACCAGATACCACCAGTTACAATAGACTTCCCCAGTATATTCATGCTCTTTCTCCATATTCAGTAAGACCAGATAACCACCAGTTACAATTAGACTTCCCAAGTATATTCCATGCTCTTTTCCATTCAGTAAGACCAGATAACCACCAGTTCATTA
This sequence comes from Hymenochirus boettgeri, assembly GCA_019447015.1. NCBI lineage: Eukaryota > Metazoa > Chordata > Amphibia > Anura > Pipidae > Hymenochirus > Hymenochirus boettgeri. Next base: position 326,602,386 of record CM033470.1, on the reverse strand, counting down.
GACTTCCCAGTATATTCCATGCTCTTTCTCCATACTCAGTAAGACCAGATAACCACCAGTTCAATTAGACTTCCCCAGTATATTCCATGCTCTTTCCCATATTCAGTAAGACCGATAACCCCAGTTACAATTAGACCTTCCCCAGTATTTTCAGCTTCTCTCTTTCTCCATATTCAATAGACCAGATAACCACCAGTTACAATTAGACTTCCCCAGTATATTCCATGCTCTTCCTCCATATCAGTAAGACCAGATAACCACCAGTTACAATTAGACTTCCCCAGTATTCCATGCTCTTTCTCCATACTCAGTAAGACCAGATAACCACCAGTTACAATTAGACTTCCCCAGTATATTCCATGCTCTTTCTCCATACTCAGTAAGACCAGATACCACCAGTTACAATTAGACTTCCCCAGTATATTCCATGCTCTTTCTCCATACTCAGTAAGACCAGATAACCACCATTACAATTAGACTTTTCCCCAGTATATTCCATCTCTTTCCTCATATCAGTAAGACCAGATAACCACCAGTTACAATTAGACTTCCCCAGTAATTCCATGCTCTTTCTCCATATTCAGTAAGACCAGATAACCACCAGTTACAATTAGACTTCCCCAGTATATTCCATGCCTTCTTCTCCATATTCAGTAAGACCAGTAACCACCAGTTACAATTAGACTTCCCCAGTATATTCCATGCTCTTTCTCCATATTCAGTAAGACCAGATAACACCAGTTACAATTAGACTTCCCCAGTATATATCCATGCTCTTTCTCCATACTCAGTAAGACCAATAACCACAGTTCAATTAGACTCCCCAGTATATTCCATGCTCTTTCTCCATACTCAGTAAGACCAAATAACCACCAGTTACAATGAGACTTCCCCAGTATATTCCATGCTCTTTCTCCATACTTCAGTAAGACCAGATAACCACAGTTACAATTAGACTTCCCAGTATATTCCATGCTCTTTCTCCATACTCAGTAAGACCAGATAACCACCAGTTACAATTAGACTTCCCCAGTATATTCCATGCTCTTTCTCCATCCAAGTAAGACCAGATAACCCAGTTACAATTAGACTTCCCCAGTATATTCCATGCTCTTCTCCAATCATCAGTAAGACCAGATAACCACCAGTTACAATAGACTTCCCCAGTTATTCCATGCCTTTCTCTCATACTCGTAAGACCAGATAACCACAGTTACAATAGACTTCCCCAGTATATTCCTGCTCTTTCTCATATTCAGTAAGACCAGATAACCACCAGTTACAATTAGACTTCCCCAGTAATTCCATGCTCTTTCTCCATACTCAGTAAGACCAGTAACCACCAGTTACAATTAGACTCCCCAGTATATCCATGCTCTTTCTCCATATTCAGTAAGACCAGATAACCACCAGTTACAATTAGACTTCCCCAGTATATCCATGCTCTTTCTCCATATTCAGTAACAGACCGATAACCACCAGTTACAATTAGACTTCCCCAGTATATTCCATGCTCTTCTTCTCCATATCAGTAAGACCAGATAACCACCAGTTACAATTAGACTTCCCCTTATATTCCATGCTCTATATCCATATCAGTAGACCCATAACCACCAGTTACAATTAGACTTCCCCAGTATATTCCATGCTCTTTCCATATCAGTAAGACCAGATAACCACCAGTTACAATTAGACTTCCCCCAGTATATTCCATGCTCTTTCCCATATCAGTAAGACCAGATAACCACCAGTTACAATAGACTTCCCCAGTATATTCCATGCTCTTCTCCATACTCAGTAAACCAGATAACCACCAGTTACAATTAGATTCCCAGTATATTCCATGCTCTTCTCTATATTCAGTAAGCCAGATAACCACCAGTTACAATGAGACTTCCCCAGTATATTCCATGCTCTTTCTCCATACTCAGTAAAGGAACAACCACCAGTTACAATTAGACTTCCCAGTATTTCCATGCTCTTTCTCCATACTCAGTAAGACCAGATACCACCATTTACAATTAGATTCCCCAGTATATTCCATGATCTTTCTCCATTACTCAGTAAGACCAGATAACCACCAGTTACAATTAGACTCCCAGTATATTCCATGCTCTTTCTCCATATTCAGTAGACCAGATAACCACCAGTTACAATTAGACTTCCCCAGTATATTTCATGTCTTCTCCAGATTCAAGTAAGACCAGATAACCCACCAGTTACAATTAGACTTCCCCAGTATATTTCATGCTCTTTCTCATATTCAGTAGACCAGATAACCACCAGTTACAATTAGACTTCCCCGTATATTTCATGCTCTTTCTCCATATCAGTAAGACCAGTTAAAACCACCAGTTACAATTAGACTTCCCCAGTATATTCCATGCTCTTTCTCCATATTCCGTAAGACCAGATAACCACCAGTTACAATTAGACTTCCCCAGTTATATCCATGATCTTTCTCCATACTCAGTAAGACCAGTAACCACCAGTTACAATTAGACTTCCCCAGTATATTTCATGCTCTTTCTCCATATTCAGTAAGACCAGATAACCACCAGTTACAATTAGATTTCCCAGGTATATTTCATTCTCTTTCTCCATACTCAGTAAGACCAGATAACCACCAGTTACAATTAGACTTCCCAGTATATTCCATTCTCTTTCTCCATATTCAGTAAGGACCAGATAACCACCAGTTACAATTAGACTTCCCCAGTATATTCCATGCTCTTTCTCCATTTCAGTAAGACCAGATAACCACCAGTTAAATAGACTCCCAGTATATTCCATGCTCTTTCTCCATATTCAGTAGAGACAGATAACAACCAGTTACAATGAGACTTCCCCAGTATATTCCATGCTCTTTCTCCATACTCAGTAAGACCAGAGTAACCACCCTTACAATGAGACTACCCATATTCCATGATCTTTCTCCATACTCAGTAAGACCAGATAACTCCAGTTACAATTGACTTCCCCAGTATATCCATGCTCTTCTCCATATTCAGTAAGACCACGATAACCACCAGTTACAATTAGACTTCCCCAGTAGATGCCATGTCTCTCCATATTCAGTAAGCCAGATAACCACAGTTACATTAGACTTCCCCAGTATATTCCATGATCTTCTCCATAATCAGTAAGACCAGATAACACCAGTTCAATTAGACTTCCCCAGTATATTCCATGCTCTTTCTCCATACTCAGTAAGACCGATAACCACCAGTTACAATTAGACTTCCCCAGTATATTCATTGCTCTTTCTCCATACTCAGTAAGACCAGATAACCACCAGTTACAATTAGACTTCCCAGTATATTCCATGCTCCTTCTCTATACTCAGTAAGACCAGATAACCACCAGTTACAATTAGACTTCCCCAGTATATTCCATGCTCTTTCTCCATATTCAGTGAGACCAGATAACCACCAGTTACAATTAGACTTCCCCAGTATATTCATGCTCTTTCTCCAATTCAGTAAGACCAGAAACCACCAGTTACAATTAGACTTCCCCAGTATATTCCATGCTTTTCTCCATATTCAGTGAGACCAGATAACCACCCAGTTACAATTAGACTTCCCCAGTATATTCCATGCTCTTTCTCCAATTCAGTGAGACCAGATAACCACCAGTTACAATTAGACTTCCCAGTATATTTCATGCTCTTTCTCCATATTCAGTAAGACCAGATAACCACCAGTTACAATTAGACTTCCCCAGTATATTCCATGCTCTTTCTCCATATTCAGTAAGACCAGATAACCACCAGTTACAATAGACTTCCCATATATTCCATGCTCTTCTCCATACTCAGTAAGACCGATAACCACCAGTTACAATTAGACTTCCACAGTATATTCCATGCTCTTTCTCCATATTCAGTAAGACCAGATAACCACCAGTTACAAATTAGACTTCCCCAGTATATCCATGCTCCTTCTCTATACTCAGTAAGACCAGATAACCACCGTTACAATGACTTCCCCAGTTATTCCATGCTCTTTTCCATAATCAGTAAGACCAGATAACCACCAGTTACAATGAGACTTCCACAGTATATTCCATGCTTTTCTCCATATTCAGTAAGACCAGATAACCACCAGTACAATGAGACTTCCAGTATATTCCATGCTCTTCTCCATACTCAGTAAGACCAGATAACCACCAGTACAATTAGATTCCCCAGTAATTCCATGCTCTTTCTCCATATTCAGTGAGACCAGATAACCACCAGTTACAATTAGGCCTCCCCAGTATATTCCATGCTCTTTCTCTATACTCAGTAAGACCAGATAACCACCAGTTACAATGAGACTTCCCCAGTATATTCCATAGCTCTTCTCCATATCAGTAAGACCAGATAAACACCGTTACAATTAGACTTCCCAGTATATTCCATGCTCTTTCTCCATATTCAGTGAGACCAGATAACCACCAGTTACAATTAGACTTCCCCAGTATATTCCATGCTCTTTCTCCATATTCAGTAAGACCAGATAACCACCAGTTACAATTAGACTTCCCCAGTATATTTCATGCTCTTTCTCCATATTCAGTAAGACCAGATAACCACCAGTTACAATAGACTTCCCCAGTATATCCATGCTCTTCTCCATACTCAGTAAGACCAGATAACCACCAGTTACAATGAGACTTCCACAGTATATTCCATGCTCTTTCTCCAATCCAGTAAGACCAGATAACCACCAGTTACAATAGACTTCCCCAGTATATTCCATGCTCTTTCTCCATACTCAGTAAACCAGATAACCTCCAGTTACATTAGACTTCCCCAGTATATTCCATGCTCTTTCTCCTACTCAGTAGACCAGATAACCACCAGTACAATTAGATTTCCCCAGTATATTCCATGCTCTTTCTCCATACTCAGTAAGACCAGATAACCACCAGTTACAATTAGACTTCCCCAGTATATTCCATGCTCTTTCTCCATACTCAGTAAGACCAGATAACCTCCAGTTACAGTTAGACTTCCCCAGTATATTCATGCTCTTTCTCATACTCAGTAAGACCAGATAACCACCAGTTACAATGAGACTCCACAGTTATTTCCATGCTCTTTTCCATATTCAGTAAGACCAGATAACCACCAGTTACAATAGACTTCCCAGTATTTCCAGCTCTTTCTCCATACTCAGTAAGACCGATAACACTCAGTTACGTTAGACTTCCCCAGTATATTCCATGCTCTTTCTCCATACTCAGTAGAACCAGATAACCACCAGTTACAATTAGACTTCCCCAGTATATTCCATGCTCTTTCTCCATACTCAGTAAGACCAGATAACCCCAGTTACAATTAGACTTCCCAGTATATTCCATGCTCTTTCTCCATACTCAGTAAGACCAGATAACCTCCAGTTACAGTTAGACTTCCCCAGTATATTCCATGCTCTTTCTCCATACTCAGTAAGACCAGATAACCACCAGTTACAATTAGACTTCCCCAGTATATTCCATGCTCTTTCTCCATACTCAGTAAGACCAGATAACCACCCGTACAATTAGACTCCCCAGTATATTCCATGCTCTTTCTCCATACTCAGTAAGACCAGATAACCACCAGTTACAATGAGACTTCCCCAGTTATTCCATGATCTTCTTCTATATCAGTAAGACCAGATAAACCACCAGTTACAATGAGACTTCCCAGTATATTCCATGATCTTTCTCCATATTCAGTAAGACCAGATAACCACCAGTTACAATAGACTTCCCAGTATATTCCATGCTCTTTCTCCATATTCAGTAAGACCAGATAACCACCAGTTACAATTAGACTTCCCCAGTATATTTCATGCTCTTTCTCCATATTCAGTAAGACCAGATAACCACCAGTTACAATTAGACTTCCCCAGTATATTCCATGCTCTTTCTCCATACTCAGTAAGACCAGATACCTCCAGTTACAATTAGAATTCCCCAGTATATTCCATGCTCTTTCTCCATATTCAGTAAGACCAGATAACCACCAGTTACAATTAGACTTCCCCAGTATATTCCATGATCTTTCTTATATTCAGTAAGACCAGATAACACCAGTTACAATTAGACTTCCCCAGTATATTCATGATCTTTCTCCATATCAGTAAGCCAGATAACCACCAGTTACAATTAGACTTCCCAGTATATTTATGCTCTTTCTCATTTCAGTAAGACCAGATAACCACCAGTTACAATTAGACTTCCCCAGTATATTTCATGCTCTTTCTCCATATTCAGTAAGACCAGATAACCACCAGTTACAATTAGACTTCCCCAGTATATTCATGCTCTTCTCCATCAGTAAGACCAGATAAACCATCAGTTACAATTAGACTTCCCCAGTATATTCCATGTCTTTCTCATATTTCAGTAAGACCAGATAACCACCAGTTACAATTAGACTTCCCCAGTATATTCCATGATCTTTCTCTATATTCAGTAAGACCAGATAACCACCAGTTACAATTAGACTTCCCCAGTATATTCCATGATCTTTCTCTATATTCAGTAAGACCAGATAACCACCAGTTACAATAGACTTCCCAGTATATTCCATGCTCTTTCTCCTATTCAGTAAGACCAGATAACCACCAGTTACAATTGACTTCCCCAGTATATTCCATGCTCTTTCTCCATTCAGTAAGACCAGATAACCACCAGTTACAATTAGACTTCCCAGTATATTCCATGCTCTTCTCTATACTCAGTAAGACTAGATAACCACCAGTTACAATTAGACTTCCCCAGTATATTCCATGCTATTTCTCCATACTCAGTAAGACCAGATAACCCAGTTACAATGAGACTTCCCCAGTATATTCCATGCTCTTTCTATACTCAGTAAGACCAGATAACCACCAGTTACAATTAGACTTCCCAGTATATCCATGCTCTTTCTCTATACTCAGTAAGACCAGATAAACACCATACAATGAGACTTCCCCAGTATATTCCATGCTTTCTCTATATCAGTAAGACCAGATAACCACCAGTTACAATGAGACTTCCCCAGTATATTCCATGCTCTTTTCTCCATACTCAGTACTATCAGACGTACCAGATAACCACCAGTTACAATTAGACTTCCCCAGTATATTCCATGCTCTTTCTCCATATTCAGTAAGACCAGATAACCACCAGTTACAATGAGACTTCCCCAGTATATTCCATGCTCTTTCTCCATATTCAGTAAGACCAGATAACCACCAGTTACAATTAGACTTCCCCAGTATATTCCATGCTCTTTCTCTATATTCAGTAAGACCAGATAACCACCAAGTTACAAGGACTTACTCCCAGTATATTCCATGCTCTTTCTCATATTCAGTAAGACCAGATAACACCAGTTACAATTAGACTTCCCCAGTATATTCCATGCTCTTTCTCCATACAGTAAGACCAGATAACCACAGTTACAATGAGACTTCCCCAGTATATTCCATGCTCTTCTCTATACTCAGTAAGACCAGATAACCACCAGTTACAATTAGACTTCCCAGTATATTCCATGCTCTTCTCCATACTCAGTAAGACCAGATAACCACCAGTTACAATTAGACTTCCCCAGTATATCCATGCTCTTTCTCTATATTCAGTAAGACCAGATAACAACCAGTTACAATTAGACTTCCCCGTATATTCATGATCTTTCTCCATATTCAGTAAGACCAGATAACCACCAGGTACAATTAGATTTCCCCAGTATATCCATGCTTTCTCATATCAGAAGACCAGATAACCACCAGTTACAATTAGACTTCCCAGTATATTCATGCTCTTTCTCCATATTCAGTAAGACCAGATAACCACCAGTTACAATGAGACTTCAAGTATATTCCATGCTCTTTCTCCCATATTCAGTAAGACCAGATAACCACCAGTTACAATTAGATTCCCCAGTATATTCCATGCTCTTCTCTATTTCAGTAAGACCAGATAACAACCAGTTACAATTAGACTTCCCCAGTAATTCCATGATCTTTCTCCATATTCAGTAAGCCAGATAACCTCCAGTTACAATGAGACTTCCACAGTATATTCATGCTCCTTCTCTTACTCAGTAAGACCAGATAACCACCAGTTACAATTAGACGTCCCCAGTATTTCATGCTCTTTTCCATATTCAGTAAGACCAGAGAACCACCAGTTACAATTAGACTTCCCCAGTATTTCCATGCTCTTTTCCATATTCAGTAAGACCAGAGAACCACCAGTTACAATTGACTTCCAGTATATTCCATGCTCTTCTCCATACTCAGTAAGACCAGATAACCACCAGTTACAATTAGACTTCCCCAGTATATTCCATGGCTCTTTTCCATACTCAGTAAGACCAGATAAACACCAGTTACAATTAGATTCCCAGTATATTCCATGCTCTTTCTCCATATTCAGTAAGACCAGATAACCACCAGTTACAATTAGACTTCCCCAGTATATTCCATGCTCTTTCCCATACTCAGTAAGACCAGATAACCACCAGTTACAATTAGACTTCCCAGTATATTCCATGCTCTTTCTTCATACTCAGTAAGACCAGATAACCACCAGTTTACAATGAGACTTCCCCAGTATATTCCATGCTCTTTCTCCATTAATCAGTAAGACCAGATAACCACAGTTACAATGAGACTTCCCAGTATATTCCATGCTCTTTCTCCATATTCAGTAAGACCAGATAACCACCAGTTACAATTAGACTCCCCAGTATATTCCATGCTCTTTCTCATACTCAGTAAGACCAGATAACCACCAGTTACAATTAGACTTCCCCAGTATATTCCATGCTCTTTCTCCATACTCAGTAAGACCAGATAACCACCAGTTACAATGAGACTTCCCCAGTATATTTCATTCTCTTCTCATATTCAGTACGACCGATAACCACCAGTTACAATTAGACTTCCCCAGTATATTCCATGCTCTTTCTCCATACTCAGTAAGACCAGAAACCACCAGTTACAATTAGACTTCCCCAGTATATTCATGATCTTTCTCCATACTCAGTAAGACCAGATAACCACCAGTTACAATTAGACTTCCCCAGTATATTCCATGATCTTTCTCCATACTCAGTAAGACCAGATAACCACCAGTTACAATTAGACTTCCCCAGTATATTCCATGCTCTTTCTCCATATTCAGTAAGACCAGATAACCACCAGTTACAATGAGACTTCCACAGTATATTCCATGCTCTTTCTCCATATTCAGTAAGACCAGATAACAACCAGTTACAATGAGACTTCCCCAGTATATCCATGCTCTTTCTCCATACTCAGTAAGACCAGATAACCACCAGTTACAATTAGACTTCCCCAGTATATTCCATGCTCTTTCTCCATATTCAGTAAGACCAGATAACCACCAGTTACAATTAGACTTCCCCAGTATATTCCATGCTCTTTCTCCATATTCAGTAAGACCAGATAACAACCAGTTACAATGAGACTTCCCCAGTATATTCCATGCTCTTTCTCCATACTCAGTAAGACCAGATAACCACCAGTTACAATTAGACTTCCCCAGTATATTCATGCTCTTTCTCCATATTCAGTAAGACCAGATAACAACCAGTTACAATGAGACTTCCCCAGTATATCCATGCTCTTTCTCCATACTCAGTAAGACCAGATAACCACCAGTTACAATTAGACTTCCCCAGTATATTCCATGCTCTTTCTCCATATTCAGTAAGACCAAGATAACCACCAGTTACAATTAGACTTCCCCAGTATATTCCATGCTCTTTCTCCATACATCGTAAGACAGATAACCACCAGTTACAATTAGACTTCCCCAGTATATTCCATGCTCTTTCTCCATATTCAGTAAGACCAGATAACCACCAGTTACAATGAGACTTCCACAGTAGTATATTCCATGCTCTTTCTCCATATTCAGTAAGACCAGATAACAACCAGTTACAATGAGACTTCCCCAGTATATTCCATGCTCTTTCTCATATTCAGTAAGACCAGATAACCACCAGTTACAATTAGACTTCCCCAGTATTCCATGCTCTTTCTCCATACTCAGTAAGACCAGATAACCACCAGTTACAATTAGACTTCCCCAGTATATTCCATGCTCTTTCTCCATATTCAGTAAGACCAGATAACAACCAGTTCAATGAGACTTCCCCAGTATATTCCATGCTCTTTCTCCATATTCAGTAAGACCAGATAACCACCAGTTACAATTAGGACTTCCCCAGTATATTCCATGCTCTTTCTCCATACTCAGTAAGACCAGATAACCACCAGTTACAATTAGACTTCCCCAGTATATTCCATGCTCTTTCTCCATATCAGTAAGACCAGATAACCACCAGTTACAATTAGACTTCCCCCAGTATATTCCATGCTCTTTCTCCATATCAGTAAGACCAGATAACCACCAGTTACAATTAGATTTACCCAGTATATTCCATGCTCTTTCTCCATATTCAGTAAGACCAGATAACCACCAGTTACAATGAGACTTCCACAGTATATTCCATGCTCTTCTCCTATTCAGTAAGACCAGATAACAACCAGTTACAAGGACTTCCCAGTATATTCCATGCTCTTTCTCCATATCAGTAAGACCAGATAACCACCAGTTACAATTAGACCTTCCCCAGTATATTCCTGCTCTTTCTCCTACTCAGTAAGACCGAGAACCACCAGGTACAATTAGACTTCCCCAGTATATTACATGCTCTTTTCCATACTCAGTAAGACCAGATAACCACCAGTTACAATTAGACTTCCCCAGTATATTCCATTCTCTCTCCATACTCAGTAAGACCAGATAACCACCAGTTACAATTAGACTTCCCCAGTAATTCCATGCTCTTTCTCCCTACTCAGTAGACCAGAGAACCACAGTTACAATTAGACTTCCCCAGTATATTCCATGCTCTTCTCCATATTCAGTAAGACCAGAAACCACCAGTTACAATTAGACTTCCCCAGTATATTCCATGCTCTTTCTCCATACTCAGTAAGACCAGAGAACCACCAGTTACAATTAGACTTCCCCAGTATATTCCATGCTCTTCTCCATATTCAGTAAGACCAGATAACCACCAGTTACAATTAGACTTCCCAGTATATTCCATGCTTTTCTCATACTCCGTAAGACCAGAGAACCACCAGTTACAATTAGACGTCCCAGTATATTCCATGCTCTTTCTCCATACTCAGTAAGACCAGATAACCACCAGTTACAATTAGACTTCCCAGCATATATTCATCTCTTCTCCATACTCAGTAAGACCAGATAACCACCAGTTACAATTAGACTTCCCCAGTATATTCCATGCTCTTTTCCATACTCAGTAAGACCAGATAACCACCAGTTACAATTAGACTTTCCCAGTATATTCCATGCTCTTTCTCCATATTCAGTAAGACCAGATAACCACAGTTACAATTAGACTTCCCCAGTATATTCCATGCTCTTTCTCATATTCAGTAAGACCAGATACCACCAGTTACAATTAGACTTCCCCAGTATATTCCATGCTCTTTCTCCATACCAGTAAGACCAGAGAACCACCAGTTACAATTAGACTTCCCCAGTATATTCCATGCTCTTTCTCCATATTCAGTAAGACCAGATAACCACCAGTTACAATTAGACTTCCCCAGTATATTCCATGCTTTCTCCATACTCAGTAAGACCAGATAACCACCAGTTACAATTAGACTTCCCCAGTATATTCTGCTCTTTCTCCATACTCAGTAAGACCAGAGAACCACCAGTTACAATTAGACTTCCCCAGTATATTTCATTCTCTTTCTCCATACTCAGTAAGACCAGATAACCACCAGTTACAATTAGACTTCCCCAGTATATTTCATTCTCTTTCTCCATACTCAGTAAGACCAGAGAACCACCAGTTACAATTAGACTTCCCCAGTATTTCATGATCTTTCTCCATACTCAGTAAGACCAGAAACACCAGTTACAATTGACTTCCCAGTATATTTCATTCTCTTTCTCCATACTCAGTAAGACCAGATAACCACCAGTTACAATTAGACTTCCCCAGTATATTCCATGCTCTTTCTCCATACTCAGTAAGACCAGATAACCACCAGTTACAATTAGACTTCCCCAGTATATTCCATGCTCTTTCTCCATACTCAGTAAGACCAGAGAACCACCAGTTACAATTAGACTTCCCCAGTATATTACATGCTCTTTCTCCATACTCAGTAAGACCAGATAACCACCAGTTACAATTAGACTTCCCCAGTATATTCCATGCTCCTTCTCCATACTCAGTAAGACCAGATAACCACCAGTTACAATTAGACTTCCCCAGTATATTCCATGCTCTTTCTCCATACTCAGTAAGACCAGATAACCACCAGTTACAATGAGACTTCCCCAGTATATTCCATTCTCTTTCTATATCAGTAAGACCAGAGTAACCACCAGTTACAATTAGACTTCCCCAGATATTCCATGCTCTTCTCCATACTCAGTAAGACCAGATAACCACCAGTTACAATGAGACTTCCCCAGTATATTCATTCTCTTTCTCATATTCAGTAAGACCAGTTAACCACCAGTTACAATTAGACTTCCCCAGTATATTCCATGCTCTTTCTCCATACTCAGTAAGACCAGATAACCACCAGTTACAATAGACTTTCCCCAGTATATTCCATGCTCTTTCTCCATACTCAGTAAGACCAGATAACCACCAGTTACAATGAGACTTCCCCAGTATATTCCATGCTCTTTTCCATACTCAGTAAGACCAGATAACCACCAGTTACAATTAGACTTTCCCAGTATATTCCATGCTCTTTCTCCATATTCAGTAAGACCAGTTAACCACCAGTTACAATTAGACTTCCCCAGTATATTCCATGCTCTTTCTCCATACTCAGTAAGACCAGATAACCACCAGTTACAATTAGACTTTCCCAGTATATTCCATGCTCTTTCTCCATACTCAGTAAGACCAGATAACCACACAGTTACAATTAGACTTCCCCAGTATATTCCATGCTCTTTCTCCATACCAGTAAGACCAGATAACCACCAGTTACAATGAGACTTCCCCAGTATATTTCATTCTCTTTCTCCATATTCAGTAAGACCAGTTAACCACCGAGTTACAATTAGACTTCCCCAGTATATTCCATGCTCTTCTCCATACTCAGTAAGACCAGATAACCACCAGTTACAATTAGACTTTCCCAGTATATTCATGCTCTTTCTCCATACTCAGTAAGACCAGATAACCACCAGTTACAATTAGACTTCCCCAGTATATTCATGCTTTTCTCCATACCAGTAAGACCAGATAACCACAGTTACAATTAGACTTCCCAGTATATTTCATGCTCCTTCTCTATATTCAGTAAGACCAGATAACCACCAGTTACAATTAGACTTCCCCAGTATATTCATGCTCTTTTCCATACTCAGTAAGACCAGATAACCTCCAGTTACAATTAGACTTCCCCAGTATATTCCATGCTCTTTCTCCATATTCAGTAAGACCAGATAACAACCAGTGTACAATTGACTTCCCCAGTATATTCCATGCTCTTTCTCCATATTCAGTGAGACCAGATAACCACAGTTACAATTAGATTTCCCCAGTATATTCCATGCTCTTTCTCCATACTCAGTAAGACCAGATAAACCACAGTTACAATTAGACTTCCCCAGTATATTCCATGCTCTTTCTCCATACTCAGTAAGACCAGATAACAACCAGTTACAATTAGACTTCCCCAGTATATTTCATGCTCCTTCTCCATATTCAGTAAGACCAGATAACCACCAGTTACAATTAGACTTCCCCAGTATATTCCATGCTCTTCTCCATATTCAGTAAGACCAGATAACAACCAGTTACAATTAGACTTCCCCAGTGATATTCCATGCTCTTTCTCCATATCAGTAAGACCAGATAACCACCAGTTACAATTAGACTTCCCAGTATATTCCATGTCTTTCTCCATATTCAGTAAGACCAGATAACCACCAGTTACAATTAGACTTCCCCAGTATATTCATGCTCTTTCTCCATACTCAGTAAGACCAGATAACCACCAGTTACAATTAGACTTCCCCAGTATATTCCATGCTCTTTCTCCTATATTCAGTAAGACCAGATAACCACCAGTTACAATTAGACTTCCCCAGTATATTCCATGCTCTTTCTCCATACTCAGTAAGACAGATAAACACCAGGTTACAATGAGACTTCCCCAGTATATTCCATGCTCTTTCTCCATACTCAGTAAGACCAGATAACCACCAGTTACAATTAGACTTCCCCAGTATATTCCATGCTCTTTCTCCAAACCCAGTATAATAATTATAATATGGTATAGTATAGTATTTGAGGTTGAGTAAAGACATAAGTCCATCCAGTCCAACCCATCTAGCAATATCCTCATTTTCTGCCTAACTGTTGATCCAGAGGAAGGCAAAAAAAAAAACATCCAAATTTATAAAAAAGGGAAAAAATTCCTTCCTGACTCCAAGTGACAATAGGAAATTTCCCTGGTCCAACTCTACTTTATGTATCAATACCAGTAACTTGCAACATTCCTTGTTTGCAGAAACTCATCCAGTTTGTTTTTGAAACTGACCAATGAACCTGCCATAACAACGTCCACTGGAAGACAGTTCCATAGCTTTACCGTTCTCACAGTGAAAAACCCTTTCCGAACTTGAAGCCTAAACCTTTTTTCTTCAAGTCTTAAGGGATGTCCTCGTGTCCTCTGACATGTTTTATTGGTGAACAATGCCCCAGATTGTTTATTGTATGGCCCGTTAATGTATTTATACACAGTAATCATATCCCTACGCAAGTGCCTTTTCTTCAGCGTACATAATTTTAACTTTTCCAGTCTCTCTTTATATTCAAGCTCCCCCAATCCCCTTATTAATTTAGTTGTCCTTCTCTGAACCCTTTCCATTTCAAAGATGTCCTTTTTGTACACAGTATTCCAAATTCCAGTATTCCAATTGCACTGCATATTCCAAATGAGGCCTTACCAATGCTTTGTAAAGAGGGAGAATAACATTTTCCTCCCTTGAATCCATACCTCTCTTTATACAAGACAATACCATGCTGGCTCTGGCTGTTGCCGCCTGGCACTGCTTGCTACCTTTCAGTTTGTTATCCACCAAAACTCCAAGATCCCTTTCCAACAGGGATTCACTTAACACAGAGCCATTTATAGTATAAGCAGCACAAGGATTTTTAAGTCCGAAATGCATCACCTTATTAACCTATATTAACCTTATTTAGTTCTCTCTGTTCCATATCCTCAGTTAACCAAAGTGCACTTGCATCTTTTATACCATTATTGCTACTATACTCTATGATATCTGTACTTGGATATTCTATAGTGTATACAGAGGGGGAAAAAAATATTCAAGACATTTGCTTTATCGCCATCCTCCGTAACTAACTTATCCCCATTAATTAATGGTGTTTTCAGTCCTCATCTTCTTACTATTAATATACTTAATAGCTTCCTTAAGACTCCAGTAACCTTTATATCTATAATGCGCTCCATGATGTTACATATTACCAGATCCAACAGAGCTCCTTTTCTAGTAGGAACCTCAACCACCTTTGAGAGAAAATTATCCTGCGGCAAATTCAGGAAGTCATGGCCTTTTTCTGTGATGGCAGTTCCACTACACCAATCAATGTCAGGGTAATTAAAGTCACCCATAATGAGCACACTCCCCAAACATACAGTCCTTGCCATCTGCATATGAAGTTGACTCACCTCCTCTCTGCTAGCATTTGGCGGCTTATAGCAGACACCAACAATGACATTAGCCCCTTTGCTGTTGCCTAATTCCACCCATATTGCCTCCACTTTAACATCCATATCGCCAGTTATCTCTTCTTTTAAATTTGGCTTCAATACTTTTTTTAACATAAACACATACTCCTCCCCCTTTCCTTTTTTCTCTGTCCTGCCTAAACAAGGCATATCCTTCTAAATTTACAGCCCAGACGTGAGAACTGTTCAACCATGTTTCTGCTATACCTATTACATCATACTTTTCATTCAATGCCATAATTTCCAATTCACCCATTTTGTCAGCCAGGCTTCTCGCATTTGCAAACATACATTTTAAATTAGGATCCTGTAATTTATTTGTACACTTTAATACACATGCCTTCCTATACCCTATGCTAGCCCTACCCCTCTCTCCGCCCGCCACTGGCCTATCTACACCCTGTTTTCCTCCTGGGCTATCTATCCCAGTGAGACTGCCCTCTCCCCCAAACCTGACTCCTCCCATGTTGGGGTTGGTTTTCAGGTGGTGACACCCTATATAATCCCTGAGCACTGTTGCACTTGTATCACCTGAAGAAGGGGGCACGTTATTCCCCCGAAACATTGTGTTTGTGTGTGATGTGTGGTCCACAATAAAGACATAAATTGATTGGAGTGCGATCCTCTGCTTCTTTAAGTTTGCTGTAACGGTTGTGGTTGAAGGGAGAACCATTTGAGGTATCTGCACCCAAAATTTGGACAAGAGTGCACCTCCAGCTTTACTTCTTGCCACCTGCCTACGATTCCTGATCCATAGTTCCTCCTCCCTTGTATCAGAGATGGCAGTCCCCTGGGTGCTAAAGGGACTATCCCCCTCCATACACGCTAATTCCGAGGTGTCCTCCTCCACTTCATTACCTAAGACGGCAAATCTGTTGGGATGGGCAATCTGGGAAGAAGCCTTGAATAGATAATATTGTGGATTTATATAGCGCCAATGTCTTCCATAGCGCTTTACAATTACATGTATACATTCATATTCAGCCCTGCCCCGAAGAGCTTACAATCTAAGCACATTTATTTGACACATACAACCTATCAGTAAGTCTTTATGATTCTGGGAGAAACCGGAGTGCCCAGAGGAAACCCACGCAAGCACGGGGAGAACATACAAAGTCCTTGCAGATGCAGATGGTCATTTGCATTCCATGTGGATGCACCGTCCTTGAAACTGATCCTTAGATTGCCTTAAAAAATAGTTTTTTCTTCTCCCGGGGCGTTCCAGTTTAGGATTAAGGTTTCATAGACTAAATAGAACCTTGAGGGAGACCATTTGTAATGCGGTATGTAATGTTTATGGCCCTGTCTGATCTTAGAGTCCTTAGTTCCTGTCTGAACTGGCCACCTGCCCTAGTCATTCAAACCTACGTTCCTCAACGTGATGTCACCAGGTCTCCTTCCTGTATTAATAACCTGGTCTACTCCTAGAAATTCTTCTCCCTTCCTTAAACCATCTCTTTTTTTGCCAAACTTAAAAGTAGGATTAAACCTATTTAGAAAATGTAAAATCCTAATAAATCTTTTCATGTTTTTCATGTTTTTTTATGGTTCATAGTTGGCATTGTTCACGTTTGTTTCCATGGCGGAAAGTTCATTACAATCTACTATAAACCTTTCAGGCGGCATCATGAGTTATACTGACAGAATACATTGAAACTTGTTATACTGTTGAGAAATAATATGGGTTTTTGTTTTATATTGTTGGATATGGTAAATCGAGAACATTGAACTCTGAACTTTGCAGCTAGAACTAACCTAGACCATGGTGTCAGGGGTGAAAAGGCTTCCTATGCAGGGGCAGATTTACACCTCATAAAAGCTTGGCCCTCTTAGCCCCACCCCAAAACACAGACCACACACGGGCCCCAAGCAATACCTATTCCTTTTGTTTGGAAGAAATAGTATAGGGGGTGGAGGCATAGGGGGGCGTGGACAACTACCCCTCTAACCACATATGCCTACTGTACCTAAAGGTAAATCCGGGCATGCCCCTATGCATACGTTTCCAATGGTTAAGGGTTGGAAGAGAGGCCCCCAAATTATATTTTACCCTAGGGCATCCATATACATTTCTCTGGCCCTGAATGGTGGGAATTGTAGAGTACAAGACTGAGGTTCTGTGAACGTCTACTTTGTGATGTCACTTGGTAGCGATTCTACACCCAATCAATAAATAATTAAACATTAACATTATACCCTGCCCTAAACACCACAAACCTTCCCGGCTGGTCGTTTTCGATCTGTGAGGTCTGTTTTATCTTATCTCCCTGCAATGTCAGTGAAGCTCAATACTGGGGCTTTAATTGGTCTGACTTCCATAAATAATGATCTTAGAGGGTAAAGGCACAAAAAAGGCGTTACCTAAATTAAACTGCTACATCAGATTGGCAGGAAAAATTCTCCTATGAATTTTAATGGAAAAATAGTCACTATTGACCTCGAATGTATCTGACCTTAATGAGTCCGCACAAGGGATCAATATATTGATCGTAGTAATTGGTTAAAACGTAGCGATAAAACTAATTTCCTCTCTGTAATATTACTGTAAATGCTTTTAACAGATGCTTTGCAGCAATTTCTTCGTTAATAAAAACAATCTGCTGAGATTAAAAGGCACATATGACGTTATATGTCATTTTCTGTTATGGAGAAGGGAAACCTATTGATGGAAGGTAAGATTACATTATAGCAAGGACAAGTAAACCTTATTTATTGGCAAATTGATTACCAATTTTTAAAATGTTTCAGCTCTGTTCAATTTTTTAATATCTTAAAGTTCGAAAACGGACCCATTAAAGTCAATGGGAGTCAAATAGTTTGAAAAGTTCGAAAGAAATACAATTAAAATATCAATGGTAACTTAATGTAAATGGCTGTGGGACCTGGGAAATGGTCTGGTGAACATGTTCCAATATCCAGGACTTTCTAAAAAATGATTTTACTTTCACGCTCGCTACTTTTGAGCTCTCGCATTTGAACATTCGATAATTATGCCATGAACTACTCGCAGATTCGATAATGTAATATTTACTCGCGAATAGGTATAAGACATTGTACTCGCGGATTCGATGCTCGCGCATAGGTATAATAGACATTTTACTCGCGGATTCGATATTTACTCGCGTATAGTTATAATAGACATTTTACTCACAGATTCGATATTTACTCGCGAATAGGTATAATAGACATTTTATTTGCGGATTCGATATTTACTCGCGAATAGGTATAATAGATATTTTAATCGCGTATTGGTATAATAGACATTTTACTCGCATATTCGCTTGCCTTGAACATTCAAACATTTGATAATTATCGAAAGTCCGGAATATATTGAAAATCCAGGTCCGGGATAGTTCAAAAATTCCGAGTCCATTCAAACTCGAATAGTTCAGCTCGAACTCGGGTTCGAGTTCTAGTCCATCTCAACTGGGGACTGTTTGATACAAAATATGTGTACCAGAGCCGGATTATGAGCAAGGCGACATAGACACTTGCCTAGTACCCAGGTTCCGGAGGGGGCTGGGTTACAATATGCTGCTATCCTCGAAATAATAAGAATGCTGGGATTTTAGACCTTAGTTCCTCTTTAATATCTCTTTATGTGTGCATGAGTAATTCGTTTTACTGCACCCATTTTCTTTTTCTGCAACAGTTCCCAACAATAATTCCCATCATCCTCAGCAATCTCATCGGTTCATAATTAAACAACAGATGGTGGGATATGAGTTTGAATTACCTGCAAAGGATATTTGCATGAAGCCTTGTTCCCAGGTTGAGACAACATCCGTTTACATTAATGAGTTTTCCTTATTTCTGTGAGCGAGTCAACTCCAATAACCGCAAGGTGTGTGGGAACAGAAACCTAAAGACATCGATTAGAAAATGCTAAATGCCACGGCGCGCCAGCTGCTACTGTTCTGTCAGGATGATGGGTGAATAATGTTCACGAGGCACAGGTGCTTCCCAGTGTGTAGGCTGTTTAACATATACATAGGGTAATATAAGCTGCGTGTAATGGCCATGAACACAAACACACAGAAACCTCGCTGAATAACCAATAATCAAATTAACGACACAGAGAGACGCAGAGATAGGAAGTTTAGTGCACAAAAAGAGTTTTAAATTCCATTTGTTCATTGACTGCATTTCTAATAGGATTGCTTTAAAGGAGAACTGTACTGCTACACCCTGCTCCAAACCATCCCTCCCCTAATAGTACCCAGGGTAAGGACTTTAACTGCTAGGTCCTCACCTGTGGGTTTGCTTTAGCTTGCTGAAACATAGCAGTGAAAGATGGGCTTGTAGTTCAGCTCTTGCTTTGTACCCTTGCTGGCTTCTGAACGTAATCAATAGGAAGAAGTGATTTGCATGGAGCATCTTCCCATTGGACAGTTCAGGAGGAGTCCCGGATTATACCAAGGGGTTAGTACTACAATTCAGTCTTTGGTTAAACCAAAGCAAGCCCAGGAATGAGGACCTAGTGGGTATTATGGCGGAAGATAGGTAGGCTTGGGGGAGAGATTTTGCCCTTTAAAACACATTATTGTATGACTGCTATGGACAGAACTCTAACCATTGGTTCCCAGTACAATTTCCCATCTACCAATGGTAATTTCCTGTAGACTTCCAATACATTTTGCCAGTTAAAGTAACAAAATTGCCAGATTCATTAATCTCCAGATCTTCATGCTTTAGAGGGTGTGTTCACCCCACCAGAAAAAATGTTTGCCATAAAAACCATAGGAACTTTCAACTCCCCCAAACCCATGGATTGCAATATCAAGGGCTAAATTGTGGCAGATACAGCCTGAAAAGTCCACACTTTTACATAACATCAGACCCTGTGTTTGGTATTTAACTGGCTCCGGTAGCCATCAAGAACATGAAATCACATTGGGCTATGAAATGCAGAATGTGGAAGGGAATACGCCACACTCTCTCCCAGGGAGGTCCAACCTGCGGCTATCCAGATGTTTGAAAACTACAACTCCCAGCATTCCTCCATTGCAGAAGAAATCAAGGAATGCTGGGAGTTGTCGTTTTCAAACATCTGGAGGGCCGCAGGTTGGACATCCCTGCGGTCTAACCTGAAATCTTTATTGATCAACTGATGTTTTCTTGGTCCAGTTTAGGATTCGCCCCCCCCCTGTTCCACTACACTCCCTGTTTATTGGTTTATAATCTCCTGCAAGGAATCCAGCGGGGACTGCAGTAGAAATCTGTTATATGAAATAGACTTTTTAACTAGTCGCTGGTAGGTTCCTGTCCATAAGTATTTTCCAATAATTACTTGTCTGCTCTTTAGATGAAGAAACGCTGTCAAAAAAACAATTGGAGTTGTTCAATGTTTCATATTCTGTGGGAAAAATCTATTAACTTAAAGAAAACTATAGTTAAAGGGGAACTAAAGCAGAAACAACATTATGGACAGAAACAAAGTAGAAAGATATTGCATTCACCACAGCCCAATGACAGCAAAGATAAATGGTTTTAAAGTTGTCCTATGGGGGGGCTGCCACCTTTGTACATATTCCCCATACCCCAGATTTCTGTAGGTAGCTACTCACTTAGGGACTGATGCACCCATTGCACCACTTTACAAGCGTATGTAGCCATTTTAACATATATGATTCCTAATAATGTTGTATATAGGGGTGGAGCCTGTATTCCAATGTGGGAGTTTTACCCCCTCCTATCGATGTGAGGAACTAAACTTCGCACCCCTGCGATTTGTAGGAGTCATCCACAAAGTGTCTTTCTTTTTGCAAATCTGATTAGCTAGGTATGGAAGATCCAATCAATTGAACAGCAGTTCCCTAATTTTGTGTTTGTCAACTTAAAGGACATGTCAACTGGAAAAAAACCTTTTACCCCACATTTGTGATATTCACAGTTTCAAAAGACGCTCCTGAGCTTCCTTACCTGACCCCGTCGCTCGCCACTCCTACTCCTCCTTTTTTTTTTGAGTTGACTTGCCGTTTAACTTGACCTAGATCTTTGCATTGCTTTGGGTCCATACTTGAAAAACTCCAGTCATAATTATATGGACCCTTTGTTGATTCCATTAATATTAAGGTTGTTAGGAAAATCGCCCCTACTGCTGGGGTTATCAGATTGTCTAACTCTATCTGTCTATCTACAGGCACAGCAGGTAAAAGTTTGTCTGTTTATCCTTTTAAGTAGCAATTAGGATCTTTAGAAATGATGTGCACCTGAAAGTAGAACTATACATGGTAGAACTATACACGGTAGAACTATACACGGTAGAGCTATACACGGTAGAGCTATACACGGTAGAGCTATACACGGTAGAGCTATACACGGTAGAACTATACACGGTAGAACTATACACGGTAGAACTATACACGGTAGAACTATACACGTACTTTAATAATTTTAATTTGCAGAGTGCTAGCATGCTCCCTCCATGCTCACTTAACTTCAGTATTTAAGTTGCCAGGCTGACTAACTGCTTCAGCTAATTCATTATAAAGAACATGTCAGGGACAGAACTGGCAGTCCACAAAGAGCATGAAGAACAGGGCTGTCCAACCTGCAGCCCTCCAGATGTTTGAAAACTACAACTCTCAGCACTCTTTGGGTGCAGTTTTAAAACAGCAGGTAAAAGTTTGTCTGTTTATCCTTTTAAGTAGCAATTAGGATCTTTAGAAATGATGTGCACCTTAAAGTAGAACTATACACGGTAGAACTATACACGGTAGAACTATACACGGTAGAGCTATACACGTACTTTAATAATTTTAATTTGCAGAGTGCTAGCATGCTCCCTCCATGCTCACTTACTTCAGTATTTAAGTTGCCAGGCTGACTAACTGCTTCAGCTAATTCATTATAAAGAGCACGTCAGGGACATAACTGGCAGTCCACAAAGAGCATAAAAAACAGGGCTGTCCAACCTGCAGCCCTCCAGATGTTTGAAAACTACAACTCTCAGCACTCTTTGGGTGCAGTTTTAAAACATCTGGAAAGCTACAGGTTGTACATCC
Organism: Hymenochirus boettgeri; assembly: GCA_019447015.1. Classification (NCBI taxonomy): domain Eukaryota; kingdom Metazoa; phylum Chordata; class Amphibia; order Anura; family Pipidae; genus Hymenochirus; species Hymenochirus boettgeri. The sequence goes on along the minus strand of CM033470.1, from coordinate 326,579,540 downwards.
CTATTCTGCTTGCTTCCAATCCTCAAATAAAGTAAATTGGGTGGTAGGAACACTTACTCCTACCCCCATGCTAGTAAAATTTGCACTTATTCTTGCGATTTGCTGGTAACAGGCGCCCAGAAATGCCAACTTGTCTCCATATAATAAATTATTTAGAGCTGGCACTGATCCTACTGTTTATCCAGAATTGTAAAGGAAAGTTAATGGCTTAGCAAAACGAGGACAACACCATTAAGTCAGTGATGATTTAGTGTTAGTAAATCTCCTTGTACTTCATTTTACTGACCGGATCTTTCCCTTGTAGCCATTTACTAGGATAGATAACATTGCACATTGTTATGATTCCTTATAGGAATGTTCTGTGGTTCTTTGTATCTTTATTTTACATAAAACAATTTGTTTAGATTATGTCTAAGCTTGGATACACCGATACACTGAACCGATACACTGAACTATCTGTCGACCGGACCGAAACATTGCATGGTGTGTATCAACCTTTAGTGGGTTGAACCAATCGATAGACCATCTCTGACCTACAGACTGACAGTCAATATGGGGATCAATAAATATGGCAGACAAAATGATCAGGTCAAACGAAACCTGTGATTATAGAGAGAATTTATAGAGATTAGTATAGGCGTGCACAAGCGATTTGCTGCAGAACGCAGATGAACAAGCGTGCAATGAATGGCCATGCTGGACAATAATCGAACATGTGTGGTCATTCGGTCCGGCATAGTTCGCCTATCACCAACAACGCCCAACAAAATGGCCACACATGTGTCATTTGTTGCAAGCTCGTTTATCAGAAGTCGTGCGTAGAATTAACCTGGTGTACAGAGCCAGGTCCATGTCTAATGCTATTATCCTATTTTGGATAATGTTGACAGATGTTTAATTTTGCAGTTGGTTTAATCTAAGGGTTTCCCCTGTATTTGGTGGGAAAGTCCAACCTTGACTGGTTTGTTTATTAGACCTATTACAAGTAATCCTCCAAATCGAGAATTTAAACTTTGTTTTTGACTTATTGTATATCCAGAACGATTGGCAGTTTTGTGAACCAGGCCTAAGGCTAGGAACAGACGGGGAGATATTTGGACCCAAACAAACACCCAGTATAATAATTCAATCTAATCAATCAATTTAAAATATTGGCAATTTCTTTCTGTCAACATCGGATGAAAAATGGTTCCAATATGGCAAATTTCTCCATTTCCACAGTGTTCAATAGGCCACACGATCAGTGCCAAAACATCAATTGTACATTTTATTCATGACAGACTACTGATCCATTTACAGTAGATAGGGAAGATGACTGTGTGAAATTAAAGGTTCCCATACACTAGTAACTTCATTTTGACGTTTCTGGAACAGTCTCTGGAACAGTTTCTGGAACAGTTTCTGGAACAGTTTCTGGAACAGTTTCTGGAAAAGTCTCTGGAACAGTTTCTGGAACAGTCTCTGGAACAGTAGACTTTGCCACCAACATTACAGCTGTAAGTTCAATCGTTGTAAACTGGCCAGGGAATGTTACAGGAACCTCACAGGTAAGAACCACTAGACAGGAAGATGTTAAAGGATTAGTTCACTTTCACATTGAACGTTGCCTTTTAAGCATTAAGTGAAGAACTGGAGGTAAACTAGCTATGTCTTACCTTCCTTTCCTCACTTAATGTACCAGGAGAGAGGAGCGAACTTACCCTTTAAAGGGTATGTTCACCCTTAAAATAAAAAAATGTCAGCTGCCCCCAACCCCAAAGGATGTATTCAACACATTATTAGTTGTATTAATAACCAGATATTTAAGGACAATACCTGGTAGAGTAAGCAGGTCCCTCCCTCCAACAGTCCATCATGCCTGTGCACAGCCAATGAATGACTGGTGTTTCCAGGGCTGGATTTAAACCTCAGGATGCTGTAGGACCAAAGAGCCTGGTGCCCTTAGCCCCACCCCTAAACACAAACCACACCCATTTTCTCTTTTTTGAGGAAGAAAATAGACTATAAAGGGGTTGGATTGGTGGGAGGAGATTGACAGCCGCCCTTCCAATCTCATGCGCCCCTAGGTGCGTGCCTACTGTGCCTAATGGTAAATCTGAAACCTGTTTCCCCTCTTGCCTCCTTTGCACATGCTCAAGCTTATAAAAAGCTCATTGAGCAGAGGGAGGAGGCAGATACCTTATCAAGAAAGAAATAGAACTTATCATTAAAAATCTGGTTACAAACATGTAATAAACTGGTAGAAATAGCAGTGGGGTTGCTGGCAGATAACTGACAAGTCCCCAGTTTTTTATTTTAAGGGTGGACATGTCGTTTAAACCAATTGGACATTCGTCAGAAAGAACGTCTAATTGGCTTTATTGGTTTTAGCATCTAAAACGTGTGTATGACCAGCTCAAGGTTCCCTTAGTCTGTAAAAATCTTATTTTTGTGTAAACTTCCCTTTTATCTGAAAAGTGTAATAAATATCTTTTATGTACATTATCCACTGAGTGACAAATTGCACATGGCTCACATGGCTCTGTAGTTAATAGTCTCTTGTGGCTAGGTAGAAATATGTATCAAACAATTTCATTTACAATAAAATCCAAATTATTGCATTAAGCCTCTTTGTTTTAAGCTTAATTGCTGAAATTGAATGGTTTGTGCTTTTTTTCCCCTTCATATAATTGACTGTGTGGGTTTAATTAGTCTACTCCAATCCCAGTTCGTCTCGTGCTTGGAGTGGCCTGGCAGATAATAAACGAAAGCTTTTCCTATTCTACCAAACAATGTAATCTGAGATGAGTGGCTTAGCGCATCCAGAAGTATTACTGCTGGTTTTAAAGCTGCAATAGCTTCATATAAATTGTTTTCTCAGGGAGAGTGCGATTGGTCGGCTCATTTGCTGTATAAGTCTACGGAACCATCCGATACTGTGTGCAGAAGTTTACACTTTAGCACCGTATCCTGTATGGCGTAGCTCGTCTTGGTGCGATCTGGGGCTCACTTGGGGCTTTCACAGTCAAGCTACGGATTGTGTCTGACATGAGAATGGTGTCTGGAAGGGAGAAAATGAGCTGCTCACGCAGGTGCAGAGATTTCAATAACAATCTTACTGGTGCTTGTCATTTGGTAATGGAATTTGCAAACCCACATGGCGAGGTTGAAGCGTGTCACTTACAGGTGTTCTAATTGGGTGACACCAGCACCTAAAATACCCAGGGGAAACCTTGTCTAAATGAATTACATGCGAGATGTAAAGGAGCGGAGATTCCCCCCCCCCCTTCATACTGACTTTGCTATGGTGTCTTTCTCTCATAGACATTTCATCTCTACTGTGCTGTTTGCATTTCTGTATTGATTGTTTTCTTTTATTAATTATTTTTTCCCCACTGCTCAGAGAAGAAAATTAAAGGGAAACTGAACCGTTATAATCATGTACCTTGCGTCTTTGTCTATTATTCACAGGGAGGTGTCCCACTGATCTGTAAATAATAGAACACCCGAGATCCAGAGTTAAACTTATCCAGCGATCATGTGGTCTATGGGCATCACAATCGGCCGCGATGAAATGTAAGTTGCTGCTGTTTTCTTTTCGACCACTGATATTTTGACCCAATTAAACGAACTATCTTGTCTGGCAGTCAAACAGGTCAAAGTATCGCCCCGTGTGCACCTAGCCGTAAACATGCCCTGGATGTTATTCGCTGTAAAATATAAAAAAGCAAAACTAAGCCCACATCTGCCATTATTCCTTTTTAAAATGGGCATTTGGCCACACCCCTACATATGTTAAATTGCACCAATCGTTCCCCATTTACCCCAAACCACACCCCTTTTCATTAAGCCCCCACCCATTTTAGGACTATTCCTGGGTCCTGCACTGTATTTCAATCTTTTATGGAAGGGAGGTGCATTCCATTGCCATAAACCTAGAGTAACGTGGGTGTCCAACGAGGAGGGCTTCATAGTCAGGAACGTCTCATAAACTCAACTTCTTGACATTGTGTAGATTTCCCTTTAATGGTGAGATGGATATTATGACTGAACTTCATACGTCCACCAGCACCTGATCTGGAGAATGTCAATGGCTGATTTATTGGGAAGCCTCCTGGGGACACTTTATTTCTTAGACGTTGTTAATCTGTCTGAGGTTCTCACATGTTAAAGTTTTTTCTCTAACAAAAGTGTCAAATGAAAACTCCCAGAGATTCACACAGTTTGAGTTAATCGCCCCAATAGACTGGGAACTGGATTAAAGCCAGAGGCAAATGTGTTTGCTATCACCTTACGATCAGTTTCTTAAAGCGATATGTCAATGGCTTATTGAAAACAGAGGTTCTGGGCACTAAATTGATCCCCTTATTTTTGCATATTTTTGACTAAAATATCGAACTTACAGAATAAAGAATTAAATTGGCGTTAGCAGCAAAATTCTATTTAGTAATGCATGGGTGGTCAACATGCAGCCCGTGGGTGGGGTTTAGGGTGGGGGTGGGTGGAGCATAAGCCCCTTATGCTTCTGCAGGTTTGGTCCCCCTGTAGTAATGGCTTTGACATTCCTTCAATATTCTGTCTCTGCATTTATCCATAGACTACAGCGCCAACTAGTGGAGGGTATTGCATTCTGCAAATTAAGTAGTAGCAGGAAGAATATCGGAAACAAACAGGGTTATTCAATACAAGTTCTTATCGTTAAAAATGGTGCTAATATCAGATGTTAGCTTTCAAATGTTATATAATATATATATAAGAAGTACATAATTGCCACAGATTCTTGTATAAGTCATTCTGAATTGAGAAAGCCAGTCGGATGACTAGCGAAACGTCTTCAAGAACTAAACTTCAAGTCCAGTTGATCTAATTGAATAGTCAGATCTCTAACTATTGCAATTTCAGGGATTGGCGGGTAATTTACCTATACATAATTTTACATTGGAGGTGGACTTTCCTTTTAAACTACATCCTAGTATAACCCGATTTGTATTGTGATACTTTCCTTGTTTTGCTCAAACAAATATTCCCAGCATTGAAACATAATTGTCCATGAATGACCACATGTGTGTGTTTGTGTGTGTGTAGTCTGTCCCTGGGCGGGATAATAAGATGATAAGAGCAATTCCATGTTGACTGCAGAATGACTTCAAGACACAAGGACAAGTACACACAGATATTCTATTCAGGGATGATGGTCCCCTCGGGATGGAATGCGGCTTTTAAATTCTTTAGATTTTGTGTTAAGCTTTAAGGGAAAGTCAAGGTTTTTTTTAAGTGGGAAAATGAAATGTAGAGAGATCTGTGTATAGTTATAGGGGAATTTAAGGGTTAAATAAACTTATTTAAATGTTCTCAGGAAGGCAACCTAAAGCTGTTTATCTTACCTCTAGATACACAATCCCACACAGAGACATCAGCTGTACAATCTTCCTCTTTGGTCCCATCTGGGTCCCGTCTTCCTAAACGAATGAAAATGTGAGCTCATTGGTTGGACCGCTAAGGGGGTGGCACCAAAGGGGAAGATTGTACAGCTGATGTGTCTCTGTAGGATATGTACCCAGAGGTAAGATAGGCCCAGTTTAGGTCGCCTGCCTTGGTACATCTAAATGTGGAGGAAGATTTAACCCTTTAGTTTTGCTTTAAAAATCAGCAAATGTATCAAAAAAAACTTTCCACTTTTACATTTTGTTATCAAAAAGTTATCTAAAAAGTTTACAGTCTGTGTACTTACAGCTAATGTACACTTTCTCATGTACAACGTCAACGTCAAAGTTTAGGTTATGCCAAAGGGTGCTGATTCTCGGACCGAGGCCACACTCTGGCGTAGGTCAACGCGCGTGAAAAGCGCAATTGTCTGCGATCAGAGCACATGCGATCTGCAAAAAAAATTGGTGATCACATGCTCTCCGAAAAACAGCACATGCCATGTGGCAACCCAAATTGACAAGCACGGCTCTGCGATTCTCACGGGCTAATGGATCCAGTGGCGTAACTATCAGGCCTGCAGGGGGGCCCGAGGATGAAGTGGCCCCACGATCAGCACTTTTGAAACAGTTGATCGTGCTATGCAGGAAAGATACGCGCGGTCAGCTGTTCTGGAACCGGACTTTTAAACAGCTGATCATGCGTATCTTATCTACATACACGCGATCAGCTGTTTAAAAAGAGCTAGTCATGTGCACTGGGGAGGGGTGTGTGTCTGGGGCCCAGCCTCCAATCTTGCGAGGGAAGGGAGCCTAGGCCCCTGTAGTTCTGCGGCTGAGTGTGAGAAAGTGCAGCACTGTGGTACAAACATTTCATTTACCCACTGAAAGTACATTGCAGTGTTTGTTCCTATCTCCCCACACCCCACCAGACAGATACATTCCTTGCCTGCATTTGCCATAATTCCACTTGTCTCTGGACTTATAGTTGACCTACCCTAAGCAACAGCTGTTTTTGTTATTAGCTTGTAACTTAAAGGGTATCAGTTTCTCATTTTGAAAGATCAGCTTGCGCTCTATAAAATCTATATTTTCTGCCTTCAGACAAATAAAAAGAAATCCCTTTGATTTTTGAGTTTTTTTCTTAAAAAAAAGCGTCTGTGCATTTTATCGTATCGATTTATAAAGTGCCAAAGCAAATTTCTGTGGGTTCAGCAAATACGTAATTGAACGGGCCGACAATTTCCCCCCCTTAATTTCTAAGCCTGTGACTTTCCTGGACGCTGGTATTGTAGTTGTATTTTACGAAGCTATTGTTTTACCCTTAAAGGGAATTACACAATCAATATCCCATCTGGTTTGCCTTAAAGAAAAAAAAAAAAACACCTAAATTTGAACTTTTGGAAAGTTTTGAAAAGTTTCAGACAAATTTATTTAATTTTTTTTTCCTCTGTAAAAATGACTTTTCCGTGTGTTTTATTTTGAAACCATTTTCATCGCATTAAATTGAGAAAATATCCAATTTTTTCCCCCTACTTTCTGTACCACATTAAAAACTATTACCCGCTAAATTGCTAATTTCCTTGGTGGATGGAAATGCTCCTGATTTATAAATAGCCAGAATGATATGAGGGGGTGTCTAAATTAGAAAGCTTATTTCCGATAGTAACTCCGATAGTAAGGGTTAGGCCACAAGTAGTCCGCTTTTAAGCACATTCTGAATGCGATTTCGATCCAATTGCGCTTTTAAAAGCGGACACTAGTGTGGCCAATTGATTAGAACTCTACATTGTTTGGGTGAGGCATTGAAACCCATATTAGATGGGATATTTTGGTACAAATTGTTATTTTGGGCCTCAGCATAAAGTAACTGTGTAATTAGGTGGCCATAAAAACATGTACTGACACATTTCCTCATCTTCTTTCAGCTGTAGTGAAAATATTTAACACTTCAGGCTATTTCCATATGGGTGTAGTCTGCTCACAAGGATCGATGTCCCACCACTGAACTGTAGTAATACTAATATTATTAGGATTTATAAAACGCCAACATCTTCCGTAGCGCTTTACAATTACATTAATACATTCACATCAGGCCCTGCCCCGAAGAGCTTACAATCTAAGGGCTCATTCACACCATGGCATTGTAACGCAACGCATATACAGGGTTATTCAATAAAAGTTCTTATCATTAAAAATGGTGCTAAATTTGCCCCAACCAATCAGATGTTAGTTTTCAAATGTTAAATAAGATCTGATTGGTTGGGGCAAATTTAGCACCATTTTAAATGATAAGAACTTTTATTGAATAACCCCGATAGTATGTGATAATGCAGAGGCTTTCCTTTTTCTATACAAGCCAATGTGTCCTATTCATAGTGTGTTGCGTTAAATAGCGGTGTGATAACGCACAGCTGCATGCATTTTTGCACACTGGAGAGCCCAATGTAAATCAATACAGATCAATGGGAGCATTGAGAAAATCGCGTACTAACGATTTTTACACCGTTGAAATGTGTTTTTGTGTGCAATGTTCCTACAATTACTAGCGAAGAAAAACACAACATACAAAAACGTACACAACATTATCATCATTATCGTTATCATACGTTTTAAAGCGCATTGTACTGTGACTGAAGCCTTAGCACTATTATTTGACACATATCAGTAAGTCTTTATGATTGTGGGGGAAACCAGAGTGCCCAGAGGAAACCCACGCAAGCACGGGGAGAACATCATACTATTAATGTATACATACCATGGCCCTCTAGTTACACTTACAGAAAGAACATACAGGGAGATTCAATATAAGTTCTTATCATTAAAAATGGTGCTAATTTTGCAAAATTTAACATTTGAAAGCTAACATCTGATTGGTTGGGGCAAAATTAGCCCCATTTTTAACAATAAGAACTTTTATTGAATCTACCTGATAGTACAGAGCTGCAGGGGAATGATCTCAGCATAGCTCAGTGCAATACATTTCTCAAAAGTGTCCCTATTTAATGAGGAATGTTGGAGGGTGGGTGGAAGCAACAATCTAGCTGGCCTAGTGGAGATAAAGTGGTAGCCGCAACCCGACTAGGGAATGGGGCTGCCTGACCGAAGATGGGGGGCTTACCTGCCCGGTGAAAAAGAGAGGAGAGTTGGGAAGCTCTGGTGGTGCTTGAGGAATCACTGGGTAATCGGGTCGCAGACGAGATGACGTAATCTTGCCTGCTCAGCAAAGAAAGGTAGCGATTGGCCAATGGGACTCACAGGAGTGTCACGGGGCCCAGCAAAGCATTGCGAGAGGCGGATGAGATCACTCCGCCTATAAGAGAAGGCTACCACATGACGGGGCACCATTTTGTTGATAAATCCTGGAAGAAACACAATCTTCCCACCCTTTATGGCTATTAAGTTTGATTAGTCACAGCTTGTGGATACATTCTCACGCTTGGTATGGTTTGGAGCCGTTAGATGCCCTCTGGTGTTCCAGAGGTGTGGCATTACAGCGTTGGCTAAGGCTAGGACAATTTGGTTGGCAAGGATGTATACAAAATAATATGAACAAAACACACGATTGGAATTGTGTTTAATAAAAGCTGTGACCTACTGTTACCCGATAATTGTAGTCTGTTCATTTCAAGTATTAAGTTATAAGGTAAAGTTAAAGTTATTATGGTTATGGAAGTGGACTTAATCCCAGATATGGTCTATAAATCCAGCCCTGGAACATACATATAATCATTGTGATTATGGACTGTTTTTGTAAAGTTGTGGAATCGTGCAGTAATGAATCTTTAAAGGGGAAGTTCAGTGCAAATACATTTACTTTTCAGAATAAAGATCAGTATTTTCCCATCCCAATGACCTTAACCTGCCCATTCAGCATTGTGTCTGTGTATAAATAAATGCAACCGAAATACTGACTTCCTGTTTGCAGGACCCCTAGTAGAGACTGCTATGGTCTTACCCTTGACCCAGCGCCTGGTGGATTTAGTTGCTCAGTAGAGATCTGAGCATCTTTGACCCATCCAACAGCCAATCAGTAGAAATTACTGTTAGGAACACTGGGTGGTGCATCCTGGGAAGATTAGAACCTGAAATGGCAGCTCCCTAATGTCAACAGCAGGGAACAGCAAAGGGCATGAAATTAACTGATTTTTCAAAATGGAAGAAAATATGTAGAATAACTAAGTATGTGTAATATAAACTAAGATTTTTTAAAATAATGATATTTTCCACTGAACTTTCCCTTTAATGCAGTTGTGAAATCCCGCTAGGCCGCAGTATCCAGAAAGGGACAGAGAGCAGCTCTCCAATCAGCCACTTTGTAGACAGTAGTGGCGCTAGGGGATGCGGCACCGTGAGCATGATTTTAACCCTGCTTCATGGACACGGTGGCCCTGTTTGGATGTCTGTGCTGAGCAGAGGGCAGACAGTATAGGTATTTGTGCTGTATATTTTGGTGGATCGAATGCGATCCGATTGCAGACTGTGTCCTCGACCTTGGTCCTATTTATTCACTTTTATCTCAAATGGTTCATTTAGAATCTCATGGAAACTGTGAAACTAAATTTTCACTATGTTTTTTTTTTTTTGAGACCCTCTACTATTCATTTGGATGATGTTACCGTAATTCGCACCACCGCTTAGTTACTAGACTCAGGGATCATAGCAACTGCAAAGCCTCCAGAGATCCTGGAAAAGCTGCTGAACAAATCAAATAATGAAAGAAAGAAAACGTGGCCGGGCACTGCAAATTGCTTTGTGTGTACAGCCATTGTGTTCTGTAACTATCCTTCTCTCTGCGTATCTACTGTTACTACGCAGGAGCAGGAACAACAGGATCTCCATCGGTTCTAAACTGACGGATATTGTTATTTTTGTTCTTTATGTCTATGCAAACAATAATCCATGTCCTCAATGTTTACTGATTTAAGGAACCTGAAAGGAATATCTAAACGAATATCTATACGTTCTCTAAACAGGACACCTTGCCCCTTTAAAGGACAACTCCACCCCCATAAGAACATCTTTTAGAAAGAATGGCCTCTTTAAAATATGTTGATAGATCATAGTTTGTCCTATGAATTCATTACTGTATGCCTGCTATGCTTCTGGATGCCTTATGGAAACGGAGTGATTTAGTGACCTGGTACTGAGCCTGTACTGAGCCTGGGCATGCTCAGAAGAGGCAGACGGGATTAACATTCATTGGCTGTGATGTCAACTGTCAAATCCATAACTGACAGTTACTAACTGGAAGAACCAGAAAGCAGAAACAGGGGAAACAGGACATTGTGCAGGATTTCAGGTTAGATTTCTATATTTCAGATTTCAAATTATTACCGTTTAGGGTTTTGGGGGGTGATTTACCTGTATGTAAGTTTTCATTTTAGGGCTGGACTTGCCCTTTAAGCTAGAATGTATATTATATGAATATTACATTGCAGGTCAGGATGAGAAGGAACGCATCCGATTGATATTACGCTGATCCACCCAGACAGAGTTAATGATTGATATTAAATAGAGAAAGATATAATAATGGAATGTTGATATTGTAGTGAAGGAAGCACATAAAATATGTATTGAAAGCAGACATATGGTATTAATTCCTTCATCTGCAGATAAATTATTTACTGTTTGGAAGCGTTCTGCGTTCCAGGGGATCTTCGGGGAATAAGAATGTAAATGGATCGCTCGCAAACATAAGATAGGGTTACAATATTGTGAATACATCAAAGGATAAACAAAACCATTTTGTTTTTCGTGAAGCCGTCTGATGCGCGCCGAGGGTCGGGGGATAAAGATTGAGAGTTTATTTTGCTGGGAAGGGTGTAGCATGGTTCATTTGCTTTAATAAAGGGTGACAATAGGGCGATGTGTTGGGCGATGGATTGTGGACAAATTGATGATTTTACTAATGATCTGGTCTGTTTTCATATCCCAGAGTAGGAAGTAAGTAATAGTTACTGTCAATGGAAAGGAAACCACCATTGACCTTAAGAAGTGTTGGTAATACATGTCTCTAGCCTTACACTGAATACATTGATTTGCCTGTCTGGGAAGTTCCCTAGCCATCACCTTTAGATTGAATGGGAGCATGGCTTGGATGGTCTTGGGTGTGTATCAATGATTGGCAGAGTTGGGTGCAGTGCCATAGTAGTTAACTATGTTTACACCTAGTTATTCTACATCTTATCTTCCATTTTGAAAAATCAGTTGATTTCATACCCTTTGCTGTTCCCTGCTGTTGACATTAGTGAACTGACATTTCAGGTTCTGTAACGTCCTTCTTCTTCCCAGGATGCACCACTTGGAATGTACCTAACAGTAATTTCTATTGATTGGCTGTTGGATGGGTCAAAGATGCTCAGATCTCTACTGAGCAACTGAATCAACCCAGGGGCTTGGTCTAGGGCAAGACCATAACGGTCTCTACTAGGGGTCCTGCAAACAGGAAGTCAGTATTTCGGTTGCATTTATTTATACACAGACACAATGCTGAATGGGCAGATTAAGTTCATTAGGATGGGAAAATACTGATCTTTATTCTTTAAAGTCTATGTATTTGCACTGGACTTCCCCTTGAAATGTTTGCCCAGTTAGGCTGAGGCTCCACTGCAACAAAAAAAAATCACTTTGCATTTCTGCACTTCTGCTTTTACATGCGTTTGCGCTTGCGTTTCCCAGGGAATTATGGGTTAACAGATAACAGCTTGCCTTGTTGATTTTTGTCTGCTTCCTCTCCCAGAACACTCTGCTAGCTGAAGAACTGGAGGACCCCCCTTAACTTCATTTTGCTCCCCCTGTCCTCCTTGCAGCATCTGTTCTACCTCTCGGCTTCTCTATCACACTCATCAGATAAAGCCCTTATGGTGATGTGTTTGGATTACTAAAACTGTTCTTACAGATGTCCCCACTGCTCATATTGCCTGTCTGCAATTTCTCCTTAATTTGCTGCCATGATGATCTATTTCTCTCCTAAAACACCTCACATCCTCCTGGAGTCAATCTCCTGTACAGTTCAGTGATTTTCATCCTCAGTCGTTTCACTCTAGATAAACAAAAGGCTTTAAGCACCAGTAACATAACTGGAGAAGGTGCACCGCTCGCTTTCTCCCGACCCACCTGGTCTGTGGAAGGGGAGTTTGCTGCTGTGCTAGTCAGTCATTGCTATAAAGTTTTACTCGCACATCAGAGAGGATGAACAGAAATTGACTGACACCTTCCTGAAGTGAAACAGCTTAGGCACAAGCAGTAAAACGCTGTAACAGGAATCATTAGACCCTCCGTGGAAGAATAATCCAGGCAGTAAAAAGGATAAGGCATGAGTACATCATACAAAATGATTTCAACTGATTAAATTATAGCCTGAGTTCAGGCCAAAACACATTTTGTCCTGTTGAATAGCCTGATTAAAGGGCAACTGTACCCAAAAAACTTTCTTTTTCCCCTTGTTTCTATAAAATAAGGAATAGTATAAATTATAAGTGCTCATCCCTGTTTTTTTTCTCTGCAGGATCGTGCTAGGACTGGCCTGACTTTTTCCCACTAACGCATGCAGGCACACATGCTTCCTAACGGAGAAACAGCCAGGATCGAGGGAAAGGGCCGTCCTGCAGGGGTGAGTGCTCTAAAGACTACTTTAAAGCTAAAGAATAGGAAGACTCTTAAAGAGTTTACTGACTTCTTATTGATGGATCTTTTTGTAGGAATTAATTGCAGAGGAAAAGTTCACATTGGTTAATTTCTGGACTATTACAATTGTGTTTTGTGATCCGCTAGCACGTAAGAAATGCAAGACAGGCTAACACAATGGGGGTGGCCACACTGTTTGCACTGCGATCATTTTTCGAAGCAAATCCGATCGTCATTTCTTTTGGAAATTGCATGCGCTCCTATAATAGAATATTACAAGAATCGCAGCGCAAACGCACAGTATCTTGCGTGATAAGCAGAACAATGCGTTTGCACGTTTTACGCGTGTTACTGTGCCTTGTAGTGTCTCTGTGGCCTTAGGCAGTAAAAATGGAGATTTAATGGTAGTATATAGGTACAATTTATGCAGTATATGGAAAACATTCAGGGTTATTAACATGTTGAATCGGTATGTAGCCCAAAGTGACCAATCAGAAATTAGCTTTCATTATTTTAACTGTCCTTGTTCTGAAACACCTGACTGATGATTGGATGATGCAGATTAAAAGGAAGTTGCACAAACCAAAGTGAAAGTTTTCATCTGCCTTCTCTGATTCACATGAATTATTTTGAATGGTGTAAATTGTGTGTAAGAACATAAAATAAACAAAAGTGTTTTATCATTTATTTGGATTATGTTTATTGTGATTGGTTGGTTATACGTTAGTGTGGCAATTAACTGGAAGGAGACCAAGTTTTTATTCAGTCTTTATTATTAAATATGTATTAACAAAGATATTTATCAAGGCTTTTTATAGCCACTCTAAAACACTAGAGGGACTGTTATAAGGATACATAAGGGTAGGGACTTTGAATGGGGAGCAACAGTGGAATAGATGCTTATAAAAACCTCTCAGCTATGTAGCTAAGAGGTTTTTATAAGAATATACTCTGTTGCTCCCCATTCACTTTAACCACAATCTATCTGCCCACAGAAACTAAAACCTTTCCTGTTTCCGCCACCTTAATCTTCTTACACCCCAATAAATATACTGTGACACTGTCTAAATATGTATATGTAAATATCTATGGGTTTAGCGGCTAAAAAGTGAAATGTGTGCGTCTCCTCTATGAGTCATAGGCAGGCACGCTCGTTCTGCTCAGTGTCTCCGGACTGTGGCCTTGTGCTTTTATATGGGAACTCCTCAGTGACTTTATAACCTAATATTACATGGTAAGGGGCTCAATATCCCTTATATAATCCCCTGTTGGTGTCTTTTTATATTATAGTCTAATTTATCAGGTAATGTGGAAAATTGAAAACAATTTATAAAATAATATAGGAGCTGTAAATATTCTGGTAATTATACCCTTATAAAAGACACCTAGATAAGCGTTATCAGTTATAAACTGTGCTTGGTTATGTTATCAGTGTCACGTGACTTAAGGGCGTCACGTGCAATTGTGGGGCCTGACCCACGACGCACAATATTGTACAATATCGGTACATCGGTAAGCTTGGTTGGCCGAAATAGATCATCAACACTGCCCGACCATACACTTACCAGCCATTCGTACACCATCGTGACTCGGGCCCGGTGATCGCACGTGTGTACGAAGCTTTACTGAATCTTGCATATTATATAATATTATTAAAAGTTATCTTAACATTCCATGAATTATTCTCTTTATTACGTAGTTATCATTTTATTTCTTCTTATATAGCAGATTTACACGAGGAGTATCAGAATTGTGGCATTCAGAGCATTCTCTGGGTCTCTCTACATATCTCCGCTTTACCGCTAATTGGAGAGTTGAGATTTTCAACCATCAATATACCAGAAAGAAAGTTGATCACAGTTTAAAGTCTCTGGTTACCATGACAATGCCACATTTCTTTTTTTTGAAAAAAAATGAGAAAAATTCATATAAATCTCTACATAGGTTAACAGCATCAAGTAGTGAAGTACTTAACATAATTTTATACAGATTCGAGAATGTACTTAATTAGGTTTATTCCATTTTAAGATACGCTCACATTAACTAACTGCGGGGTAAAGATTCACACACGATGCAAAACACATGGCAGGTTATATAAAGGGGAACTAAACTGGTTTTAAAACATTTAAATTAAATCTATAATTCCTAAGTAGGTAGGAACAATTACTCCTACTTCCTATCAGATAGATAGCCCCCTATCTGATAGGTTAATGGTAGGCGTGTGTCGAATTTTAGAGCTGTCAGAAATGTTTTTTTCGAGGCTTGGGAGTACAGAGGAAGAATAACATTCCTAGGAATTTCATGTAAAATACATAATCACTTCTGAAGCATAAAATCCAAGAACATTTTAGGGTGTGTACACACGAAGGGACCATGTCTGTCGGTCCCGGCAATAGTGGCTGCGACCGTCAGTTTGTGCGATCCATCGTGCAGTCCCATAGAGAACCGCACGATTGCCCGTGATTTACCAACATATCCGTTCGTCCGATCTAGACGGTACACGGAAGTATTTGTCAATTGGGCAGAAAATTCTGCCCGTGTGTACCTAGCCTAAGACAGATATCTGCAATAGTGGCACTTCCATTGCCTTGTGTGTGTCCAAATCGTTATCAGGGAGATTCAATAAAAGTTCTTATCGTTTAAAATGGTGCTAATTTTGCCCCAACCAATCAGATCTTATTTAACATTTGAAAGCTAACATCTGATTGGTTAGGGCAAAATTAGCACCATTTTAAACGATAAGAACTTTTATTGAATAACCCTGTATGTCTTTATGATTGCAGGAAAGCCAGAGGTGTGGTGTCTACACAAACACAGGGAGAACATACACCAGGATATTTGTCATGTTGTACAGTCTAGACATCCGGCAGTTTTTTGTAAATTTCCCAATGATCCCATTCACGGCCATTTTTGAAGAACAATGGTGCAAGGTGGTGTAAATTGGTCAGTTCTTTCCAATCGGATTTCCTTCTAAATATATTGACTGTTTACACCATTGTCTATCAGGCTGGGAACACACGGTGCAATGTTTCGACCCTATTGACTTGTCACCTGGGGGCGAAATATCGTTGGTTACATGTCAGATTACCGTGGCCAAAATTTCTGAGCGTTCCTGAAATTTACTGCCCTGTCTGATCGAACGTTCATCCAAATTGGTTCGTGGGAGCCGAATATTACTTTCACCCAGAACGCTCAATCCGCACGGTAGTCAGATCTTTCTTGTTAAAGGCAAACTAAAAATTATTAGAACACATTGTCCCCTGCTGGTTTAAACTATCACTTCCATGAGTGTTTCCTTCACAGAAATCCACCACTTCACAGTTGAGAAAAATGAAATCTGAAAAATGTGTTTTACCTAAACAGGGTGCGATATTCCTCTCCGATGCTATTGCTCCTCCAATATAATAAAGCAATAACTTGTCTTTGTGCAATCCTGTCATCATTAGCTGACATCCATTGCAAGGGCCAGAACGGCGCTTTATAGAATGGCGGTGACGATATTTCTAATGTGTTTTACCTTAAGATCTCGATATTCCTCTTTTTTTTTTTTTTCTGACCTTGTCCATTGTTAATAGATAATTGCTACCCAGCTGACCATACAACTTTATCCATGGAAGGTCTTTAATGGTGTGTAAAATGATGGTTAGACAGCTGCACTTATATTGGTATTTGGGATGATGTACGCGATGGTATAAATATAATCTCCAAAGTTGTTATTCAGCAGACAGGATGCAGCTGAGTCCATTAGCTTCACAATGGATTGATCTCTGGTTATAGAAATAGGATTATTCCTTCTTTCTGTTGATGAGTTGAGTTGTCCTTTGTTTACAAGGTGGAATTATTTGCATTTGGGTTAAATTAAGGTAAAAACCCCAAACAGCCAGGAATATTGTATAATGTTCAATGTAATAAAATGTCATTTCACATTACAAACAATATTGTAGTTTGAAATTATCCACATGGAGTTTAATGGTTAGTTTTATTCGTATTAATGTCACGGACAAGATATTTCTCATTTTGTAGACAACGTTCCCTTTAATTATTTTAACCGTTGTATGTGTACAGGTCTATAGGAGCTTTAATTATTTTAACCTTCCATATGAGCTTTATACTGTAGATCAGATATTACAATATCGATATGTCAGCAGAATTTGGTGTGTGCAGAATTGTGAATAGACTCACAAGTGCCGGTCTTGGTCCAGTAGTAAACAACACACACTAATATCAACCATTAATTGTTTCTGCCACCAATGGATCTTGGTCGTATTTTCGTCCAATTTTGACATGTTGTTTATTTTCTGCCAGCCTTTTGATTGCTGTCTGTCAGTCAGAAGTAAAGGTGCAAAATTGTACTAGGCCTTAGGCAAGATTAGATTTTGGTGGAAATAGACCAAGTATTGGCCGATATTACATGTATGTCAACCATTAGAGTGTATAGCCAATAGAACAGATCTGATTGGAAGGTCCCATCTGTCGGAATATCCAACATTCTCCTGAACAAGCAATTTAATAGGAAAAAAAATCTCACCCATGTACAATTAACCTATCAGGTCATTGGCTGTACCATTGGGTCGACTGCATATTTGCCCATGGATCGGGTCTTTATGTACTAGCCCTATACTAGCTTGATGGGTTTTATCGTTTACTAATATGGAATGTTTACTCTTCACACCTGGAAGTAGAATATAATAAAGGGAAATATCTAAGCCATGTAGGGAGATTCTTTTTTACTATGTCACTGTTACCTAGAAGGTCCTATTTTATAGTGATTGGATGTATCCTTCCCACATATGTCTTCCTCTCTTTTTTACTAAGGTTTGGTTACTAAGGTCAGAGCATCCTTGTTACTAGGGTCACAGCATCCTTGTTACTAGGGTCACAGCATCCTTGTTACTAGGGTCACAGCATCCTTGTTACTAGGGTCACAGCATCATCTGGTTACTAGGGCCAGAGTATAGTGAATTACACAGACATGGTTAATGACAGATATCATCAATATTGATCCGAGTCAAAGTTCATATGTATTTTCCTTTTATAAAATAGGGGGAAATTCTTTATGCGATATTCAATTCTATATTATTTTAATGCTATTATTATTATTATTATTATTATTAAAGATACAGGAACGGAAACTCTTTTAAAGGGGAATTAACCCCCACAATCCATCCCCTTCCCTTTCATTGTATCCAGGATAAAGACCTAAAACACCAGCAACCTGTCAATGCTAAATCTACTTGTTGACCATCCTTAGTGATTCATTTTTGTAAAGACACCCAATCATATTAAAGGAAGAGATCAATGGAAGTCGAACGCCATTCCCATGTAACTTTATAAATGATTCAGTGTGAGGGCTAATGGTGATCTCCACTGGGGTTAATACATATCTACTAGTGTTATATACCAGACTAGACGCAGACAATAGCGAGAGACTAGGCCATAGACCATAGAGATATAAAGGATCATTTCCTATTGCCCCAACAATGATTGGCCTCCAAACCTGATATGTTTCGCTGGGTCAAAGACTTGTGTAGAGTTATCAGCATAAGGGACATTAAATCTCCACCCGATCACTTATTTTAATCCAATATTAAACATCTTTATTTAACCTTAATGTGTTATATAATACATATTCCCTTTCCAATCACTCCCTGCTATTGAGCTGGACATATATAAACTGATGATACATGCTCTACAGACCAGGGAGTCCTATCTAGTGCTTATATGGTACAGTATCCATATTTATATAGCATCTACATTACATTATCTTCCTTATTGGGTAATGACACACTGTAGATCAGACAGGGAATGCTGGGAGTTGTAGTTTGCAGTTATCTGGAGAGCTGCAGGTTGGACGTCGATACTCTAGAATCAGCTGTTTTAACATTGGAAACGGTTTGGCGGTTCTGATAATATTTTTTAGTAATTCTAGGCCACACTAACTTGTTTCTCATACGCTTACGAATGCATTTTGCGGTCCGTTCACGCGTGTGAAACGCATGCCAGGCTAACGACGATGAGTGTGCATCGTGTTTCCTTTTCGGATCGCATGCGATCACCATTATTTTGGTGAATGCGACCCGGTAGAAAATTAGCCGAATTGCATCGCAAATGCACTGTATTGCGCAAGAAAGTCGCGTTTGCACATTTCATGCGCGTTGTAGTGTGGCTGCAGCTTAATGTGACCATACACCGACTGATACTGATTGTAGAACCAAAATAGGCCCAGTTAATGCCCCCCAAACACACAGATATTGGGCGTATCCTGAAATGCTCTGAACCCCCAATGAGATTTTATGAAGCTCTGGGAGTTGCCAACTGTGTTTACCCCAATACTGCTAATTGCAGGCAGATTTATTTCACGTTTCTTTCTCGCTCTGGTTTTATTTGGCCCTCGTTAAGCCAGAAATTCCAATACAGGTAAATCTATAGAGATTTCTACCATCCAGCCTGTCAGCTATTCACGAAAAGCAAATCCATTTGCCGCCCTGGCAGGAAGGTAGCAATGCCTTATCATGTTCATCCCAGTGCCCTGTCCTCTCTATAAATATCCTATCATTATCTTGCCTATTACCTGACCTAAAATAACAGCAAAGAGGAATGGAGACAGGTTTACACCAGGGCGTTAACTGTTCACTGGCCTCGGCCATACACAATGGGAGGAGGGGACACGATTATTATTCTTACATTCTTTTAACCCCTGAGCTCCCAGATAGTTATTTATATGACTTGTAATGTTTAGAATTGGCCATTTCCATTGGCTAATGCATCCTTAGCTATTTCCATGCTGCCTAAAAGCTACTTGCCCTTTGGTGATTATATTACCTGGAAGGAATCTTGTGCAAAACTTGCTTTTTACTTTCCCCAATAATCAGTTTAGTTTGCCCTTAAATAACCATTATCCATTCATTTTACTATTATTAGGGAGGTGGTATAGGCTACTCCGCAGGGGCATAACCACTAGGGAGCAGGGGGAGCAACCGCGGGAGGGCCCGGGAGCCAAGGGGCCCCATCTTTTCTATGATGATATAGCCTTCACCAAGAAAACCACTTTGGCTGAAGCACGGCTAGGGGCCCCATCATAGGTTTGCAGGGGGCCCCAGTGATTCCTAGTTAGGCCAATCATCCTTCCTAGTAAGAAATCGAATTATTGAAAGTTTTATATATATGATAATAATATATAATAAATATGATAATGTTCCAACCCGACCTGTGTGCATCTTCCCCATCCCCTGGATGTGCTTAGGATAGGGCCAGGCTTTGTTCGCACTGAGCATGTGCAAGAACGGAAGGAAGCTGGAAGAAATTTGCCATATTCATTCGACTCTTAAGCTAGGTACACACAGTACAGATTTCTGAAAGATGACAGACAGGATCTGCAAGATCTGCATACACACAGTCCCGAGCGTTCTAGCATAATTACCTCCACTGCAGTTTGTTCCAGGCTCCAGAAACGCAAATGCTGTCACCTTTACCACTGGGCTTCACCACTGTATCTGACACAAACATTATGAGTCTGATATTTGCACTTATGACATAATTGGCACTAACAAAAATCTGGCATATTGTAGAAAATACAAATGATCATTTAGAATCCTGTTGCTTTCCATGGCTTTATACACATCCATTCTCTGAAACTGTATATATCTACTTGCTCATATATTCAAAAGTCTTAATTTGACAACTCTGGTAATAGTAATTAAGTGCATATGCATAAACTGCATTTAAAATGTGAATAACATTACACAATTATTTTCTAAGAAATCATGATGCACTGCATGCAAAAGAGCAAGACCTATAAAGGACTGCAAGAGCAGCCGGCATTAGATTGTTGGACCTCTGCCATTAGCTTTTAAAGGATGCACTTTACATTAATTCTTTACGCCAGTTTTTCTCCTGTTATTTGTACTATTAGTATCATCCAACCATGGCATGTTTTATCTGATTTATCTCATAGGGGAAAAACATTTTGGTTAAATGTAGTGTAAACCTAAATGTTGCTGCTTTGTAACTACCAAAAGATCAAAAAACTCATGTCTTTTGGAAAACTGTTCATAAGATTTTATTACCATAATAATCACAAGAATAATTAAATGTTCCATAATCCCTTATTGCCAATGCACATTTTCACTGACATCTGGTCACATCAAGCTTCTCTAACCATTTCAGTATATGAACTCTGAATGAGACTTTATAAATGCATTGCCTCATTTCCCTAGTACTGATCATAGCGAAACAGAATGCATATATCAGCTTAAATTCTTGGCTCAAATCTCCATTAACTTGAAGGGTTTTACTAAGTTTCACTTACTCACAGATAGGGCATTGCCATTAAAATGTGAATTTAAATTGCAGGGATAGGTCAGTTTACTGTATTGTATGCAGTTGAACTATAGCTTCTTTTTAACTGTACCTGCTGTGTAATAGCATGCGTTAAAAGGAAAGGGCATTTAAGATCTAATTGCTCTCTGCTTTGTGAGCCTGGTGACATTTGGACAGAGCAAGGTTGCAAGGAGAAAAATTTTAAATCATTAATTTTCACTGGAAAATAGGCACATTTACATAACCATACAATTACATCAAGTAAAACAACCATTCTCAATCCAAATGTCAAAATGGCTGGGGGCTTGGAGCAGCTGTGGTAAGGTACTGCTAGGACCTAGAGCGGAGGAACAGGAAACTGGGTAGCACAAACAAGGCAGGATATTGGATCTAGGCACAGGGAGACAGGAGGCAAAAAAACACAAGCAGAGGAAGCCAAGCGTTAGGGAGTAAATGGTCAGCACTAACCCGTTGATGAGCCTGGTAGAAAAAATACACTTCCGGGAGTAACATTTGTACACAAACTATATTTCTGGTGAAGCATGAAAAAAAACAACTATTTATATACTTATGATGAGTATAATTTCATTTTGCTAGTGGTTCCACAGAAGAAACAAAAAATACAAGTAGCTTTTTAAACCCTAATCTACTATTTTGTATGTATGAATTTCTATTTAATTTTTATTTATCTGTATAATTCCTTGCACTTATCCCCTTGTATGTATACTCTGTATTTTATAATGTTCAACGCTGCGTACCCAAGTGGCGCTTTATAAATAAAATTATACATACATACATACTATTTTTAACAGTAAGATCTTCTTTTTTCCTTTACAATATTTGAAAACAAATCGGTGGTGTAACTAAAGTGACTACTACACAAGTGCAATCAGTTGTTTAAAAACAGATAATCAGCAGGCCCTATGTAACATTCATGCA
The DNA here is from genome assembly GCA_019447015.1 of Hymenochirus boettgeri. Taxonomy (NCBI): domain Eukaryota; kingdom Metazoa; phylum Chordata; class Amphibia; order Anura; family Pipidae; genus Hymenochirus; species Hymenochirus boettgeri. The sequence continues at coordinate 326,557,251 of CM033470.1, read as the reverse complement.
CCTATGTAACTTTCATGCATGTGTCTTCAGGTCAGATGATTGACTCTATATATTAAGCTATATTGCATGTTATTAGCCAGCGATTCTAGACACATGCATAAGCTAAGGGACATAAAGGATTATGAGGAACATGGGAGTAAAGCTGGGTACACACAGTAACGATAAAGCCCCGATACTGTCGGATCCGACGGTATCGGGGCTTTATCGTTACTGTGTGTACGTTCGTTTCCCGAACGAGCGAGCGGCCGCGAACGATCGGGTCGGCCGTACGCTCGTTCGGGAAAGGCCGAAAATTTCCATCGGCCGCGCTAGACTCCTATAGGGAGTCTAGCGCGGCCGATGGAAACACACAGTCCCTATAGGGAGAACGCTCGGGACTGTGTGTATGCAGATCTTGCAGATCCTGTCTGTCATCTTTCAGAAATCGTTACTGTGTGTACCTAGCTTTAACCCCAGCAGAAATCCAGCATTATGAATTGCTGCCTTTCACAATGGTAATATTTTTACAGTTTACTTTGCTTTTATTTTTTTCCAGAGAGATGCCTTTAAACGAATTGTGTTTACAATTGAGGTCTGACGTTTCCCATGGAGCTTAGCAGCTGCTATCACATCTTCAGAAACTACCAATCCCTGTTGCATGTAAAGAAATGATATTTGAAAAAGATCAGGGTATCAATACAGGGTAATGAATGGGTGTTGTGCATCATCTAAAAAATGGAGTATTTTAGCTTTGTTTCCCCTTTAAATCCCAAGCATCTTTTTCTGGACAATCCACCACCAGTATAAGGTTTCTACAAGTAAACTTAGTCATAAAGGCTTTTCTTGTCATCTGTCCCCCCTGTCCAAGCCTCTCTATGGGTTTCTAAAATTATAACCTCCTGTAAACTGTACGTTAATCAGAAATAAACGTATCGACAACGCGGTATGGCAGCAGCGTGTGTACATTCCGCACTGTCGCTAACTGTTACGGAGGAACATGTTTCGGGGATAGACGCCATGTGTTTACATCTGTCACCAAATGTTTTGACATCTTTCTACTCACATTTCCCTTTCACCTTCCCAGATTCCCACTCGCTGCCCCCCAGCTCCATTGATATTTCTCATTATGCCTGAGCGTCTGACAAATCAGTCCAACCAACTCCTTAGGGACATGTCCCCCACTTAATTCACTGGAATACACAGCTGGTTCATATCTTTTGTTGTCCATATTATGGGACAATCTATGACCAGGAGACTTTCCCCATGCTGGACATTTAATTTACCCTCTCTGATATATTTCACCTGGGGGTCTGATGGAGGGGGGGCGTGTCTAGTTCCCTGTGAATTGGCCTGGCTACTAGAAAGGAGATGAAGTGAGCATAAATTAACAGTAAAACCTTCCACTGTGTTCCAATTATTCTCCTACCAGCGCAATCAATGTAATGACTTTTTCCTAAATAGTCTTTGGTCTTCAGTAAATGAAAAGAAAAATTCAGGAGTCCCTAATTAAAGGGGCAGTACGTGTGATAGTAATCGTTTAAGCATTTCACAACCTTTTTATCCTTGCAGGACCCTTGAAACCTTTATTTATGTATTTTCCATATAATAGCAAATGGTTTTTATATAATTCATTCAAGTATAAAAGTCAATAAAACTTTCTATAAATATATCAGTATTAAAAAGGAATCTGTGTAAATCTCGCTATGTCATGGGGAGAGAGGGAACCGCAGGTTTTTAAGATAATCAATACGTTTTAACTTGAGATCGGTAATTTATTGCTGATGCCTGTTAGTACAGGCAAAGTTTGCCTGTACTAATAATTTGCAGCAACCAATCATTTTTTAGCATTTTGCCTGTACTAATAATTTGCAGCAACCAATCATTTTTTAGCATTCTACAGGGTTACAGCAGTTAGATCAGTGCTAACCAGTGGCTAACACTGGTGCCTTGCAGCGCTGAAGTCCTGAGTATGAATCCACACATCTGGATCAAGGAGTTTGAATGTTCTCCCCGTGCTTGCGTGGGTTTCCTCCGGGCACTCCTCAATCAATCATAGATAGTGATAGGTTGTATGAGTACATAAAGAGATTAGATTGTAAGCTCTTCGGGACAGGTCTTGAAGTATATGTATACAGGTAATTGTAAAGCGCTACAGAAGATGCTGGCGCTATATAAATCAAGAATAATAACAATAAATAATACTGATTGGTTGCTGAAGATTAATAGCACTTGTTGCACTTGTTGGGTAGCCATACACTACATCGTACCTGCCGATGCATTCCGGACAACCTCCCCAGCCTGATCACTTTACGTCTGATGTTACAGGCATAACGCTGATCGTAAAGCTCTATCCACCCAAGGATCATAGTGGAATTTAAAGTAACTGTGGCCTTGCTGTACACAAATGTTTTACTTATTTCACACAATTTGCATAGGGGACTACCACAGGAGCAGGGGGTCTGGGAGTGTGGAGGGGCCCCAACTTTATACTTTTCCTATGAGAGATACAGCCTCCCAGGGAGGGGGATCCCATTATAACTAGAGATGGACGAACTTTCGAAAGTTCGGTCCGTTTTCAAACATTTGAACTATATGGAAAACGGACCCATTAAAGTCAATGGGAGTCAAATAGTTCGAAAAGTTCTAATGAAATACAATTAAAATATCAATGGTAACTTAATGTAAATGGCTGTGGGACCTGGGAGATGGTCTGGGGAACATGTTCGAATATCCAGGACTTTCCAAAAATCAATTTCGATGCTCGCGTCTAGGTATAATGGACATTTTACTCGCGGATTCAATGCTCTCGTCTAGGTATAATGGACATTTTACTCGTGGATTCAATGCTCTCGTCTAGGTATAATGGACATTTTACTCGCGGATTCGATGCTCTCGTCTAGGTATAATGGACATTTTACTCGTGGATTCAATGCTCGCGTCTAGGTATAATGGACATTTTACTCGTGGATTCGATGCTCGCGTCTAGGTATAATGGACATTTTACTCGCGGATTCGATGCTCTCGTCTAGGTATAATGGACATTTTACTCGTGGATTCAATGCTCTCGTCTAGGTATAATGGACATTTTACTCGCAGATTTGATGCTCTCGTCTAGGTATAATGGACATTTTACTCGTGGATTCAATGCTCGCGTCTAGGTATAATGGACATTTTACTCGTGGATTCGATGCTCTCGTCTAGGTATAATGGACATTTTACTTTACTCGCAGATTCATGCTCGCGTCTAGGTTAATGGACATTTTATCTACTCGTGGATTCAATGCCGCGTCTAGGTATAATGGACATTTTACTCGTGGTTCGTGCTCGCGTCTAGGTATAATGGACATTTTACTTGCGGATTCGATGCTCTCGTCTAGGTATAATGGACATTTTACTCGTGGATTCATGCTCTCGTCTAGGTATAATGGACATTTTACTCGTGGATTCATGCTCGCGCTAGTTATAATGGACATTTTACTTGCGATTCGATGCTCTCGTCTAGGTATAATGGACATTTTACTCGCGGATTCATGCTCGCGTCTAGGTATAATGGATTTTACTCGCGATTCGATGCTCTCGTCTAGTATAATGGACATTTTACTCGTGGATTCAATGTCGCGTCTAGGTATAATGGACATTTTACTCGCGGATTCGATGCTCTCGTCTAGGTATAATGGACATTTTACTCGTGGATTCGATGCTCGCGTCTAGGTATAATGGACATTTTACTCGCGGATTCGATGCTCTCGTCTAGGTATAATAGACATTTTACTCGTGGATTCGATGCTCTCGTCTAGGTATATGGACATTTTACTCGTGGATTCGATGCTCGCGTCTAGGTATAATGGACATTTTACTCGCGGATTCGATGCTCCGTCTAGTATAATGGACATTTTACTCGTGGATTCGATGCTCGCGTCTAGGTATAATGGACATTTTACTCGCGGATTCGATGCTCTCGTCTAGGTAATAGACATTTTACTCGTGGATTCGATGCTCTCGTCTAGGTATAATGGACATTTACTCGTGGATTCGATGCTCGCGTCTAGTATTGGCATTTTACTCGCGGATTCGATGCTCTCGTCTAGGTATAATGGACATTTTACTCGTGGATTCAATGCTCTCGTCTAGGTATATGGACATTTTACTCGCGGATTCGATGCTCTCGTCTAGGTATAATGGACATTTTACTCGTGGATTCAATGCTCGCGTCTAGGTATAATGGAACTTTTACTCGCGGATTCGATGCTCGCGTCTAGGTATATGGACATTACTCGTGGATTCGATGCTCTCGTCAGGTATAATGGACATTTTACTCGCGGATTCATGCTCGCGTCTAGGTATAATGGACATTTTACCGTGGATCAATGCTCGCGTGTGGTATAATGGACATTTTACTTGTGGATTCGATCTCCGCGTCTAGGTATAATGGACATTTTACTTGCGGATTTGATGCTCTCGTCTAGGTATAATGGACATTTTACTCGTGGATTCAATGCTCTCGTCTAGGTATAATGGACATTTTACTCGCAGATTTGATGCTCTCTTCTAGGTATAATGGACATTTTACTCGTGATTCAATGCTCGGTCGTCTAGGTAAATGGACATTTTACTTGCGGATTCGATGCCCTCGTCTAGGTATAATGGACATTTTACTCGCGGATTCATGCTCGCGTCTAGGTATAATGGACATTTTACTCGCGGATTCGATGCTCTCTGTCTAGGTATAATGGACATTTTACTCGTGGATTCAATGCTCGCGTCTAGGTATAATGGACATTTTACTCGCGGATTCGATGCTCTCGTCTAGGTATAATGGACATTTACTCGTGGATTCGATGCTCGCGTCTAGGTATAATGGACATTTTACTCCGGATTCGATGCTCGTCCTAGGTATAATGGACATTTTACTCGTGATTCGATGCTCTCGTCTAGGTATAATGGACATTTTACTCGTGGATTCGATGCTCTCGTCTAGGTATAATGGACATTTTACTCGTGGATTCGATGCTCGCGCATCTAGGTATAATGGACATTTACTCGCGGATTCGATGCTCGCGTCTAGGTATAATGGCCATTTTACCATTTTACTCGCGGATTCGATGCTCGCGTCTAGGTAAGTAATAATGGACACGCACATTTACAGTATCTACGCAGGGAGTAATGGACATTTTACCATTTACTCGCGGATTCGATGCTCGCGTCTAGTTATAATGACATTTTACCATTTTACTCGCGATTCGATGCTCGCTTCTAGGTATAATGGACATTTTACCATTTTACTCCGCGGATTCATGCTCGCGTCTAGGTATAATGGACATTTTACCATTTACTCTGCGGATTCGATGCTCGCGTCTAGGTATAATGGACATTTTACCATTTTACCTCTTACCTCGCGGATTCGATGCTCCGTCTAGGTATAATGGACATTTTACCATTTTACTCGCGGATTCGATGCTCGCGTCTAGGTATACATGGACATTTTACCATTTTACTCGCGGATTCGATGCTCGCGTCTAGGTATAATGGACATTTTACCATTTTACTCGCGGATTCGATGCTCGCGTCTAGGTATAATGGACATTTTACCATTTTACTCGCGGATTCGATGCCCTCGTCTAGGTCTTATTATAGAGGAATACAGCGGCAAAATTGCGTCTTTGCCGCCATTGTAAAAAAACAAGTGGCGGTATTTACGGCATGGTAGTAAAGTAACTGCACACCTACCGATGATGGTGAGTAATTTTAATAAAACGCTGATAGTCGCAGTATCAGCAATGAGCAATACCTTGTGTTTATAAACATGCCCAGTAATAAACAGCTGTCTATGGTGCCAAATCTCTTTTTTATTATTTTTCCGCTAAGTCTGCATTTAACCATTAGTTGTCCTGTTTTTTTGTGCAAAGTTTTTTTTAAAATGTTGTTGCCCTTAGCAACGCTGTGCCCTGGGGGGCCCAATTAGTAGCGATCGGGTGGCCGCTTCCTAAGTGGGCTCTTTTGACTGTAAACTAGTAGGTAAAGTTAAATCCCAATCAGGTGCTATTGTTATATTGTTTATTTGCTTATAGCTTATTGTAAAAAAGAATTTAATAATACGCAGCAGATGTAAAATAGCAGTAATAGCTGAAAATCTATACAATTAAACTGTAAGGAGTTTATAAGTGACTTTCCCTTGAATTTGTATAATTTATTTTCCCTTTAAAGCTATCATCAGTGTTGTCTATGATGGTACGTTTGTCTACCATTATGGAATCTAGTGTAGCCAATAGTTACCATATCCTGGGTACTGACAAAATGGCAGAAGGCGGCCATATTTAGAAAGCATCTAGGGTGGGATGTCTCTCTTCATATCATCATCAGGAACTTGCTGTACAAACAGGGTTGTTGACTCTTAAGGCTGTGATAAGATTTATGCCGTTTGGTCATGTTTGACATGCAACTCATGTAGTCTGTCTGTTGATGACTTTCCATGATACAGTGAATAATGTACCCCTAGTGTGAATAATAAGGATCTATCGAAATCTTCAATTTTAACAGGCATAATTTATGTTGTTTGACATCAATCAATCAAGTTTAAATAAGATATGTGACACCAATGACATAGCTAGAAACTAATTATAACTGTTGACAGTTATGCGCCAATTATAAATGATGACATAGATAACCAATTATCACTGGTGAGATAGCTAACCAATCAGAACTGATGACATAGCTAACCATCAATTATAACTGATGACATAGATAACTACCAATTATAACTGATGACATAGCTAACCATCAATTATATTATAACTGATGACATAGCTAACCATGATTTATAACTGATGACATGGATAACAACTAAGAATAACTGATTACATAGTTAGCCACCAATTATAACTGATGACATAGCTAATTGTCATTGTTATTTCTTACCAAGAAACAAAGCCACATTTCATTGTTAATAAACTTTATGCTTAACCCCTGGCTTCAGTAAACCTTTAGTTTCACACTTTCTGCAAACTGATACAATAAAAAGGGTTCCAACCACATAAAACAACAAAATATATTAACTCGTCTTTCTAGACCCAATAGTATTTTATTGTGAGAGAAAAAAAATCTCAGTGCGTAATGTTTTCTTACGGAAGTAACTTACCACCAAACCCTTTGCTAATTAATTTTGCAGATTATAAAGTATGCATTTTTTTTAATGTGAAAAGCAGTAGGATTGTTTATGTTGGAATGAAGCTCATTTGCAGCTGAATCTTGCCAAATACAATATTTTCGCTTTACATCTAAAATATGGAGAGGCTCATCTGTAATGTTTTCTTTAATTTTAGCCTTAAAATTAGATTACAATACTGCAGCCACCCCAGTGATATATTGCTAATTTCAAATGAAATATACTTTGTGGTAGTATAAAACTGCTGTGGTAGTGTACAAGCTTTACTCACATGGAATCCATATTTTCTTTACTATTAGTGAGAGCTCTTTCACACTACACACGGACCACAATGGACAGCCCGTTTTATTGGTCTGTATTTAACGGTCCACTATCCCTATCTTTTTGATTAAAACACGTCTGTTTCTGGACAGAAATGCCCTCATATTATATCCAGAATATTCCAAAAAAAGGGGTAAATTAATGCAATCAGAGTCTTTTTATACTGCACAGCAGTCCCTCGCAGCTGATATCGCTGCATTTTATATTTGCACTTTAAAAGGTAATACCACTAATAACTTTTTATATAATTAATCCTTTACCAGCATTTCTACATTTATTGCTGGAAAATGGAATTGTAAGCCGAATTTAACCCTTGCTTGTTACTCTAACTGGATCATTCTCTTATCTTAGTTATGAGTTATGTTTAAAAACGCGTTTCGCCCTTGTTACAATATCGTGGGTACTGCTGTCTGGAACCTCAGACCATGTTTTATTTATTTGGTATTGTTTATTTTTGGTAACAATAGAAGGTAAGTAACTATATGCAGTGTCAAGTTTAGACCCTCAATTTACGTTACGTTGTGTGCTTTTTGTTGACTTTATTGTAGACTTTGCAGGTTTCTAAGGCTGCAGAAGAAAATATGAATTTAATAGACAGATCGAGCTTAATGTCTTTTGATTTAGTGTCACTCATATTTCCCACTGCTTATAGGTTTGTTGCAACCGGAAGGGTAAAATGGGAATTTAATTGATACGAGGGTTGACCTGTATAGCAGTCATCTTCTGCTCCTGCTTGCTGGTCTTTTTTTTTTTTTTTTTATTTTGTCTTGAGCTTGCGTTGTAAATTATTGATTGATGAGCTGTACCATTAATCCTTAGCCGGGAGCGTTGTGCATTGATTGTCTTTCCAGCCTCTTGTGGTCACATACTGTATGTTAAAGTTCATTTTTTTTATTTTTTATTTTTGGCATGGACTCAGTCTGTTGAAATACATTGTTATAACAAATGGATCTGGAATTAAAAAAACAAGGAGGAGAATGGAAATATTGACTTATGGCAGTTTACAAAAAAAATAAATGGGTGCAAAAATTCCTCACCCCACCCATCGGAGACTAGATAGTGACTGATACAAAACAAATTGCCTTTAAATTGCTTTGGGAGAATGAGCCACCAGCATTATCAAGTAGGCCCTACCGGTGACTCTGAGCGTGCTCCAACAGGGATGAAAAGGTTAATAGTATGAGACACAATCCTGGGGAAACATAAGCAAATCAATAATTTAATCCATGGAAGGAATCACAGAATCCAGCTGTTTGTTTTTAAAGACACTGTAATAGACCCCCCCCTGGGATTAGTAGCTTTTACGTACCATGCATTTTCTGCGGGATCTACCATATTGCTTACCATGGCAGATAGCTCTCTGCTTACATCAACAAAATAAGCAAAACTGGCAATGCACATTTTTTTTTTAACCACATAGCCAAGCAACATGGCAACTCCTTCCTCTTTGTATTCAACAAAACAACAGTCTCCATAATGGACAGAGTAGTAGATAAGGACCTTTCTAATGGACAAGTTTTATATATTGAATTTAATACAAAACAGTTGTGTTGCCAGCTGCTCTCTGTATCTCTGAACAGTTGTCCCCTAATTCAAACCACGGTGAGTTAAACATTAAACCCGCACGTGCTGGAGGGGCAATTCCCATTCTTTCCGAATTATTTTAGAAATGTAGGAATGACCACGGACCACGCCGCTCTCCCACTTGGATCCATTTTTTTCCCTTGTATTTTTTAGAAGGAACAAGAAAAAAAAACAGTGTTTGATAAATGGCTTGGAGTTTTTTTTCATCTTTTTTTCCCCTGTGGACAGTGATTGATAAAGTTGCAAAGGGGGCAAACACAGAACTATTTTATTTTTTGCAGAACTACAATTCCCAACATGCCACTGTCAGCTGCTGTTTATCATGCAACGCTTAATTAATCACACTCTGCATCAGGAATAACCAAGCTGCTTGGCTCTGATTTCATTGTGTTTACTCTCAGGCTTTAAATAGACTTGGCCTATTGAGTGCAGCAATCAAAAAATTGGACATTTTCATTTGGAGATCTAACTAAAATTCTAATTTATTATTTGTTAATGTGTTAAAATAAAATGACCTTAAACATGTCTCTCTGTATACAGAATTTTCTAGGTGTGCAGGAAATAAAACTGATAGAGGATGCTGGGAGTTGTAGTCTAATTGAGGACTAGAGAACTGCATTGTGGCATCCTTGTGCACAGCCTGGTGGAAGCTTGGGTCTTAGTACAGTAAGACGCCTGGGGTCTCCCAGTGTGTGGTGGGAATGGGGAAAGCGCAGGTCACTCTCGGCCACTTGAGTCGGTCCCTTTCCCATTGATGGCCATGAATTCCTATCTTGGTTAAAGCTGTGCCCCTAAGCTCTGCAGCCTGGCTGGATCTTGACAGTATTGTTCCAACGCTCATTCTATATGTATGTCACATCCCAATCTCCTCCCCTCCTCCGTCCCTTCCCCCCATCCCCAGCCTTCGCTTTGCCCCTTCTCCAATTCACATTTTTTCCCCCTATAGCACATGAGCAAGGTGAATGCAAGTTTATTTTAAAGCAGCCAATTCCCTGGAACCTCTGACCAGCAAACTGCTGCCTTATATACCATGGGGTGTCCGGACCTGGCACTTTAATTTTATTTGGTTATTTTGTTTCCTTTTATATGTTCTTAAAAAAGGTTGGAATTTGTTCTCCTGGTAGCATTTCCCAGGGATTGGGGAGAATGGAGCGAGAGGAATTCATTGGATTTTCCAGGAGCTTTTTGGAACAAACGTTGCACCCATAGTGGGCACAGGATCCTGGCATGTGCCTCTCTGCACTTTCTGTCACTTTCAGTCACGCCAAGGTAAGGAAGGGCTGTTGGCTCTGTCTGATCACTGCTGTACCAACACTGTGCACAGGGAGCCTGGGGATTCATTTCAATATCATGTAGATGCTTAGATTTCACATTGCCGGAACTTTTTATTTGAATGGGGAATAGAAAATGTACTTTATAATTACTTGTACATGCTGTCAGGTTGTATGTAACACATGTGAGATTTAGTGTTTAACATGAGTCTTATAAACAGAGATTAACATCAACAAGATTTGTTATAAATAGATCATAAATTTTAGATCATTTAAAAATCTGCAGCTATAAGCTACATTTGCCAGCAACCTCAGCTAAAATAAGGATGCTGTGACATCTCACGGGGGATCTTTAAGGTTAATATTGTTATGGCTAGATAGGGATGTGCATAGAGCATTCCTTCATTCATCCAGGTGTTACAACACGTGTGTCACAAATATTGTCATTTATGGCTGTATTTCTGTATCATTGGTCTTGTGATTATTAAGGAGAGATGTGTAATTATCATAAACTTTCTAGTAAATGTATTTATGGAAAATCAGAGGTTATTAGAAATTCATCTGCCTATCGATCAATCCCCATCCCTGCCTATCGATCAATCCCCATCCAATCTGCAGTTTTCTTATGCAGTAGGTAGCAGTAGATTGTCAGCTCTTTGGGCCAGGATTTAAATGATGCTCTTGTCTTTCCTTTTCTGACGAATGCCTGCTTCGCTTACCTTTGTGCACTGCAGCTTTTGCTAGTTGATCACATCAGTAAATCTGCATGAGAGGGACCTTTTAGGCAATAGAAATGACAAGTTTGTGAGCTTAGAGTTTGGACCATGCGCTCTGCAGGAGGTAACCCTTTGCTTCCTGCAAAGAATTTTTAGTCTAAAGTTTTTTTTTGATCAGTGGGACCCACCTGTAAATATTGTTATATTGCATGGAACCATTACACCAGATATTGACACTGAGCACCGAGGCTCCCAGCATGCCTTTGGAGAGAGCAGGGAATTGTAGTTCATTATCAACTGAATTGTTTATGAATTTCTCTTTTGTGAAGAGTTAATTGATTTAAAGGTTACGACAGGGGCACAATTTTGCTTTCTTTCAACAGTTGTCAATGGCGGTTTTGGTTCAGGACAGAAAGGGCGATTGCCCCCCAGATCCCCTCCCCCTGGCTGAATAATGTCATTGATAATAATAAAAAATGAACTGGTACAATTAAATCTAGGACATCTGTTTACCTCTAGGGGGTGCTCAACCTGGAAAACCTATAGGTCTTGCTGAACTGCAGTGCTCAGCATACTGGTAGTTTTATTTGAATAACAGAGGGACGTATAATAATCAATTTGTATTTGCAACAAAAAAACTCTGGTGTATAGGGAATGCTGGGAGTTGTAGCTTCAGGTGGATTAGATTTTACCATAGTTGCCCCTCTCTGGCGTGAATGCAAATTACCACCATGAATTCTGGGAGATCACATTAACTGGAGGAGGTTACATTCCCCATCCACACATCAGCTACAATATAGTCAGTGGGAACGATCTATAGCAGGAAACAGGGTGGTTTTTTTTCTTCTTCCTAATTTAAATGATTAAGATGTTAGTTTGATCTCCGTAATGACATCTCCCCCCATCCCGTCTGGTACCTTCCACTAAAGGGACACTCCAGTCCAGCAGGATTGCATCTTTAACCAATGACGTGGATTGCGCTATTAACACTTTACCGGGGGGACCTGTTTAATTAGAATACATTCTCTCCTTGTCTGTGGGTTCAGTGTACATATGGCAGGTGTAGGTTTTCAAAATTAACGCCTCTCGCTCTTATTCACTCCCAGCCATTCCCTGGGAATATGTCTTGTTTCTTTAAATAGCAGTGACATCTAATTTGCCTTGGTTTTCAGTATAACGCTATGTTTAAAAACAAAACCCAGCAATTTCCAGGTCCAACCCACCCAACCCAACTGCCACATCTGCAAGGGTCTTCATTAAGCCTCACGTGGACCAATCTAGGTGTCCCCCTGAGTGTACAACATGCAAAGGAGCCTGTAGAGCCAGTGTGATCACCAGTGTGACCATCATAGAGTTCAGTCCAGTTGTCTAATTTAAAGAACAGAGACTTCTGGGAGATTTCTAGCTGTAATTCCCATCTACCCCATTCAAACTTTTCTTGGGTTTGTTGTGTAAACGAGTGTACAATGCAGCAATGTGACCTGCAGACCCCTGGTTGGCTAAGGGGAATATCAGATTTCCACCCAGCATCGATCCCTGGGGGGGGGGGTTATACTTCACCGCAGCTGTCTGGGGATCTGAAAGTTGCAGTTCGACAGTGGTTGCAGCTTGTACACAGAAAACACTAGTCAAGACTACAGATGAAAGTAACTGGCGATTATGTTCTGACATCATTTCCATGGAAACTATTGAAGTTCCGAAAATCCGATTTGAACCAGAGATTCTTTGAACTTCTGAATCCTTTACTGCGAAATAAATTACAAACACACAATATTATTGATATGGCATTTGCTGCTAGGGTCACTGTTCCAAGCAACCAGATAGAACCCCTCCTCCCATCAACCATTAAAGGGTATCTCCACTGGGGAAAATTAAGTTTGGGCTATTCAGTTTTATTGAAGAACAGGAGGTAAAGGAGATGGGTCTTACCTCCCGTTCCTCAATAAAACGCTCAGGAGCCGGGAACGGACTCTATATTCTTTGTGCATGCGCACAGCTTACTAACAGCGAGATTCAAAAAAAGTTCTTATTGTTAAAAATGGTGCTAATTGTGCCCCAACCAATCAGATGTTTCAAATGTTAAATAATATCTGATTGGTTGGGGAAAAATTAGCACCCTTTTTAACGATAAGAACTTTTATTGAATCTCCCTGTAAGTCCGTCAGGACCTGCCAGAGGGCACGGCAGAGGAGTAAGATCGGATAATTACCTTACCTTCCTTCCCGGATCCTAAGGGTTTTATTGAAGAATGGGAGGTAAGGCACAGCTCCTTTACCTCCTTCTTCAATAAAACTGAATACCAAGAAATTATTTTACCCTTTAAATTCAAATTGACATCAGGTTTGTAAACAATTTCATTTAAAATAGTTAAACACAAAAAACCCCCACACAAGTCCCAGGCTCCTGTAAATGATTCCTGTCTAGACTGTACCGTACATTAAAAGGTAATTTCTGGATTTCCTCTATAAGAAATGACTAGAACAATTTGGGATTTCTGGCAATATCATATGACACTACCTTTGACGGACTGGAGTTAAAAGACGTCTGTATAAAACAATACTGTAAGGCTGTATACTCTAATCTGAGAAAACGAAATACTGTTTAATACTCCTGATCTATATTTGTATTACCTCCCTAGCTAATGTAACCAAAACATTGAACCTGAGAGCCACCGATATCCTTTATGATTCGCAAAATCTGTGAATATCTCGTAAATTATATCTTTATAAACAGTTTCTACCTATGTTAGCAGTTATCAGCTTGATATCACCAGTGTCATGTGACATTATAGGAAATAATGCACACCCTATTGTAAAATGGAATTATATTTTTGCTTTTATATATGTGACGCTTAATATCATTATATTTTACAATCTAACCTGTGCTTAGGTGTGTTGTCAGTTATAAATGATGAAATTAGTGTCACATGACATACTAAAACCTGTGTAGTTTAGGAAATGAATCCCCTAATTTAAAGGGCATGTTCACCCTTAAAACAAAAAACTGGTCAATTGTTACCTGCCCCCAACCCTAACTGATATACTTTCAACTTTATTACCTGCATTACTAACCAGATATTTAAGGATAATTATTGTCCCCATTCTGGCAGAGTAAGCTGGCTCCTCCTTCCATGCAGTCAATCAAGGCTATGACAACTGACATCACAACCAATGATTGACTGCTGTTTCCCCTGCTGCCTTCTCTGCACATGCTCCAGCTTATAAAAACTCACTGAGCAGAGGGAGGAGGCAGATACCTTTGCCAGAAAGGAATAGAACTTATCATTAAATATCTGGTTACAAATCCATGTAATAAACTGGTTGTGGGCAGATAACTGACAATTCACCAAATAATGATTTAATGATAAGGATTCTAGAAGTCACCATAGAGGCCCCTGCAGCCTTGTTCTTTTATTAGGTAACTAAACTCCTTGGTAATATCGTATTATTTTAATATAGGGAATGCATTATTTTTCTCTTCGTATCTCTCTCCTCCTCTCAGGGCAAACAGGGCGATTAGCCAGGGCCCCAGCTCCTATGGAGGGAGCTCCTATTAAGACCATGTTTTGCCCAGGCCCACAGATTTTTAACCGGTCCTGCTCATTCTCTCTCTTGATAGCTATCTATATCCTTATATATGGAACCATTTCTATAGACTTATCACCATGGTTACACCGTAGAAGTATAAATCTGGAAAATGCAAAGTGACATCTGTTGGCTTTAATAAATGATGATAACTACATCTTCTCTAACTTAGCACTGAGTGTCCACCCACAAGACGTGGTGCTCAGAATGTGGCCCACATCTGAATGGTACCCTGGACATCCTTGTTTATCAGTAGAACTCTGTATTTCTTTGTTGCCTAGACAGCCCTGTCTGTGATGTTTGATTCTCGCTTCAAGTAGAACGCCGGTGTCAGTACAATTCTCCAGGAAACAGACATCTGACAGTCATGCTGGTAGTTTCTGAGCAGCGATGCTTCTCTTCCCAAGGAAAGATGTTAGATATTTCTGCCACCTGATGTTTTTTTGGATGTCGAGACATTTGAGGGTTACGTGGTTGATGTGGTCTATCAGAAGTGGCTGGAACCTAAAGACGGTTAATATGGAAAGGAAAATGTATTTACCCCTGTGCTATCCTTTTATTTTGTGCTTTTACTTTTGTGTAGAAACAGAAGCAATTAGACAAAACAAACCACATTTAAGGATAACTGTAGTGTGTAAAAAGTTTTTTAAAAAATATTTACAATGAAAAGTACCTGGGGCAGGGAGGTAGGATTGGTACTTTCTACCTTCTAATATTGTTTCTATGAGGAACGGCAGCACAGAAAAAAATGCTTCTGCCAGACTTCCTAAGTGCTTCAGCACTATATTTAATACAGGAAGTTCCAGAAAACTAACCTGTCAGATAAAAACTGTATGTGCTGTAGCGAGCAGGGATGGATTTATACTTTTTTCTCCCCTAGGCCAGCTAACTTGTACTTCCTGTTCCCCTCCCCCCCCGTACACGGCAATTCATTGGCTGAAGCGGAGCTTTGTTAGTGGGATCGGGACCTGCTGCCCATTTGCTGCCCATAGCAAATCAGCAATCACTGCACATTTAACAGAGACCGGTAAGGCTCTGTTGTGTGCCAAATAAAGTGCGTTGTGTAAATTTAATATGGGGATGCAATACGGCCTAACTTGAAAATGTTTTTATTTTATTTTGCCGCCCCTGGTGGCTGTGCCGCCCTAGGCTACGGCCTAGGTGGCCTAGTGGGAAATCCGGCCCTGGTAGCGAGACAATATTGGGAGGTGATAATTATCAATCAGAGTGGCGTAACTAGAAATCACTGGGCCCCTCAAGCAAAATTATGATGGGCCTTTATCACTGCTTCATCAATATTGGTTTTCTGGGATGAGGCTATACCTGTCATACCTGGTCTGCTCCCCTTGTAGTTACGTCCCTGATCAATCCTACCACCTTGCTCCCAGGTACTTTTCATTTTTAAAAAGTTATTTTTTACTGTATAGTTTTCCTTTAAACCTTTAGCCTTGACAAAAACTTTTGAGTTTACTTAAATAGCCGGTCTAAATCTGGAGATTAAACATGGCACATAGTTTAAGGAGGTATCGAACAGGGGGAATTGTAGGTTTCGTTCAGTGACAATATGTAGATTTGTTTTCCAATATATTTGGGATTTTCCTGGGATTACTATTGCGTTAGGCAATCACTGGTGGCCTCATGCAATCTTCCAAATTCAGGCTATAATCTGCCCAATAAACACTTAGATTAACAGCTGCCTTCTGAGGAATAAGGTGACGTTGATACAAGGCCAAGACAAACACACGTTGCCTAGTGCTCTACGTTAAAAGTGCGTGTGAAGTGCTGCCTTCGGGTATCCACAGTAACAGCAACTTCGCCCGCGGGAAGGTGCAGTCTCCAATGTACAGAACAGCAGAACTGGTCTCCTGAGGTAACTGTATGGAAAATATAAACACTACTCTTTAAAGGGGAACCGTGTCTAAATGTAAGTCCCATACCTCTCCTAATCTGCAGCTCTGATCAGAAAACAAAATCCAAAAACTCTTCTTTCCTGAAATCCAATCAGCAGTTAGAATTTTGCTGGTCTGGCATAGTTAGAGTGAGCAAAGCAAAGCTTTTGATTGGATGATATTTCTTAAAGGGCTCATATAAAAAGGTCTATCATATTACAAAGGTATCTGTCTATAATCTACAGATTGACATTGACACCATCCTGAGAAATAAACGTATAAGTAGCTGATAGGGTAAGACCGAAATTTAACAAACAATTCCATCGGAATTTGTCTTTTATCGCCCATGTGTGTTCCCTCTTTAACTGGAGTCCATTTCTGGGTACTGGGATTGAGTCACCAGGGCTGACATTTGCCTAAGTTTCCTACCAACAGATCTACCAATCAATGGTACTTATTGGTAGTCTAATGGTTGGAATGAAAGTGGCAGCACCGATATTTTGGCCCACCCGTTCGTCCATTGAAGGCTGCAGGATTGACTGTGATACAGAAATCCACAATAATAATAATAATTTGGGGGAAGATAGCGGCACTTGCTCCAATATTTCATTCATTCTAAAATCTGCCTGGATTTAGAACTGCCCGTTTAAAAATCCAATTCCAATTGAATTGGAGTTTTTTAAATTTCCGATTACAAATTTCCAATATTCGAATCGCATTTTCGAATTTTCAAGTTTTGGACAAAAATCTAAATATTTGGAAACTGAAAATTCCATTCAAAAAAATGAGTAAACACTTTTGAAAATGCACTAAATTTGCAATTGAAAATTTCAAAACTCGAAACGGTTTTTCGGAACTTCAATAATTCGTCGGAAGCGCTGTCTAAATGAAACTTGCCGGTTTCTTTCATCTCTATTGGGTAGTTTAACATCCCTTTAAAGATTAGTCAGGAGTGATTGGTCGGGTCGGAAATCATGTCGATATCCTGTCAGCGGATGAGGCCGATATATTGAATGATGTGTACCAGCGTCTACGCTTTCAGTGTTGTCTTAACACCCACAATTAATGAATCGGCATATCAAACCCCCTGTAATCTCCCAGATCTGTCAGTTCTGACTAATAGCCAGAAGAATCTTAGCCACGGTGAAATTGTCCTTCTCATCGCAAGGGCAGAAGTGTGAAACGTAGCAAACATAATTCCTATATTGTATATTAGGCAGCGAAATGTGAAATCGTGTTAACACGCTGCAGAGAGAGGGGAGATTGTACCGGGCAGGGAAGTCTTGCCACGCGCGCCATGAATATTTATTTGGCTACACGAATGGCTACATAGTAAGAACTTGCGAAATGCCGGCAGCAGCAATAAATCATGTCACTTGACCTTACGTTACCCTTCTATTGTTTTGCAAACCCAGCGCAGGGCTAAAGGGGAAATATTCCTAATTTATATAAACGGATAAAATTTCGATTTGCTTTTTCAGCGGGATAAATGAACCTACATGACTCTGCTGGAATTGCCATACCGCTTGTCTGTGATAGGTTGAAAAAAAAGCATGTCAGTAGGAAAAGCGATAGGCAGCTTGTGCGGGATGCAAAAGCCATACAGGGCCAGTGTAGTGCTGTTTGTAGCTGGGATGTCAAACCTGCGGCCCTCCAGATTCTCGAATGCTGAGAGTTGTAGTTTCCAAACATCTGGAGGGCCACACGTTGACCATCCCTGGTTTATAGGGTCCACCACAATATTGCTTTAAGGCCTCAGGGAATAAACCTGATGCTCGCTACACTATTCTGATTATATAAGAATGCTAGGTGATGCAATGAGGTGCTATTAGTTTGCAGCAACCAATCTGATGTTACCTAACTGCAGTAACCCAGTAAAAAGCTAAAATCTGATTGGCTCCTGCAAATTTAAAGGAAACTTGCACCTTAGGCCCAATGTTTGTATTAATTTCATGAACCCCCTTTTTCCTCTTTGGGAAACCAATAGGTTCGTAATACCGCTATCCAGAGGAAAAATGGCTTCATTCTTATATTAATAAACATGGTTCAGTTTGTGTAGAATTGTGTTATTTTATGTATTTTAATTAAGGGCTCTCACCACTGCACTGAGGTTGGGAAAGTCACGAACACATCCTGGGAGAAGGCACCAAGTAACTAATGAGTTATAGCCCCGTCCAGCCCCACAGGAGTTAATTAAAATCTGAGCACATTGAGAGAGGGAAAGCAGACAACAAAGCTTCCCACTTGTGGTTCCTTTTTGATAGCTGGTGGCAATGTGGATGTCATTAGCATTTGAAAAGGGGAGTCCTGGGGTGCGATTTGCGGTGACATTGTTACACAGGACCTTTTAAAGTCTCAGCCTGGAATACCGTGTTACTATAGATAGATATAGATTTCTATGTTTACTGTACGGTTAGTGTTACAATCTGCTCCCTGACAGTTTGACTTTCTATTTTATTTTTAATTGGGTATTTTTGGACTTTAGGGAAGAACATTGTACATTGGCATATTGTATGGGATTATATAAAGAACAGGGCAGCTGGAAGGGGGTAAAAACTGGTCTGTATTTGCCCCCAGGGTCCAACAAGGTGCTGTTCCATACTGACCAACAGTCCCGGATATTGCAGGACAGTCCCAGCTAGCCAGGCTACACACAAGCAGATATTTCCGTTTGTAGGTCGGTCAGACCAAAATATTGTTGGTATTTTTCTTGACACTGCCGACCGATGTCATTCTTTCTTTCGAGCGATCGGACATGTTAACAGCCAGGGATGATCTTTCCCATTATAACATAACAAGATTTGCAGATGAACCTGTAACCAGTATATAGTATTTATATATTCAGGGGTAGACACGAGCCACAATGCAATGCTGGGTGGAAGATACAATGCAAAGGGTTTAATGTATCATGTTATTGAGTGCATGTGTATTACTGTATAATGGAGATAGAGAATAATGTACCCAGGCTAATAGGTAAGATTATATTCCATTTATTTTGCACTATAACTGTGAGTTCTTAGCTGAATAAAGTACATTGGAGAAGATAGAATATAGAATCTCCTACACATTTGCCAAAATATAAAGAAAATCAAACAACTTTCCAGCAATTGTACTTTACGCCAATCAAATCTCTTCTGCTAGTGGGATGCAGAGTACAGTATTGCAATGCTTTGTTGGTAACTGGTTTCTGGGGGCCTGGGACATAAAAGGATCCATGAGAACAAGGCAATATATTTAGTAAAACTACGGCAGGGTAGCGGCCGGCCACTTCCCCCACACCATAAGATATTTTCAGCCGACCGACTGATACCCGTCACTAGCAATTGGTCGGAAATATCTTATGGAGTGTACTCAGCCTAAAGCCACAGTACCGGTGGCTCTGAAGTCCTGAGTTTGATTCCACCCTTGGACACATCTACAAGGAGTTTGTATGTTCTCCCCGTGCTTGCATGGGTTTCCTCTGGGCACTCCGCTTTCCTCCACAATCATAAAGACTTACTGATAGGTTGTATGTGTCAAATAAATGTGCTTAGATTGTAAGCTCTTCGGGGTAGGGCCTGATGTGAATGTATACATGTAATTGTAAAGCACTACGGAAGATGTTGGCGCTATATAAATCCACAATAACAATAATATCGGTGCTTTATCGGCAGTGTGTGTGGCGGGTTTCCCGAACGAGCGTGCAGCCGTTGAATGCTCGGCCGGCCAAGCGGTCTTTTGGGTAAGACTGAAAATTTCCCTCGGCCGTGGTCTCCCAATAGGGGAGCCGGCCACAATTGAGGGAAACACACAGTCCCGAACTTTCTCCCTATGCTGTGTATAACACTTAACACTCAGTAATCCTTAATGCTGATACATATGGGCTGATTGTTTGCCTGTTTTGTGATTCGGTTACTGGTTAATTACCAGATACACAAAGGGTCATTCAGTAGCTTTCTACTTTGAAGTCAATGTTTCTCTTTGTGAATTTCTAAGCAACCTGGAAGGACCTTGACTGGACAGTAAAATCTTCAATGTGCAAGGAATAGAAATGTCCCATCTGCCACCTTCCAATAGCTGTCAGTGTGCGCCTAGTAATGGTACAGGGAAGTACAGTAGGAGGCACATTACTGGGTGTGCAGCTCCTGCTGTAATGTAAAAAGTAGATGTGAGTGGACCAGGCAATACTAAAGGCTACAATACTTTTTGATAAAATGTGTTTTTACTCTTATTAAGAGCTGTTTTTATATTAAAGAGAAATAGAAGGTAAACAGGATTCTCCATTCTATTATATCTTTATGGACAACTCCACCCTCATAATAACTTTTATTAGAATGAATGGCCTTTTTAAAATATGTTGATATGACTGTTATGCTTCTGGATGCCTCAAGGAAACTGAGCAGTTTGGTGACCTTGTACTGAGCCTGAGCATGCTCAGAAGAGACTGCTAGGGGATAAGCATTCAGTCATTGGCTGTGATGTCAACTGTCAAATCCATAATCGACAGTTGCTAACTGGAATAACCAGTTAGCAGAAACAAAGGGGCAACAAGACATTGTGCGGGATTTAAGGTTAGACTTATATATTTCAGATTTCAAACTATTACAGTTTAGGCTGGACTTGCCCTTTAAAGATAAAGTTTGTAACCCTATCTAATATATAGGCAAGAAATACCACAACCCAAGATTGTATTACTGCAGATAAGCACTAAAGGATCAACCAATGAGAAATTAGTTTAGGTCATTCAAATCTAGCTCATATTTTAAAAGCATATGTCTGATTGGTTACATTGAATTGCTTATGGAATCTTGTTGGGTACACACAGTACCAATCTTTGAAAGATGACAGACAGATGTGCCTACACACAGTCCCGTGAGTCCTCACTATAGAAAGTATAGTATATGAAGTATATGGATATATCATTCATAACTGCCACACATACTAAAAATCACGGGAGACTCCCTGTACTACAGTTCATGGAGCCAACCACAACCGAGGGAAATGTGTGAACACAGATTAAGTTTGATACACTAACAGTTTTCAAGCTCCCCCCTCCTTCATTAACATGTCCCATTGTCAGGGACAATTACAGTGGGAGGAGCCAGAAAAAAGTCAGTAACTGACTAAGTATACTAAGTATAATTCTCCTTTAAACACAACTTATCACATTTTTATAATTGATTAACCACGGTTTTATCATCTATTTAAAATGTCTGAACAAGCTTTAAGAGTTTTTTCCCCCCTTTTATCTTAAAGTCATAATAAATCATCCTCGATAGATCTCAGTTCCTCAATGATTTTTAAGTGTTTCTACCGACTACACGTTGGCCCGAATGTTTGTGTCATAGAGCATTATTGGATGTGATTCTGATTGAGTGTCTTGGATCTGAGTTGCAGTAATCTTATGGGGATTAAAATTGCTCACTGAAGTGCAGGAGGCCTAACAGCACATGTAGATGATTGTTTTATAATGGGTATAATGCAATATGGTGGGATACAGTGGCTGAGATTTAAGTCCTAGTCAGCTGGAACAGATCAACATTGATTATTCAGCCTCCGCCTTGGTCTAGCAATGTAAATATATACTCCAAACCCACTTCCATATGCAACAGAAGTCAGTGAATGTAAGATTAATCATTACTAGTTCCTGATTACTGTTTAACTACCATTTCTCCAGTGTGCACTGTTACATTTCAACTGTAAATTATGTCATTTAACCAGACATCCCACCCTGCTCGGAAGCACAAATTGGCAGGGTGGGATGTCTGGTTAAATGACATAATTTACAGAGGGGGCTTGACGAGGGGGCGTGGTGACGCTGTGTAACGTCACACAGTGGGCAGGGCATGCAAACAAGGGGGTGGGGGAGGCGGAGTTATGGGCTCGCTCCTAGCGAGCACTCGGTCAGGACAAATAGTCCCTTCGTGTGTACCCAGCCTAAAGTTAAAAAAAAAAAATGCTACAATGAAAAGCACCTAAGGCAGGGAGGTAGGATTAATAATTCCTACCTCCCAGTTTCTGTGAGGAGCACCAAAATGAATAAAGCTTCCTCAGAGCTTCAGCACCATCTTTAAAATCGGAAGATCAAAGACACTAACCTGGCAAATAAAAACTGGATGTGTTGCGCTCCTCAACAAAATTATATCAGGAGTTTAGAAAAATTACAGTAGCTGCAGTTGTAACATTAGCACAGAAACAATAATGCACACCAGCCATTGGTAGATAACATCTAGTTGTTTAAATCAACAAAGGACGTAAGTTGGGTTCACATATTAACGATAAAGGACTAAATCAGTCCAATCTCGCTAATGTGTGTACCAGGGATGCTGATCACATCTTTGACAGATGACAGAATCCTACAGATTGGTACTGTGTGTACCCAGCTTTAGGGCTAGGCCACACTAACGCGTTTTTCTTGCGTTGGTGCACGCAGTTTCTGATTCTGTGCGCGATTTGGTGCATTGTAGTGTGTCCTCAGCCTTAGACACATATAATATTTATTATAGTATACATTACAGGCAGCTGACTGTTTAAGCAGGGTCCATCTTTGAGTTGAACAGACAATGTTGGGGTGGGTGGGTGTTGGGGACAAGTATAAGCTTTGCCATTGTGTAAAGTTCTATAGTTTTAGACTTTCCATCACATAATAATATTATCTTATTATACATAAGTTTGGGGCCCTCAGTCCCTCTGAATCGCCTGAGGCTCCATCATCTTTAACAGTCACTGTCTTGATTATTTTCTTAAACTCCATAAAACTTTTCTTATTTTTAATCTCTTTTTTTTCCCGGGGTTAAATAATGTTATTTTAATCACCAGAAGGGTTTGAAATAATAATGATCCTCACAGGAGATAGGAAATAATGTGGGAGCGGAATTTAACTGACCTCGAATTAGTCTGGAAAGTATCTGTTTGAGTTTTTGGTATTATAGTGCAGCAAAGTCTTCTATACCATTTAGGAGTCACATCACATGGGGTTGCCAGAGTTTCAATGAGAGGAGACACTGAGGAGACAGCCGGTGAGATGGAAGTGTGGCCTACTCCTGAACTCTGTTTGAAATGTCAATATCGGTTCAATATCAGTTAGTGCGACTTTAACTCCTTTAAGATATAGCTTTGGGCTGCATTTTTGCACAAATTATAAAACCAACAAATAGCTGGCATTAGAGTTGCACAATGGGTAATGCAAGTTTGCAATTTACCCAGAGCCACAACTGTTTTAAATTGCCGGGAGGCCAGTGATTGCAGCTCTCTGTATATCCAGCCCTGGGACTTAACACGTTCATAGTATAAAATAGCATTGCCCAACATAGTAAAGAGATAGTAAAAATAAATCTCTCCCCAAAATTGTGTGTTGCTCCATTATGGCCTTTTGGGTAATGCATGTGTCCACAATCGATTAATGTAATTCAGCCTAGGGGGGCTTAAATGAAAACTATACTTATGCAGTAACTGACTACTCTCTGGCTCCTCCCCAAGTCTGTGCCACTGACACTTCTGCCATTTCTAGCATAGGCAAGCATATGTTAATGAATAGGAGGGCGGAGACAGCTTTCTATTACTGGTTGCTGCTGATAAATAGCTCTTGAAAAATGTGCACATCTTATTAAATAAGCCTTAAATATATAGAACCATGGAGGTTATTTAATAAGAGGTGCAAAATTTTGCCTGTGCTGTTGCAGCAACCAATAAATCAGTTGGCATGTATCCAGACACTGAAATAGGCAGTCCTCATGTTTTTTTCTTTTTTGCAGGACTTTTCTGCAATAACAGAAAGGGTGGGGCTTATTCTGAGACTGACAGGTGGGTTCTATCAATTGGTTACGTAATTTTAAGATGGTTATGTGACTATGATGGGACACAAGGAGGTTAACGGGGCTGTGTTGTTTTTCTGGCATGTCTGCGTCCTGGTTGTTAGACCTTCAAATACTGGCCATACATTAAGAAATCTAGCGTCATTCCCGCAAGTTTACTGCGACATTCGGACTTTTGCCTGGCCCGATAATGTTTAGGGCATTATCGAAAGGCATATGGCTAGCATTTCACTTCAGCTAAATGATCTGTGCTGCTGTTTTTTCAGTAGTGCGGAACCCGAACCAGAACTTTATGAGTTCAGACAAACTCGAACTATTCAAACTAGTTCGGTTTTCCGAACTCGCGGCTGTATTTCCGATATTTATCGAAAATTCAATATTTATCGAATTTGGTAACCCTAGAATGTATTGTTGGTTTTTGGTAACACTCGAATGTATCGTTCGGTAACCCTCGTAAGTTCGTAACAGTCAAATGCAGCTTGTGAAACCCGACAATTAAGAAGTGTTTAAACAAGTTTTGGTGACAGTGACATGTTCCCCAGACCATTTCCCAGGTTACACAGCCATTTACAGTAAGTTACCATTGTTAGTTTATCTGTAAATCATCCAAACTTAATGGGTTCGTTAATGAACTTCCAGACTTTTACTGAAGTTTGTAAACGAACCGGACTACAATAAGTTCGGCCATCTCTATTTTTCAGCTATTTTACAAATACTAAGGTACAAATATTCAAATATGAAGATGTATAAACATCTCTATTGCAACATTCTAATATTTAAAGGGTTTTTCATTTGAAATGAACAACATGAAACCCTAAAAAAGGATGGATGTTATATTTCCCCTTTAAATGAGCAGACATATAAAACAAGGTAGAAGGGTTACCTTGTTATGGGAATAGTTTTTATTGGTTCTAGCTGAGCACACAAAGAAACTTTAAAGGCATGGCACTTATTTTTATATTTCAAGGTGTAATGGAGCTAAATAAAATTTGGCCCCGTACAGTGTAACCTTTACCTATTGTGTGACAGCTGCTCTCTGATGTGAAGTGCATTGTTCTAAAGCGTGGCACCTTGATGCTCGTAAAAAAAACATTTGCCGGCAGTTAAAAGGGGGGAAAAAGTTAAAAACATGTCGCTAAAACTTTTATTTTGTTTTTTATATTATTAATTTTTTACTGGGACGTGTCCAACACAATGACCTTCAGTCAAAGATCAGTTTCACATGGTTCCAACATAGTGGCGCTCAGACAAAATACCTTACCAGGCGCGGTGAGGTTATGTTTTAAGTGTTTAAGTCATTGAGCTGTAATTCATTTCACATCTGTCGGTGGAGCTGAGTGGAGATTTCACTACAGTTTGTCCCCCCCTTATCATTCACACGTTTAATATTTAGATTTTTCTTGGAGGAGAAGGTTCAGTGAAAAGTGTGGCTCATATTCCAGGATACGTACAAGATTGGGTTTTACTCTACTGTTTTTTATGGTCATTACACGTTATTGAAATAGGGCAGGGATGTCCAACTTGGGAAATACAATCAAGGCATGCTGGGAGTTGTCCAAAATATCAGTTTTGATTGGATGGCATGCTTGGAGTTGTCATTTGCAAACGTCGGTTTTGACTGGAGGTTGCAACCAAGGCATGCTGGGAGTTGTCATTTCCAAACACCGGTTTTGATTGGAGAATGCAACCAAGGCACGCCGAGAGTTGTCGTTTCCAAACAAAAGTTTTGATTGGAGAAAGCAACCAAGGCATGCTGGGAGTTGTAATTTTCAAACATTAGTTTTGATTGGAGAAACCAACCAAGGCATGCTGGGAGTTGTCATTTGCAAACATTAGTTTTGATTGGAGAAAGCAACCAAGGCATGCTGGGAGTTGTCGTTTCCAAACCTCAGTTTTGATTGGAAGGCATGCTGGGAGTTGTCGTTTCCAAACATCAGCTTTGATTGGAGAAAACAACCAAGGCATTCTGGGAGTTGTCATTTCCAGACATCAGTTTTTATTACAGAATGCAACCACAATCTGCCATGCAACCTCTGATGAGTAGGTTGCGTCGTCTGAGTGTTTCTTGCGATATTCGTGCAACCACTGCAACTGTCGAATCCTAGGGGTTGATTGTGAATCATTGTGGAAAATTAACCTGTAGTGCAAGTGCCTGCGGCTGGTGGTGAATAGACCCGATGTAGGGGTGTAGGGACGATACGCCAGGTCTATTCACCACCAGCCTTGCAGGCACTTGCGCTACAGGTTAATTTTGCACCTCTTATTAGGGACGATAAGAGGTGGATCAGTGGTTGGACATATTTAATATGCGTGTGGAGTTGCCAATCAGAATACAGAATTCCAGGAAGAACAGAATTCTGAGGATCAATAATAATGATGAAAAATGAAATGAGCTTGTAAATCATCTAGCAAGATATATCACTCTATTTGCCCTTTATCTAGAATGAAATGTAACACATTATTTTCATTGTGGATGAATGATAGATCGTGTACAGAATTCAGGAAGAAATTATACATTTGCTTTTAATGACACCAGTGGGCGATTAATCCACAGCAGCGTTTCTATGTGAAATGAATAAAGATAAATCATTACAGAGGAAACATCATGTTAAATATGGAAAGGTAATGGGTTAGGCAGATGCTTTTTGTTATGAAACAAGGGAAGAAAGACGTGTATGTCTCTTTAAGAGAATTAGTATAGTCTGTTTGCTTAAAAACATGTGGCTACAGACACTGACAAGCGTTCTCCCTATATAAAGTATAGGGAGAACGCTTGTGAATGCCGTACACTTAACGATCACGGCCAACTTCCTATACTTTAGCACAGATGGCCGACCATGACCGAGGTAAACTTTCCGTTCGTAACAATTGAAACAATGGAAATATATCATAGTGTCACGTCTACCATCCTTATGTTTGAAATTTTTCTATAATAAATTTTATTAAGTCGCATGGCACAGATGACATCATTACACATGGACTATAACTGATGATGTCACCAATTGTTTTTTTTTAACATTCATGCTCCTGGTTTATTGAACAGTTTTACCTTTACTAGTTTTAGACTTTTTACTGTTTACATTGGCTACTACTGGCTTTAGAATCTCAGGGCTCGGCGGTGGTGGGAAACCAAAAGGGGAACCCAGTCAGCCATACCAAATATCAGATGTGTTGTTTTAATGATATTACCAGATAAAAACTTTAAGACACATGCTCAACTTTTTTAGATAAACAATCTGTCACAGCAATTTACATATTTCCCGTAGCATATTAACACCAATGTAAACCCTTGTATGCCATTACCATTCTTGCTGTTAACCATCTTAGCCGTAGATCTCAGATTGAATGCCAATCTCTGTATTGCCAGAGGGCATGTAACGGGTCCATAAATATATCCAGCAAGGGTGTACCCACCAGCCGTGACTCCAACAATCTTTATACAAAATAGCATAAAACAGGGTGGGAGGGATGAGATGTTCCCAGGTCACCAGCAAAATGGCGCTGGTGACCGCATGGAGTTGCCTTTTATATAGACGTGGTGGGATGACGTCAAGGCTGGGGAAGGCTATTGGAGAAGAAGCCGGTGCTGCATGATAGATAGCTTGCTCCCCCCACGGCCAGCCGCCCCATCCCCTATGCGAGGCAGGGCTCACCAAACCCAAAATGCACACAATGATCTGTTTCCCCAGCGCATGGGATCCTCATCGCATTAATTCATTAAATTACAGAGAAAATCCGAAGCTTGTGTGCTTACGTGCAAAATTACGCATCCTTCTCCCAAAATGTAAACGAGTTTGGTATTGGTACTGTATGGCCGGCTTTACAAAGATCCTTAAAATCTTGGGCAGGAACATTATCTGCCTGTGTGTCTTTTATCTTGCTGTTTCTTTCATTGTGTAAGTTTACCATTTGAGGTATTACCACCCTATTTAATGTAAATGATAGAAACTGGGAATTGGCTTCAATTGTCAACTATTAAATCACGTCTCAATTATCAGAAATGTGTGAAAAACTTAAGCTGGGCACACGGGCCGATCCTTAGATCCGTTCGGCACTTCCGACTGGTTGGCCAGGACAAAAGACTGCCGGTTGTGGCAAAAGTAGGAGAGTTTGCGGGACTGAGCGTGCGGTGAAAAACCCATGCAATGTTTTCGGCCTGATTAACTGATACATTGAACTATCAGTCGATCGGGCAGAAAAATTGCTTTGTGTGTACACAACTTTAGGCTATGCACACACAGTCCAATAATTCAGCCTGACTGACCACCACAACTCAAAATTTCAGGCTGAAATATCGGTGGGAATTTTTGCCCGCGATTGAGCGATGTTGGTCGAATGTTCTTTCAAATGGGTTCAATGCTATTTGGACAGGCTGATCTATTGCCTGGAAATATCGTCCAGTGTAAACCCAGCCTAAGGAATGTATAATCTGTGGAAATCAAGAGCCAATCATTGGTCTTTTACCAATGTTCCTTGTTTTGGTGAAGTCAACCGATAGAAAGCAGATGTTTCACTATTGACATATCCAAACACACACTCCCTTCCGTCCTTGTGCCTTTACATGGCATCTGTAACATCTGGGTATATACTTGACTTGATTGGATTTCTATGGAGTAGATGTTAAAGTGAATGGGGCCGTCTCTAACCCAAGGTCTCCCTTGTAGAGGTTACATATGAAGTAGAAATGAGTAGAATGATCTGAAATCATTGCTACCGGAATCGCCTTTCCTTGGGGGATTTTCTGTTTGTTCCATTTGGTAATGTTACCCCGTCCCTCTGTTTTTCTCATTATGAAATCCGAAACACAGCAGGACTGTTAGTCACTTATCAGCAGAACAGTGTTACACTTGGTAAGAACTAAAAAAAATGGGGGGGGAAATCAAATAAAAATCTCGCAGGAGAGTTTGGTGTTTGGGTTGTGCAAGTGATACATATTTTTAGTGGAGATGATTAGAAGATTTTCGATGGAAAATGCAGCTGTTAAAATGTCAGGATTATTATTTTGTCTCCGGGAATGTGAGACCTATTGAATTACTCTTTTGTTCGCTGACTTGTTGTGTAGCCAACGTGTATTTGAGGTAAGAATATGGAGTTACAGCTCATTTAGATAAAGTTCAAGGTCCTAGACACAATTGTTAAGGTTGTAGCTTGTTGTATGTGTTTTGGAAAGGAGGTCTAAGTAGGGCCGCCATCAGACTGTTCTGGGCCCCATACTGGGTACATTTCTATGCCCCCCATAACACAAACCAACATTTTAAAATGCAAAAGAGGGACACACGCTCACTTCATTAGGGCCACGCCCACTTTGTTAAGGTTACACCCATTTTAAAGACCATTACTCCCATTTTACATTGTTATTATTACAATTGTTATTGTTACAATATTATTTATCAACTAGACATTAAGCCCATTACATTAACAGGCGCTGGACATGCTCCACCTCCCTGACACACACACCGGTAAATATAAAATGTACCCATGTCCAGTACACACAATTAAGATGCCCTCATGCCCACAGGGCACAGACTGGTAAATATAACATACCTTTAAGCCAAGCCCACACAGACTGGATCCCATATTAGACCCCATATTATATTCTACATCAGTGTTGCTTAAAACGTATTTCATTTGTATTGACTATTGATATATTCACCCCTTTCTCCATGCTCAAATCCTTACACCTATCCATTAGGCTGCCACTATTGCCACACAGCATGGCAGCTCCACACTCTGTCCTGCCTATATCCATATTTCTATCTATGTGTCACATTGCAGCATGGCAGCTCCACACCATCTCTATCCTGTCTATATCCTGATAGTAGAGATGGTTTGGAGCTGCCATGCTGCAATGTGACACAGAGATAGAAATTTGGATATAGACAGGATAGACATGGTGTGGAGCTGCCATACTGCTATGTGACACCATCTCTAACCTACTTATATCCATATCTCCATCTCAGTGTGGAGCTGCCATACTGCTGTGTGAGATGGAGATATGTATATAGGCAGGATAGAGATGGTGTGGAGCTCATGCTGCCCCCATGGGGTAGGTAATATAGCCCAGTCTCCCTATTAGGCTATTACGTACCCCATGTACAGTGCATGCCTTGGTAGCAGAATGCAATGCTGGGACTTGTAGTTAAAGGGTATCTCCACTCATAATTTCAAGGTTTAGGCATCCAGTTCTATTGAAGAACGGGAGGTAAAGGAGCTGTGCCTTACCTTCTGTTCTTCAATAGAACATACAGGAGACTGGTGAGAAGTTAAGAAACGTACCCGCTCGCTCGCTCCCCCGGCACGTAGTATGACAGGTCCCGACGGACCATGTCTTCTATGCGCATGCGTGATCTATGCGCATAGAAGACAAGGTCCGTCGGGACCTGTCAGACTAAGAGCCGGGGGAGCGAGAGTAAGAGTAAGAGTTATAATTCTTACTTCCTATTTTTTCTAATCATCCCTACCTTCTAATTTTTCCTTGAAGAGCGACAGCATGTTGAAAAGCAATTTGAGCAATTTCTGTTTCATCATTCTAAATATAAAGGCAGACGTATAAGAAACAGAAGTGGACTGAGCTGTTTTCATTGCACTTACACTCCTCAAGGAAAGCAAATTGGGAGGTAGGACTAATCAGTTCTACCTCCCTACCTAAAGTAAAAATACATAAAATGTATTCACTATTTAGTTCTCCTTTAAGTCAACTGATTAGGAAAAAAACATAAAGTTTTGCTAAAAAAAATTGAAGAATATGGTCTGCTTTATGCATTTAAACAAATAGCAGCACGCAGATTTTTTTATGTGGCTAGTGGTAAATCTGGGATTGTAAGTGACCAGCTTGTTGATATAATAAGAGTTCAAAACCAATCAAATGTTTTAAGTGGTTACTGCAGTTAGAAAACATTTGATTGGTTGATACAGATTAGTAGTGTGGGCAAACCTTTACACCTCTTATTGCATGAGCCCCTTTGTTTAAAATGAAAAATAAAATACAGCATTACTACATCTGTAGGATAATGTTTATTAACTGGCAGCTCAGACGAATGACTTAAACTCTCCTGAATGAAAGGATTCACACAACCTATCACTTTCAGACTGGAAACTGATCTTCTGAGTTACTGGCAATGCTGTAAAGTTGATATATTGCCGTGTATCTAGATTAACTCTGTGTCTTGATGAGTAAAACATACCTAGAGCAGGTACTTGAAAGATATTCCCAAACCGCCTATCAAACCAAGACACATAAAACTTTAAGATGAACCAAACAGAGATTTTTACCCATAAAACACATCCGTAGTTGGGATATTGATAAACAAGACAGTCATCAGTAGAGTAGAAGAGGTGTTATGTTCAGTGGGGCATGGATTAAAGTGTTGGGGGGAAATGAAAGATATTTAACTTGGGGAATGTCACCAACTGATCTTAGTATTTCCCCCCCTTAGGCTTGGGATACATGGGTGAATCTTGACCCTATTATTCAGACCAGCAGACTACTAATCAATAAACCAGTTGGTCTGTAGGTTGAAAGAAAAATGTGGCGCTTCTGATATTTTGGCACAACCATTTGTTCGACCCATGGAAGACCCTTGATGAATAGAAAATTACATACAGGTCATATAGAATATTCATCCTATCTGGCTGCAAATTCGACCAAGGTCTTTAGGGTGTGGCTAAGATTTAGACAAAATCTTATCTTTCTTTATCTTTCTTTTTCTTGTCCCATTGCCTCTTCATTAATATTTCCCCACTTTCCTTAACTCCAACTTCCCTTTTCTTGGCTGTTCGACTGGCCCTATGGATAGGATCATGCACCTCAACTTTGGCGGGTTGGGTTCTTTGGAGATAGTCCAGGTGAATGTAAAGATATCATGATGCAAATAATGGAACATCCAGCCTTTTGATTCTAACCCACTCCATAGCTATATGTACCGTTGATGGAAGATGGAGGTGAATGGAAAATAATCTTTCCATTTCCATCAATATGACATGTATTAGTCACAAAATAATCAGGCCAGGAGCTATTTAGAATGTTTCAGGAACTCCAGGAGATTAGAATGCAGTGTATGGCCAGTGGTGCCCGTATACTACTCAGATATTAGATAGATTAGTCGTCCATCTCTAGACAAATGTCTAATCTATCTAAAGATGGCCATACACTACAAAAGGTTATTGCTATCATAAACCGACTAATACTTTGATAGACAGATGTACAATGTTAATTGTACGTAGATGTACCATACATATTGTTTGACATTCAATTCATTTAGTGATTAATGTCTAATGTCGTCTATTGTGAGGTTACATTATATTTATATTAAATCGGAACTTCAGAAAATACTACGATTATTTAACCGATCGACTTAAAGTAACGACTTTCCTGATCGTAATTACGATCAATATTACACTCCAATATCGGCTTAAACTTTTTGCAACTTTAAAAATTTTTGGGCCAATCAGTATGTCAAATCGCATGTCTGATTGATCATAACATCGGCCCAGTGTATGGGCACCTTAAGAACCATCTAGCACTTTCTTTTATTCAATCAATGTGAGCTCACAAAATGAATGGACCAGATGGGATTATCTCAAGATACGAACGTCCCACAGCTTGTAAAATGCCTGGTGTATGGCCAGCTTTACAGTCAGATTGACACAGGGCAGATTGACTGACAGGTTTCAGAGCAGGAAGCAGGAAGTGCAGGGGACCTGGTGATGCTGCTGCCATATCACACACAAAAATGTAAATATCTTCAAAACTATGCAAAATAAACAATGGAAATAAATTGCAAAAATTCTCAGGAGAACAATTCCTATCAATTTACCTAAAGTCATTTTTGGACCACAGTTCCCCTTTAACAAATCCTGTTGTCTGTATATATTTAAAGTATTGGAAAGTGAATACCACATTCCCTGCAGATATTTTCCTTTCTAGGTAACTGAGACATGAGAGAAAGATTTGAAGTTTGTTCACCTATTGTTATTTGTGTTGCCATACAAATCGCTAGCAATGTACATCGTCCTACAGATACACAATGCTAGAAGGCTAAGGGGCTAATTCAGTATGAGGTGCAAAATTTTGCCTGTTTTTTAATCTGCAGCAACCAAAGCCCCTAAGGTGTGTGCAATTTGAGTTATTTGGTAGAGTCCATTATTAACACTCCCCCAATCCATGGCTAACAGAACCGATATTTAAATACATGAATTCCCTCTCAGTAGGCAGGAGCAGACAGAAAACATATTCACAATTTCACAATGTTTGCTGATGAATTAATATCGGATTTTAACCGGAGCTTTGAGGAAATATCAGCACCTGCGAAGATGCGAGAAAGGTGTTAGTAACAGGTTAAATTAAAGCTGCGGGCTTAGAAAATGAAAGATATTTAATGCTGGCTGCCTCCTTCATGGTGACTTTACTGGCAGATTTCTATTTACACTTTTTTTTGCAGTGAAAACATTACCTACAGTACTTTGATTTGTAAATGTATAAAAAAAAAATATAAAGGACATATTAAGGTAAAATGTAAATGAGCCTCCATGGATTCTCTAATTGGTCACTAGCAGAGAGATGTATGAAATCCAAGGCACATGGATAGGCATATAAAAATGTTTGTTTTTTTCTCCCAAGCAACCTCTCATGTATAGAAATCGGGGATTTGTTTTAGGAATCTGGTGGTTTTATCACATCCTTGTAACCGCAAATATTGTTGTGATTTCAGTTTCAGTATTTGGCTGGGGAAAAGACAAAAAACGTAACGAGGATCACTGTAAACACAGCACACTGCAATCTGCAGCCTTCGTTTCCCGAAGTAACATATGGAGACTTTTAGTTGCAGCCAAACTTTTATGTTTTTACTTCTTATCTTTTTCCAACAACTTCCCTGCGACCCCTATAATATTTCTTCTTTAGTCTTTTATTGACTTATGGTTTGTATTGAGATATCCAATGAAAACAGTGTGTGCAATCAAGAGAGTATAAAGAGATGGATCAAATCACATACACAGACACACACACGCACATACTGACGACTCCTTAAATCTTTGGAAACAAGAGTAACCTTTGCCGGAGATCGACTTCTGTGTGTTTTGATTTAAAGCTTTTAAACAGTGGAGAAGGCTGCAGTGTTTTTAATGGATGTCCCAATTTGCTTGTTGGGTTGGGGGAGCGGTAACATTATATGTCCCCGTCCCCTTTTGGCAGTGCCCAACTGCCCTGGTCAGCTCAGTCAGTGGGTTTGGGAACTGTCGAATATCGATAGAGATGATTCTTGGAGGAAACCTAAAAATTAAAGTTAGCCATACATAGGTAGTTAAAGGGCATGTCCACCCCCAAAATTACATTTGATATTCTGATAAAGAAGCCCCCAAAACCTTAAGACCATTATACTCACACTGCCTAGAACTGTGCACAAAACTAGTTATTCAGCACAATCCCTACAGGCAATTTGCTGAGAGCAGGGGAAGCTCAGAGCATTTACACATGCTCAGATGAGCTTTCCACTGCTCTCAATGGACAAGCCTCCAGGTATAATCATTAGTCATTGGCCGTGACATCATACATTCTGGCTGTGACTCGGGTTCAACCAGTGATGCAGGGATCGGGCTGAATAATTAGCTTTGTGTGCAGTTTTAGTCAGTGTGAGTATAACAATCTTAGGGGTTAAGGGGGCTTCTCTGTCAGAATATGAAATGTCTTTTTGTGTGTGAAACTGCCCTTTAATGACCAATTTTTGTGAAATAACCAGATGTGATTCATGCATCCATTAAAAAAACTCTTCTTCTTTTCTACTAGGCACAGTTATTAAGTTGCCCCTAATGCTAATAGTTCTTAATTGTAGTAGTAGAGAATTGTACTGTGTAAGCCATTGATGAAAGCAGAGACATCTTGGTTATAAAATAATACCTTTTATTGGCTAACTAAAATGATTAAAAATGCAAGCTTTCAAAGCACTTAGGCTTCTTCCTCAGGCAAACAATGCACAGAATAGGTGGGGCTCCAAACAGGAACTATATAAGGTAAGTATCATATAGCTCATTTATTGTTCACAAAGTGTACAGCATAGGAATACAAACACAATCCACCTACACCTGGACACATATCATGGGAGAAGGGGGCGTTCCCAACGCATTTCGCGGAATTTCCACTTCCTCAGAGACTACAGGGGGACAAATCAGGGAGTTTAAATAGGGGAAAGATATTAAACGTGGGAAGATATAGGAGCATGTTCTTCTTCAGGCATGATACAGAAAGGCATGATCCATTTTGCCCCACAGAAAATCCCATGACAGGACATAGGCTTAATAGTAGCTGGATGATTGTGGTCTTATTGTGTTATATAGATAGTACAACTGAGTTCCATGTATTGAGTAATCTAGCATTGATATTGTTATTCCACCGCCCCACACTAGTCCGTTTGGTTATTTAACCTGTCTGGCTGTATAAAAAAAACATTCTGTTCTTCTGGCAATCAGACAAGTTCCCGGAACAAGTCTTTGCTGATTTTATTTAAACATTATCAAATGATCTTCCTGTTACTGTTAGAAAAAGACAGGGTGCAAACACACAGACCTATGTATAAATGTTTGGTTTAAGGATGACCATAGCAGGTCTTTGGTAGAACACCGATGTTAGTATAACCTTGAAATAATGTTTTGTATATTAGTTTACCAGACGGTCACCCAAGACTCTTGCAGAATTTCACACATTGATTCATTTTTTAAGGAAGCCTTAGATGCAATGATATTGTCACTGCTAATTCAAATATATATGTGTATCTCTAAGAACCAAACCATTTACCCCTATTCCTTATTGGATACATTTGTTAGTTTCCAGTTCACATACCACAAGTTAGGATCAAGGCTAGCCATAGATCTACTAAACATATAGACCATTATCTCTAGATCTGTGGCCAGCTATGAAAAGGTATGTGATGGCGTGATAGGAATTGGGTTGAAGCAAGTGACGACATTTGTGACTGATTATACGAACATGGAAGTGGGGAATCTGAGAAGATAATTATCAGGTAATGAGAGCCACACTCAACCAAATTTTTAGGTGAGTTTTATTGTGACCGGATACGATCCCCTTCGTCAGGTGCAGATCGCCCCAAAAAGTTGTGCATGTATCCAGTCACAATAAAATTCACATAATAAAATTATGAGGAAGTCTCTCATTACCTGCAAATTATATTACATAGCTGTTTGTGGTTAGCAGCCCCGGAGAGCACAGCACCACCATTAATAATAGAGTGCACGGAGATATCGTACTTGAATAGTGTTATTGAGGCACCTTTAGGAACAAAATGTTTTCCCAGTTTCATATTTCTTTTATTCACCCCTTATTTATTGCCACCAGAGTCGTTACTAACATTTGTCTCATCCCAAACCTTTCACTCCTTCCTGTGGTTTTTCTTGCCAGCCCTACAGAACAATCTTCTTTTTATATTTTCTCTTTTGCATCTCCTGATCAGACTCTATAGAGTGCAATAGAACATTCCAAAAAATGGGGCTGTCCAGTTTCATCTGCTCTCCTCTAAGCTGTAAATCACAGTTAGTTGGCTCTTGTCTGAAATACCATAAACTATTCTTGACAACCCTTTTAAAAAGCCTCTTCTTAAAGTCAACCATACAGAGCCAACCATGTCAAGTTGGATAAGTTATACCAGAAAAAGAAAACAAGTTGATGCCCTTTCTAATGAAGGCCTTGAACACCCATCCATGTATTTTTAAAAGTCTTAAATTTTGTTAGACCCTAATCATAGATGGAGAGTAGATGGCTGTAGAGTAGACTAGATAACGAGCTGTCAAGACAAAGCAAGGTCCTTTTCAATCATCGTAACGACGTGTCCACCTTTTCTTGCCTTTGACTCCAGCCCTAAATATCACCAATGCTTCTTGGATAATCATTTGGGGCAGTTTTTAGAACTTGTGTTTTTGCTTTTAAATAAAATTCTGGGCACAGTGACCCGTTTTGTAGCCCTGAATTTTCCGTAATCTTCATTAAAACTGGCATCTGACATAAAGGAATGCCAGCATGGTATTTGGCACTGATCACATCTCTAGCTAAATAATGCATTTAGCATCATTACAGACTTTAAATGTTCTCATTGAATGCTCTAATTGCATTTTAAATTGGTTTGTTTTTTCAGTCGAATAAACTGGATTGCATTCAGGGACAGAAAACAAAGTAAAGAGAAGGCTTTCTTTTAATAAAAGCAGTCATTACGTGAGATTGCAACTTGTGCTAAGTAAGGCAGAATACAGCGCAGTTCATGAACTGGCTTTTATTGTGTTAATCATTTTCACTTAAACCAAAGTGTAATTGTGTCCTTAGAGTTTTAGAAGTGGAACATTTGTCACCCAATGATGAAGTTATCAGCACATTCAGATTAAATAAAGCTCTTTGTCAGGCTTACTGAATCGAGACACAATTTAACGTGTTGTAGCTTGCTTATGATCTATCTGTTCTTAATATTTTTGGGTTATAAATTTTGTTTTAACAAAGGACAACTAAAATTCAAAAAAAAAGTGTATGTGATCACAACTAGGATTATACAAATTCATAAATATTCTATTGAGCATTGGAAATAGTGAGGATAACCTTGAATTTATTGAATGAATATATTATATTAAATTCTGTACATGTAATTTTCGAGAAGATGTATAAGTTAATATTTTGAAAGCTACTCACCTTCGTTGTTTCCTTACGGAGCTGAGGAAGTGATGTCATCTCCCTCAGTCCAGTCCTGTGGCGGCCCATAGGCCAGGGAGTTGAGAGACTTCTGGTGATGCCTTTGTTTGCATACAATTGTAGAACAAACAAGATATTCTTTCCTTGGGTCTTAAAATTCATCTAAAATATGAAATTTATTCAATAGGAATACATTTTAACATGAAAATGCATTTATCTGCATATTATATATCTGTATATTATAATATATAGTTTTTGCTTTTATATTATATATATATATATATAGATATATATACAACACACACATTTAGGTGGTATTCTCTTACATTTTTTTTGTTTTTTTTTATTGTAGGAGGGAAGACTGATGGAATGTCAATGAAAATGGATCTCACGGGAGGTATCAGGGCCTTTTATTATTAAAATGGATCTCACAGGAGGCATCAGGGCCTCTTATTATTAAAATGGATCTCACAGGAGGCATCAGGGCCTCTTATTCCTGTATTGGCCTATTTTTTCTAAATTTGCTTTTGAATTTGCACCTTTGCAATGGTCTTCAAGGAACCTCAGCACAGATATTCCAGTTTACTTATCCCATATACAATGCAACAGTTTACGAGAACTCTGCTGCAAGGACCTATCTCAACAGCCAAACCAAAATCGG
Source organism: Hymenochirus boettgeri (assembly GCA_019447015.1). Classification (NCBI taxonomy): domain Eukaryota; kingdom Metazoa; phylum Chordata; class Amphibia; order Anura; family Pipidae; genus Hymenochirus; species Hymenochirus boettgeri. The sequence continues at coordinate 326,518,610 of CM033470.1, read as the reverse complement.
CATTAAGTTAGCAAATATTTCATGGGATATCAAATATAGGATCATGTCCGGGGATGAGGAAGGTTTTTTTAAAGCAGAAGAAGTCGTAATAGGAGACTTTTGCTTTTTAAGAATTAGAACAAAAGGTGGGAATTCGGCTATTCTGAACAGAGAAATTCAAGACAACTATTTAATAACAATAAAAGCTTCAGTAAGAGGAGAAGACTTAGAAGCATGGACAAAAGTCAGTGTTCAAGTCTTAGACATGAATGACTTGCGACCTTTATTTTCACCCACAACCTATTCTGTCACAATAGCTGAAAGCACACCAGTACGGACTAGCATTGCCCAGGTTACAGCCACAGATGCCGATATTGGATCCAACGGAGAATTTTATTATTATTTTAAGAACAAAGTAGAACTGTTTTCTGTCCACCCCACTAGCGGAGTGGTGTCTCTGAGTGGGCGCTTAAATTATGATGAAAAAAACCGATATGATCTCGAGGTCTTAGCTGTGGACCGCGGCATGAAGTTGTATGGAAACAATGGTGTAAGCAGCACCGCAAAACTCTATGTTCACATTGAACGTATCAATGAACACGCACCTATGATCAACATAGTGACTCACATTCCGTCTGTTCTCGATAATGATCCGGCGTTTGCCATTGTTACAGTTGATGACATGGACGAAGGAGCAAACGGAGAGATCGAATCTCTCGCAATTTTATCGGGTGATCCGCTGCAGCAATTTACGTTAGTAAAAGAGGGAAAATGGATGAACGAGTATAAAATAAAACAAAAAACCCAAGTTGATTGGGATATTTTTCCATACGGCCAAAACCTTACCTTGCAAGCGAGAGACAAGGGGTCTCCGCAAAAAATTTCCACCATTAAAAATGTGCATATCGCTAACCCCCAAAAAGATATTATTAAAACAACATTTGAAAAAGATGTTTATGAAGTTACCATCAGTGAATTTTCTCCTCCTGGAGTTGTGGTGGCAGCAGTTAAAGTTCACCCCGAGCCGCCATCTGTGGAATACATCCTATCAGAAAGTGAATCTTCGGAATACTTCAAGATCAATTCCAGAACAGGACTCATCACTACTGCTCGCCATTTAAACGTTAATGGGATTGACAAATACAATTTAGAAATATTGCAAAAGGGAAACAATGCAAAAACTCAGGTGCTGGTTAAATTAGAAGACGCCAATGATAACATTCCAGAGTTCCAACTAGTTTCCTATGAGGCCTTTGTCAATGAAAGTGTTCCTATTGGTACTAGTGTTTTAACGATTTTAGCTATTGATAAAGACTTGGGAGAAAATGGTTACATTACCTACAGCATTGCTAGCTTGAATGCCTTACCCTTTACCATCAATCAGTTTACTGGGACAATTATTACATCTGATGTATTAGATTTTGAATCCTCTCCAGAAAGCTACAGGTTTATTGTTAGAGCTTCAGACTGGGGTTCCCCGTATCGCCATGAGAGTGAAGTCAACGTCACTGTGCATATTGGCAACGTCAATGACAACAAACCGATGTTTGAAAAAATAGCCTGCCAAGGAGCAATATCCTTTGATTTCCCAACAGGGGGTCACATTACCGCAATCTCAGCAATCGATGTAGATGAACTGGAACTTGTTAAATATAAAATCTTATCAGGGAACGAACAGGGATACTTCTATTTAAATCCAGATTCTGGTGTTTTACAGCTTAAAAAGTCTTTTATCAACTCTGGTCTGAGGAACAGCAACTTTGCTCTACGCGTCACAGCAACCGACGGCGAGAACTTTGCTGACCCTATGTATATAAATATAACTATTGTACATGGGAAGGTGTCTTCTAAAAGTTTTGTCTGCAAGGAAACCAGAGTTGCCCAAAAATTAGCCGAGAAACTTCTAAAGAAAACCAAAGCAAACGCTAAGATGAATTTCGAAGATAATCTATTTGATTACTACTCTGTGAACAGACAGCCACCACAGTTTGACAAATCCTTTCCTTCAGATGTATCTGTTAAAGAGGACCTTCCTGTTGGAGCATCAGTGCTCCTCATTAAAGCCACAGACGCAGACTCTGGTTTTAACGGAAAGGTTCTGTACACCATTTCCGATGGCAATACTGATAGTTGCTTTACCATCGATATGGAGACTGGGCAAATCAAAGTCATGATGCCAATGGACCGGGAAACAACTGATAAATATATTCTTAATATTACCGTTTACGATTTAGGTAACCCCCAGAGATCGTCATGGAGGTTGTTGACAATACATGTGAATGATGCCAATGATAATAGCCCTGTTTTCTTACAGGAAAGTTATTCGGTTAATATATTAGAAAGTACTAGCATCGGGACCGAGTTGATTCAAGTAGAAGCTAGAGACAAAGATCTCGGAGTGAACAGTGAGGTTACTTATTCAATTCTAACAGATACAAGAAAATTTGCAATTAACAGCTCTAGTGGGGTTGTGTATGTGGCTGACCAGCTAGACAGGGAGCTGGTTTCAAACTACACCTTGAAAATAGAGGCAAGAGATAAAGCAGAAAATGGACAACAGTTATTTTCTGTCGTCACGCTAACAATCAATTTGGATGATGTTAATGACTGTGCTCCAGTTTTTATACCTTCTAGCTACACTGCTAAGGTTCTTGAAGACCTTCCTGTTGGTACTGTGATATCTTGGTTTGAAACCCAAGACCCAGACCTTGGCCTGGGTGGGCAAGTAAGGTACTCCCTAGTTAATGATTACAATGGAAAGTTTGAAATTGATAAAACCAGTGGTGCTATTCGTTTGAGCAAAGAACTGGACTACGAGAAGCAGCAGTTCTACAACTTAACGGTTAGAGCCAAGGACAAAGGACGTCCTGTGTCTCTCTCATCTGTTTCGTTCGTGGAGGTTGAAGTTGTAGATGTAAATGAAAACCTTCACACCCCGTACTTTCCTGATTTTGCTTTAACTGGATCTATAAAGGAGAACTCTCGGATTGGAACTAGTGTTTTACAAGTAACAGCAAAAGATGATGATAACGGAAGGGATGGGGAGATACAGTATTCCATACGAGACGGGAGCGGACTAGGACGATTTAGCATTGACGAAGAAACTGGTAAGTTGCTTACATATTTATTTGAAGAAATGTTTGGGTTTTTTATGTTCTGTTATTGAATATATATATATATATAGTGTGTTTTGGAGCAAGCCTAATGTTCCATTTTGGAAATTAACGACATAACAGTCAGACCAATCGTGCTAGTCTGCAAAATCAGACTTTGTTTACTGATGTGTCCAATCATTCTAAAGGTGACCATACATTAGGCCGATTTTGTGTACAATCTGACATACAGTCCGACATTTCCATTGATTGGCCGAAAAATTCCCCATCTTATTATGCAACATTTGATCGTAAAATCGATCATAATTATGATCGGGAAAGTAATTTTTTTAAGTCGATTGGTAAAATGATTGTAGTGTTTTCTGAAGTTCCGATTAAATGTAAATGTAATGTAACCTCACAATGGACAACATTCGAAATTAATCATGAAACGAATTAAATGTCGAACAATATGTATGGTACATCTTAGTACAATTAACATTGTACATCTGTTTATCAAAATATCGGTCGGTTTAATAGTCGGTAATAGTGTATGGCCACCTTAACAATTGTAAATGACTGTTCATGTTTGTAAGTTGTGTAGGTTCATCACCTGATCCAACTGAAACATACAACATTGGCTGGTGTGTTCCTTGCTTAATAATGGTATTTTTTCCCCAGATCTAAAGCTGGGTACACACGATTAGATATTTCGGTCCGATCGACCGATAGTTCAGTGTATCGGTCGATCGGACCGAAATTATCGAATCCGAATGTGCCCATGTCCGATCGACCGTTCGTCCGAATCGGACGAAAGGACGATCGGACAGGGTGGAAAACCTCGTCCGATCGTGCGGTCCTCTATGGACCGCACGATCGGTCGCGGTGACTATCGGACGCGGCTGCTTTTGCCGCGACCGACAGTCCTTCCTCCTGGCCGACCGTTCGAAAGTATCGAACGGTCGGTCAGGAGGAAAAATCGCTAGGTGTGTACCTAGCTTAATACGACTAAACACATTTGATTTATTTCTCCATATATAAAGGGCATGTCCACCCCTTACAAAGTTTTAACATACACCAACCCCCACAAATTCCCATTTTCTTGAAGTCCTCTAGTCCCTCACCGCTCTCTCTGGCTGCTCTCCAGGTGCTAGCTGAACCAGCCAGCTGCTTTACAGCTTTACAAGCTCACAAAGAGCTCACAAAGCAGAGAGTGATGAGGGAAAGTTGTGTCCTAAACCTTTGCAGTAGAGCTCAAACTCATAAAAATACCCCCTATGATGTTTATTATAACTTTGTTTGGTCCCCTACCATGGGTCATAATGCTGTCCAGCCACTGTCCCAAAATTTGGCTGACATAATATTGGATCATCAAATTAATCTACTATCAATATTTATAATTGACTTACCTGCTGGTGTTCCCCAGCCTTGACCAATTCCAATGAATGAAAATTGCTTAGCAAAAAAATTGTCCTAAGCGTTTGTCTGCAGGAGACTTTATCATAAACGTTCTTAAAACAATTAAACTGTATCAGATCTGGTAAAAGAAAATATGGTTAGTGGGATTTATATTTATACATGTTAGAGAACTAATATCTAAAAAAACTAATTAGAAAACGTTAGATAGTATCTGATTGATGTCTGCTGATTAACAGTCAAACTGTTGCACCTTTTATTAAATAAACCCCAGTGTGTCTTAGTTAAATTGGTTTTCTTAGACAAAATGACATTTTTATCTGTTTTCATTTCTGTGAGTGTAAACGTTATTTCCAGGCTTTATTAGAATGTGTTTGAAAAATGAAAAACATGGTTTGACATTCCTCACAGGGAGTTTTTGGCATTTATGGAACTTTATGATGAGTTGATTTAAACTCCCAGTAACTCTGCCAGCTGATTTGGGAGCCATAGTTCACAATCAAGTGGGCTGAGTTTGATACTAATACATAAAATGGAATATCATGAACAAACTTATTTGCATTGCATTTGCAACCAAGGTATTCTGGAAGTTGTCCCTAATATACCATAAATAAGCCTCCTGAAATGTTTTATGTGGCATATTATATTCTTGCATGACACACTGTGTTACTATTTTCATAAATAAATGTATTTAAGGATTCCCCTTACACCATACTTCTAGCATCTCTAGACAGTATTAAAAAATGTAAGCTCTACAGGACAGGGACATTATTATTCCTATCACTTATCTATTCAAGAATAAATACTATTAAGTGCCATATATAAATTGTGCTATTATGGTAGCCCTTAAATGGCATGTCCACCCTTGGAGTAAAATTCCATAATAACCTTCCTTGTTGCGCTAAATCCCTAAATCGTTATAATTTCTCACGTCCCCTTGATTCCTGAAACCCATAATACCCTTCTCCATTGCACTTCACTACCCTGGTCTGTGACTCCTCTGTAAGCTCAGAACTCTATAACCTTAAATGCTCCCTATCTTATGTGATTCCTTAATGACTTATAAATAATATTCTTATAAGGAGATTCAATAAAAGTTCTTATTGTTTAAAATGGTGCTAATTTTGCCCCAACCAATCAGATCCTATTTAACATTTGAAATCTAACATCTGATTGGTTAGGGCAAAATTAGCACCATTTTAAACGATAAGAACTTTTATTGAATAACCCTGATTATTCTTTAAAAGAATCAGTAATGTAAGAAATAAAAATGCCTTTTGGGTTTGTTCATTGGCTGTAAGTTTTCTTTGAGTGGAAGACATACAGGGAGATTCAATTAAAAGTTTCTATCGGTAAAAATTGCGCTAATTTAGCCCCAACCAATCAGATGTTAGCTTTCAAGATCTGATTGGTTGGGGAAAAATTGAATCTCCCTGTTATTTTCTATTTGGTTGCTGTGAGCTACAATGTTCAGAAAGATGATATTAAATCCCTAATGAATCTTGTATACAATGATCATATTCTAAACAATGCAGTTTTAGAATACTTAATAAAGCCTTGAATTTATTTTAACAAGTATATGAGTGTCCACTTGTTGTCAATTAAGAAATTGTTTTTAGCCAGTCACATAGATCTTCCCAGTAAGATGGTAACACCAGATGCCAAACTTAAGATGTGTGTGCCATTTGGCAGTATCATATGAAGTTCTTGAAATCATTAGTAAATTGCTGCTGGTCTAGTGACAGCTTCTACATCCTTGAATAATGAATCTGCTGTCTGTTTCCAATGAGGTCTCCAGACTGAATGGCTTTGTAGCGATTTCTCTGTTTATTTAGCTTTTGTTTAGTTCATGGGCTCATTACCAAATGCCATCGATTTCTAGGTTAAAGGCTTTTCCCGCAAATCCAGATGTCAGACAATTAATGAAAATGATGGGAAACTTGATTAGCGTATCTTTCTAGATCGTTTTTTTTTTTAGATAATTAGTTTTTTAGATTTGCGTTCTCAGTTAAAATTCAAGCATTAGCACTTATACCAAAAAGTGCGGATCTCCATCAGTGAGTAGGGAAAGGGTATTGAAACTAGAAAAAGCTTTTCTTTAATTGATGTCATTTTTGTGATGTGATCTCATTTGACAAATGAAGGCGGTCTAGAACTTAGAAGCCAGTATTCCCTATTAAGCTGCATTTTTTTTTGTGTATAGAATTTATGTACAACGTTCATACTGAAGTCTCACTTGCACACTTATCACTTCTTACACGGATTTCTGTTTTTATATTTTTGACTACACATGACTTCCTTCTTAAAGAAATAGTAAAAGGAATTGAAATAATTTCCAAGGGTGCTGTCTATTTGGAATCCCTGTCCTTCCTTTCCTTTTTACCCCTTTGAAGTGTTTTTGTTAGGCCCAGCCTAGAAGGTACAGAGCAGATCTCCAGCTCAGACAAAACACATGATGTCACAAGAGAGTCTAGACACAAATGACTTAAAGAAAAGAGAGGATATCATTTAAAAAACATATGCTGGACAAGGTTAATTCATTTACACTGCAGTGGGGATATAATCAGTTTCCATAAACACATTTTACAAAAAAGACCTTCCCAGAAGAGACAAGGGCATCTCTTGAGACAGCAGAAAAGAAAGTGTCATCTACAGGTGTCATTACACCGAGAGAAAGACTGTTAATATTAGTAGTACCTACAGTACCACGCTTGTCTTGAAGGACAATTAAGGCTTGATCATAACTTAAGCTTATCTTATCCCACTGCCCCTTTATTTGGATTACTGTATTTTTATAGGTATGCCATGTTTAGCAGTAATATTCCAATTTTAAAAAGCTTTAAAAATCGCGATCAAACCCCTTACCTTTTGATTAATACAGGGTGAATACTTAGAGTGCTAGGACCTAGCCTCTGGGGGCATTAGACCAAATACTTAAAGTTGCACTTGTCTGTCTGACCCTGCCCTACTCACTTGGGCTTAGCAAAAATCTCATCTTCCCATAGGCCCTGGCATAACAAACAAGGGGTAGAGCTGGACCAGCAAGAGCATCTTTAAGTAAGTACATCAAAAGCTTGGATTATAAAGGGAGGGGTTCTTGTGAAGAGGTTTAATTTCCCTTAGAGAAGAATATGAGTGTAAGGTTGAACCTAATTTCAGAACAATCTGATTTTAGTTATAGAAGTTCCAAATTGCAGCCACAAAGGGGAGTCCCTTAGTTTGAACTTAAACTGAATTACTTTACATTAACACATTTTATCCAATATTCCTAAAATAAAATGTTGGCCACCCTTGACGCCTCGGTTCCTATAATTCCGTGTCTTGTGCATTGAGGTGGTTAGAGCTATCACATCTTAAACATAATTGGACAAGATTGCCTCACTCTGAACCACACAACTTCAAATGAATATTCATTTTTCCGATTATATTCGACCCTTTCTTATTGGTGACAGCTGACATATTCAGACAGTTTAGTAGCTCGGGGGATATTCTCCAATGTCACTAGCGGCATTCATGTTTTCTTTTCTTAACACAACAATCTCACAATCTTAGAACTCTCTGGTTGATCTTGATGTGCCGAAATGATTTTTTAACTTGTTGCAGATGTTGTCCAAGGCTATAGAAATGCTACAACATCAATTGTGCAAACATATTATGTTACCGTGGTACATATAATACCGTGACTTGTGTCAGGTCAGTTATACTTTGTTATAAGCAAAACAAATTGACTTTCACAGCTAAAAAATGACCATTACCCCCCTAATCAATTCTTATTCTACGTTGAAAACTGAGAAGGTTCTTCTCCGATTTCCCTCTTTTCTACTATTTCTAAATTGTCATCAATATCTATTGTTAGAATCTTGTAGTGAACTAGTAACAAATGTTAAAAACTACACAGGGAGAAAATACCCAAATGATACTCAGATATCTCCATCTCTTGTGAATAAATCATCAAACACGACTCCTAGAGATACTGTTATTGAATAACCTATGTAATTATGCTTAGCCTGGGTTGGTATATAAAAGAAAGGCAGCATAGCTGAAAGCAATTACTTTCTGTATATGCCATGGTAGAGTATCTAGGCTATAATAAAGGTTTCAGGAGTGATAGTCACCTATCCGCTCTCCCAAAGGACACTGGAGGGCTGGCACAGTAAACAGCTCCATATGTTTTTGTTTTTTTTACAAACTGCATTCTTCACACAAGGTATATCACTGACTTTTCTATGCATAATGATTTTGTGCGGTGTAATATTAAACCCTTTGGGCTGTTCGAGTAGAAATGATTTGTGATATGTTATTTTTTTATGCCGACTAAAAACATGCAGCCGAGGAGGGGGAAATTATTTCAGAATTAAGTTAGGTATATACTGACATAAAACACAACTTTTCCCAATGATCCCAATATCCTAATATCTGAGCTTGGAATGGAGCATCATTCTACCTCCGTAGATCATGGGATTGCTTGTTCCTGCTGGAACGCTTCAGTTCAGTTGGTGCTCATGGCCTTTAAGCTAGGTACATGCGATACAGTAATCGAACGATCGGACAGATCGGAAAATCACAACCGATCGTGTAGACCACACCATCAGTCACGCCTAACTGTCATACGCGGCTTCTTTTGCCACGACCGACAGTCCTTCCTCGACCATTTGAAAGCCTCGAACGGTCAGTCAGGAGAAAGCATTGCATATTGTGTACCTAGCTTAAGAGACACATAATCAACCAATCGTGGTAGAATAAATGATTATGTGGGGCCAGGATGTGTATATGTCAATCATGGACGATTACTAGAATTTCCTATAGTATCTACTGGAAGACTAGGCCCCTCAGCTACAACCAGCATTACTCTTGTTAAAAGGATATTGGTATTCTGTATTGTCCAGTAAGGAAATTATAATGCTATTTAAAATGCCAGGATCCTACCATAAAATAAAGGGCTGCATATTAAACTTTTTAAAAGAACGTGTCCATCCCAAACATACAGAATTACCTCTAGTGTAATCTCCAACTGCACAGTCACCAGTAGCCAGAATGAAGCCTGGACTCCCCAGATTCATGCCCCTGTTCTATAAGCATTGCACCGTCCTCAAGCTTGGCATGTCCAAGAAACCCCAATGATTCTTAATGATGTCACCATCACAGCCATGTTTGATGGTGGGACGGACAAAGGCGGGTAGAGATGGAAGTATTCTTCTGGCTTCTTGCTGGCTACGGGCAACACTCTGGATTTTAAAAGTCAAGCAGTTGGGTCTTACACTGAATAGAGAGACACCATTGAATCTTGCAAGTTACCTAACCCTCCTGCTTGGGTTGAGGTGACTTGTATTTCAATCTGCTGTAAGTTAAAAGACCAGGGTCGTAATGGAACATCATTTGTCTCCGACGAGACTACGCATTTTATCCCGGTCATGTCTCAAAAGAGACGACAACTGAATCAACAAAGAAAATGAACGTTTGTTATTGAAAATTACCAGCGCAATCAAAGTTAGAGAAGTTGAAGGAAAATCCTTTCTGTTCCATTGATTGTTTCAGATTTACAAATAAACGTAGAATGAGGTGCGTTGAGGCTTAATGTCAATTTCAAACTCTCTGCAGATGTGAAGGGAAATGAGGAGACTGATTGTTACAATACAAATATTAACTCACCAAGAATCAACCAAATGTATGATATTCCTTCTAAGCTTGACGGAACACAGTCTGGCCTTGACTTATAGTGCGGTAGCTATGGTGGGTGTGGTAACTAAGGTGGGTCACATAATATGTAAATCTGACAATGTCTGCAGTCCACTCACCATGAATTTCCACATGAAAAAATGTTAATCCTGTACCTTGCAAAGAAATATAACTAAATGACTTTTACCATTGCCCATAGAATGTAGAACGTTTATAAAATTTCTCATTCATCCAGGTCATGGTATATCTGTGAAGGTTCTCATTCATCCAGGCCATGGTATATCTGTAATGGTTCTCATTCATCCAGGTCATGGTATATCTGTGATGGTTCTCATTCCTCCAGGTCATGGTATATCTGTGATGGTTCTCATTCATCCAGGTCATGGTATATCTGTGATGGTTCTCATTCCTCCAGGTCATGGTATATCTGTGAAGGTTCTCATTCATCCAGGTCATGGTTATATCGTGAAGGTTCTCATCCTCCAGGTCATGGTATATATCTGTGATGGTTCTCATTCCTCCAGGCATGGTATATCTGGAATGGTTCTCATTCATCCCGGTCATGGTATATCTGTAATGGTTATTCATTCCAGGTATGGTATATTGTGATGGTTCTCATTCTCCAGGTCATGGTATATCTGTAATGGTTCTCATTCATCCAGGTCATGGTATATCTGTGATGGTTCTCATTCCTCCAGGTCATGGTATATCTGTGATGGTTCTCATTCATCCAGGTCATGGTATATCTGTGATGGTTCTCATTCCTCCAGGTCATGGTATATCTGTGATGGTTCTCATTCCTCCAGGACATGGTATATCTGTAATGGTTCTCATTCATCCAGGTCATGGTATATCTGTAATGGTTCTCATTCATCCAGGTCATGGTATATCTGTGTGGTTCATTCATCCAGGTCATGGTAATCTGTGATGGTTCTCATTCATCCAGGTCATGGTATATCTGTGATGGTTCTACATCTCCAGGTCAGGTATATCTGTGATGGTTCTCATTCCTCCAGGTCATGGTATATCTGTAATGGTTCTCATTCATCAGGTCATGGATCTGTGATGGTTCTCATTCCTCCAGGTCATGGTATATCTGTGGGGTTCTCATTCATCCCAGGTCATGGTATATCTGTGATGTTTCTCATTCATCAGGTCATGGTTATATCTGTGAAGGTTTCATTCATCCAGGTCATGGTATATCTGTGAAGGTTCTCATTCATCTAGGTCATGGTATATCTGTGAAGGTTCTCATTCATCCAGGTCATGGTATATCTGTGATGGTCTCATTCATCCAAGTCATGGTATATCTTTGATGGTTCTCATTCATCCAGGTCATGGTATATCTGTGAAGGCATAGCTCCTTAAACGCCCAGGCTTCAATCAATATATTAAAGGAATAGTTCACTTTGAGAGTATGTAAATCTTAATATTTTGTTAGCTTTACAAGCAAAAGTATTAGGAGTAAGTAAAATAACTACAGACTTGTCATTTGTGTTAAACATTTATTTAGGTTTAAGCACAGTGGAATAGGGAGCAGAACATTATTGTTAGTATTCTTCTCAGTCTAATGTACTCCCGGAGGTTAGTACATCATTGACTCCCACGGTGTCTAGATGTCTCGGTCCTCACACAGATGTTGGCTCCTAAGGGGTCTTAATGCCTCCCATGAAGTCTCGGCCCTCACACAGGTGTTGACTCCCATGGTGTCTCGATGCCTCACACAGGTGTTGACTCCTACTGTATTTGGATGCCTCACACAGGTGTTGACTTCCACAGTGTCTCGATGCCTCCCACTCTGTCTTGGTGCCTCACACAGGTGTGGACTCCCACTGTGTTTTGATGCCTCCCATGCTGTCTTGGTGCCTCACACAGGTGTTGACTCCCACTGTGTCTCGAGGCCTCCCACGCTGTCTCGGTGCCTCACACAGGTGTTGACTCCCACGCTGTCTTGATGCCTCCCACGATGTCTTGGTGTCTCACACAGGTGTTGACTCCCACACTGTCTCGGTGCCTCACACAGGTGTTGACTCCCACTGTGTCTCGATGCCTCCTACGCTGTCTCCGTGCCTCACACAGGTGTTGACTCCCACTGTGTCTCGATGCCTCCCACGTTGTCTCGGTGTCTCACAAAGGTGTTGACTCCCACGGTGTCTCAATGCCTCTCACAGGTGTTGACTCCCACGGTGTCTCAATGCCTCTCACGATGTCTCGTGCCTCACACAGGTGTTGACTCCCACGGTGTCTCAATGCCTTCCACGATGTCTCGGTGCCTCACATAGTTGTTGACTCCAGAAACACCAATATGTGTTGGGCACTAGATGCTCGATTGTCCTAAATATTTTAAACAAACATACACGTGGTGCTCCCCCACTAGGAATATAGGATGCCTCCTACGATGTCTCGGCCCTCGCACAGGTGTGGACTCCCACTGTGTCTTGATGCCTCCCACAGGTTCTTCATACTTGATGCCTTACACTTGATATTTCCAAAAGTCGATGCCTCCCATGCTGTCTCTGTGATGTCACATGCTTTGTCTCTCTCTCTCTCTCTTACATGCGGTCTCCTACACCAAAATAAGTTTATTAAACACCTGAACGTTATTTTAAACAGTATTTTAAAGACACAGCTGGTGTCACTCCTTCACTCTGCTTTTTATGGCTAAAAGCCCACAGAGATGACTGGAATGGGAAACTATTGTGAATACAAACAAAATCTGCTTTCCCTTACTCTTTAGATACAATTGGATCTCCTTCCTGACGGCCTCGTAGTCCTGCTGACCCACAAGGAATGGATGCTGCAGGAGCTGCTTGGCAGAGGTCTTTGTCTGAGTGCAGCATTTCACAAAGTCATCATAGTTCTCCGACCTGAAGGGTAAAATGAAACCCAGAATTGTCATACACAACATGGAAACCTGTCTGCAGTGACCGACTGGGGAAACAAGACGGGAAGGGAAACGTATTGGAGGGTCACTTACAATTTAATTGTCTGGGGACGTTTCACCTTTCGTAGAATCCGAGTTACTAAAAGGGAAATAAATCGATGTTATTATACCAGACATGTACCTGGCAGGGCTAGGGGTCTGTATATTGTCTATGGGTTATTTTACCCCCTTTATAACCATTTCCTCTGCCATGTCCATTCGCTGTACATGGTTAATTAGATTATCACAGACTGAACATGGTGGGATATTAACCAAAATGGAACCCCAATGTGTAGCTATGAAATGTCATTGGTTTTACTTACTGTAATTTTCTGAAGCCATTTGACGGGCAAGATGTCCGAGCATGACGATGTCATTCTGGTAAAAAGCAATAAAGGATCAGTGTCAGAAAGGGGCAGGCTCACACGTCTCTGATTTAAATAAATATTTCCCTTCTATGCTAAACAGGTATCCGGCCCTTTAATATATATTTTCTATGTGAAAGGTAATGCCATGTGACCCGCTATATGTAACCCATGCTACTCTGTAACTGAAATCCACTTACTGTAGGTAGAACCTACCCCATAGTCATAAAATGAGCCGCTTTCTTCCACGCTGATTTTCATTCTGCTGTTCCCGAAGTCGACTGTAACGACACATTGTACCAATGATCTACAAATACACTGCGACATTGAATAACCCAAACTGTCTTTATTTCCCCTTACTTACTTATTCGCACATTTGCCTCTTCTGTTAGCATGATATTACCATCATGTAAGTCCGTGTGGATGACCCCTCGCTGATGGATATGGTTCAGGCCCTGCAGAGGTTCATTAGGGGAGAGAATATTAGTGATGGACAGAAACCCCTGATGTAATAACCGTGATCAGGGAAACATAATGTATAATGTCCATATATTTATATTGGAAATGTCCGACATAGCGAGTTTATAACGACCGCTAACCATGTGACTGTAAAGTAAGGGTCATTAAAGAATGTTGATCGATATCGGTATTTTACAATGTGGGTGGCCCGGTGCCTTTATAAGTATGGATGGCCCAATGTTCCTGTTATGAAAGGGTTAAAGTTTTACCTGTAAGACCTCCCGGCATAGATACGCAATCCAGGATTCCGGTAGAGGCCCCTGTTTGGATCTGGATAAAGCAATCAGATGTTCCAGGGATCCGCCACTGCAATATTCCATGGCAATCTGGAAAGGAAATAGTTAAAGGGAGAAGAAGACCATGAAATATCTCCAGCTATGGTAACTCCCATGGAGTAAGGTGATTGTATCAGTCCCTGTGAAAAAGCATGGTGTTGTGCTCTTATCCAACTTACCAAGATCTTATCCATCTCCTCGGGTGTGGATGCCCTTTCGTAATATGCTCCGTAGAAGGGAATCACATTTCCATGTCCCGAGAGCAGCTGCAATAACTTAATCTCTCGGTACGCGAAAGTCGCTCCCTAAGGCAGAAAAAAGACAATAAGCAGAATTCACCCAGAGCCAATTGTATGTGTTTAAAATGTGTAAAAATAGGTCACAAAAATTACAAAATCATCATTGTTGAGATTTGAGAAAATCTTCTTACCATCTAGCAAGTAAACAATATATCACCTCTCGGACGGATTACTCATTGTCTACACTCATGCGACATTCCTCATAAGCACCACTATTCAGGGAAGTGTCGACTTTACAAAGCTGAACAAGGTGGATTGCGCGGACCTAGTCTATTCGATTGCTATACTACTACATCACAGACATGTGTATGCATAACTCATCATTTGTGACGATGGATTTCTACATGTTTTTTGCTTTAAACTAAGGGATAGGTCTCCCTCCCCCTGACATCAGCTCCCCAGTATTCCCACTCGCTCATGTGAATTGTCTTCCTTAGGCAATCTCCCCAAGTCAAGTCGACAACCCCTTTGTGAAATCAAGGCTGACAGTGAGGAAACCAATTGTTACTTAACTCGAGGGGCTGCAGAACAGGAAATGGAGAAATCACACTCCATTCTGATATAGGTATTTTATAAGCTTTATTTGTCTGACCCCACCATTGAGCGAACACAGTAGTTTGTTGAATAATAACTGGGGTTGGGGCAATAGATTGTCTACATATGCAGCTCCGTTAAATAGATAAACACTGAATTATTTTTTTTAAGATAAGACAACAATCCAGTATAATACATGGTGCCTTATTCCTCTTAACAATTTAACCCAATGTAGTTTTGCATTTAAACGGATCCTATAAATCCTTTCATAACTGTCGCTGGATGCGTAATCCATTTAGATGCAGGGCACATGTGAAGAGGTGTCCATTTAACAGATCCGCCAAAGAGATCGAGCAGATGGCACACGGTTCGGAAGTTAATTTGCGAAATAATAAAACGCATTGCTTTAAAGTTCAATCTGTAATAATAAACTCATTGCGTTAAAAACACAATAGGGAAGTTTAATGAATTACTATTAACCTTTCTTTGCACGCTGGTGACATTTCCCTCCGCATCCTGAAAATTACGGATCAGCTGTTAAACCCACAGCTTGCTCGCGGCAACAAATTCACAAGGCCATTTATGGGGGGGTTTACGACGACCAAGCTATAAGAATATTATATGAGCTTCAATTAATTCAACGTGCAAATAAAAACTTTACATTTGGCTCTAACGCTGCCTGAAAAGTGACACAAATACATTTTCAAATGAATGAAAATGTGCCCTTAGAACACTGATCATTGGCAGTGACTCGCCATTGCACTGAATTTGGGAAGGTGTACATCATGTGACCAAATCTTGTGTGTGTCCTGATGAAGGTGTACCTAGCCCGAAACGTTGACGTTAATAATAATTAGGTATTGTATATTGTCTATGGAATTTTATTTTGTTTTTTTATGGTAGAATTTATTGTTTGTAATTTTGTTTAATTTGCAATAGAATTAGTTTTATAATTTGTCCATAGACACATTATTCTCTACACGCACCCATGTTTGTAATAAACGCACCTGCAAACATAGATAACATAATTGCAAAGTGCATTGATCGTCTATTGTAGCACATTAGAAATGGACTCCCATACTGTTCCTTGCAATCTCATTTACACAGAACAAAAGAGCCTATTTTTATAAAAGCTCCATGGTGATTGCTTTTCAGAACAGCTACTTTTGAGCTGTCTCTTAAAGCTGTCTCATGGAGCTTTAAGATATCATGCATGGTCTGATTATCGTGGTCATAGCAGTTCTGGTTTTAATAAATCACATGACTGTCAGGAAGGGGGGCAAAAACAGCAGTAAAATGAGGTCTGTAATGTTAAATCAGGTCTATTCTGCAGCTGTTCCCGGAACTACTGTCAGTGAGCGGTTCGAGTGCGGACAGTGTCTCCAGTTGCTGTCCAGCTATACAAAATATCCTTACTCAGTCAATGGAGGAGGATAACGGGGCTGGATATTCTATACAGAACACAGTTCTAAGGTTCACATATTCAAGGGGAAAAAACAAAAAAACCACATGTGGGACTTAGTTGATGAATTCCCATATGTGGCTTTTCCAGAATATTCCTCAGCCATTTAAAGGCAAGTAAACTGTTCCACCCCTACAAATAAA
The DNA here is from genome assembly GCA_019447015.1 of Hymenochirus boettgeri. Lineage (NCBI taxonomy): Eukaryota > Metazoa > Chordata > Amphibia > Anura > Pipidae > Hymenochirus > Hymenochirus boettgeri. The sequence continues at coordinate 326,501,927 of CM033470.1, read as the reverse complement.
CCTAATTAACGTACCCAAAGGAGGACATAAACCCCTTAGTCCTCACCTCAAGGGCTTAAGCTTAGATCCCCACTATCACACCTGACGTTCTGATTTCCGGGATGGTCTAACACCAGCCAGGAATCTGGCCAGAGGGAACATGCGCTTATTGCTGAGAATGTCTTCTGATTGCTCAGGCTCTGGGCACAAACAGGGGCTGAGCGCTCTGGACCAGCAATTGAATAGCAGGTGACCTAGAGTAAGCCTATGGATGAGGGCCTAGTGCATAGGTGCCCATCCCGTAGCAGCAAAGCAGTTATCCTTGAACGTCATGCCTTTTCATATGCGTTAAAAGGGACTTAATCTAACATAAAAATGAGCCTGATAATTTTGATTGCATTATGCAGAATATATCAGCACCTTGTGCATGGAAACATATATGGCATCTTCCATCATACAAATGGCTCTATAAATCTTTATTGAGCCCAGGGAATTGGGGGACAAACTGATAACCATCCATCTTGAAAATTCTATATGTCGAACCTTGGCACTCCAGATGTTTTAAGAAACTACAACTCCCAGCTTGCCTATTTTGAGTCTCTATATATATATGCAGTATATAATTTATAGGATACGTAATTAGATTATTCCAACTACTACTTCTACACACAGGCCTGGCCTATTGGGAACCATGTCTTGGAATTAAGGGGAATGAAAGATAAAACACACACCCTTGCATGGATTCAATGTGTGGCCTTCCTCTTCCCAGTAAGATCTCGCAGCCCTGCTCGTGTCTAAAGTGATCATGTGCAGATTACTACCAAGCTTATTGATCAAAGCAAGATGCTGTTCCCCAAAAGCTGCTAATTGGGCAAGAGGCACTGTTAATAATTAGGAAATTCATTTTTTTAGCTTTGTTTGCTTTAAAAGGCATAAACTACTAAAACAATATTAAAAATACATGATTTTTTTTAATGGTTTTTACATTTTAGTGCCCCTTTAAACTGTCCATTCCATTGTCTCATAGGATCCAAGGCGCTAAGTGGTTTCTTTTTGTTTTTTTATAAGAACACAAAGCAGCTAATGCTCAGAAGTGAGCAGACGAAGGGCTACCAGATTATGCAAATAGATCAAGCAAAAATATATTTTCTGCACGAGGATGAGTGTAAATTCTTTTCTCTAAGGTTCAGCTTCACAGATGATAAGTAACTGACAAGTCAATAAACTATAAGAGAATAATAAAATTTTCATTACTATGCCAGCTCGAAGCGAAAACATCAAACACTATAGGCAGTAATATCTGGTTCCCCCTTTGCTTCCATGTGTTGAGTTGAAAAGACTGGCTCCGAGCCCAAAACGAGACATTAGCTGCACGGATTAATTCAGCGCGTTAGAATTCTCATACACTGTATTTAAAACAGGGACAGTGCGCCGTGGCTTTTATATCACAGACAATTACTTCCAAGGCGACAGACACTTTATGGGAGGCGCGAGATTGTGAAGATGCTTCAGAGAAAGATCAGGAGACGGATATCGATCCATCATGGCCTTGTGCATGCAAGCTACGGGTTTTTCTAACAAAGGTAAAACTTTTTCTGCAGTACAATCCATAAAACAAAAATCCAAGTTCTACACAATCCCAGTATATGTCCCCAAATAACGCCTTAAAGGACAACATTAGCCATTTACAATTACCATCTGCCTTTAGACTTCTGAAAGGCCCTACTTGTAGATCTGCTCCCTTTCCGCCTGCAAGGTACAATCTGCATGAAGTGCATCTTCCCATTGGACAGATCTAGAGTGGGTAGGAAGGAGTTAACAGGATTTAATGAGAGATATCCAGCTAAAAAACACCCTTAAAGGGCTTAAAGGACAACTAGACTCAGACAACATTGAATTAGAAGGCAGATCTCCTTGATTAAAACATTAATCAGTGACTCCTCTCATTTTAATATGGTTGTTGAGAAATGTAACTTTCTAACATGAGGTGTGTGTCTTATTTCCCGTGTTCCAGTATCACACAGTGTGGTCACTGACCATTATGTTCTTTACACATGCTCCAGTCCTAAGATACTGCAGAACTTGTTACAGTTGGCCACACCCACTAGCAGCCTCTAGCCAATCCTTTTACAGGACAAATAGGCAAGGGACATGTGACAGATCAGGGGTGTGCCAGTCACTGTACATATACACAGTTATTTCATCCAGTTCTTGAAGTGGTAACATTTACCACTTGTGTACACACAGACTCGTGTGTATAGTGTCTTTCCTAAATGAGCATACGCCCAATGAACATTACCGTCAACCGCACGGTCGTTTGCGAAAGACCAAAAGCTTCCCTCGGCCATGGTAGTCTCCCTATAGGGCAGTCGGCAGCAGTTGTGGAAAACACACAGTCCCAAATGTTCTCCCTATCTGTATCCATGTGTGTACGGAGAAGGCTCCGGACTGTGTGTATCCTCATCTTTAAAAAAGACAGACAGAGATAACAGTACACCCAAATACACACTTCTTTAAAGGGCATGTCCAACCCCAAAACTAAAATTTTCCCCATTAGTGACCCCCACTGGGTAAATCCTTACCTTACATCTCTGCTCCTTATGGTTCTCCTGCAGTTCTGTTGCAAGTCCCAGAAAGTGAAGAGCAGGAGCCTGTCTGTGTGTAAAAGATTTCTGCCCCTTCCCTTTCCTCTGAAGGTTTCTGCCATGTGCAGTGGAGCCCTCCCCCCTCTGGATACGTCTTTGTTGCCTGGCGCCCTACCTTAAAACCCTTAACCTGTAGTGTAGGGGACCCTAGCCCACCCCCAACCCCGCTTGTTCGTTTGCTAATAAATCATCAAGAATGTCTCTATCGCTTTGTTTCCCCGGTGTTCTGCACTAGCCAATCACAAACGCAGCTGCCGGTCCAGCCCCCTGCTTGCAATTTCCTGCGACAGAAGGCTGGATAGAACACTGGGGAACGAGGCTCTTGTAGTACATTCCTGATGATTTTTTTAGCAACACACATTGCAGTTGGGGGTTGGCTAGGGTCCCCTACACTATGAAAAATTTTGTAGGTAGGTGGAGATACCCTTTAATCAAAATTCTAATTCTAGTGGAGACACTTGCCCCCTAAGACCAGATCTCACTACTTAACAACCACATCCTTTCTGTCAGCTCTCCCCCGACTCCCCCCCCCCCCCCACCAACTCTGCGCCTAGCTTAACATAAGCATGCATGCGCACGAGAGAAGCGGATTGTAGAAGAGACACAGCAGCGCCATAGGATTGCGGTTTGGTGAGTAGTGAGATCTAGGATTAGGAGGCAATATGGGAAGTAGAGAACGTGCTTAAACAATGTAATTTCTTTTGGGTGTACTGTCCTTTAAAAGTACAAGCTAAATTAAAAGAACTAAAAATGCCCATTTTCTTTAGTTCTGACCCATCACTGGACCTCAAAATACCACACTTGTTTCCGTCCACTGACCACTTAATAAATGAATTCATTTCCAATCCACTCACATTGAATGTTTGCTAACCGTAAACATCCTTCCAATGTAATCTCACAAATGAGACCGTTCTTGTAAATCCGTTTTCTTATTTTCCTGCCCATTCGGATGATATAAAGTGGCCCATGTGCTGTACGTAGCAGAAAAACGTTTATTGGAAGAGCAATAAAAGTCAAGAGCTTTCTCATGAACACAATGACATTTATTAGGAAATGGATCTAGCGAATCCGGCCATTACTTATTGGTTTATCGTTTTATATCTAAGGCTCTTTTCAATGTAGATTTAAACCCCCCCGGATTGTGAAAAGGCCATATAAAATGGATTATTATACTGCTATAAATTACAATCCTGGGACTGATTGGAACAGACAGGTATAATGGTTCAGCAGTAATCTCATGGGGGTTTAGAGGATCTGCAGTATCAGTGTAAAGGTTTGTCTCTGCATTTAACTTTCAGCAACCAATCAGAAGTTAGCTTTTTCTGGTTTACTGTTAAAAATATCTGATTGGTTCCTGCAGATTCAAAGCAAATGCAAACTGTCTCCCATTTATGCAGTAATTTGAGATCCCCTATAAAAACCTCAGCATCAACGGTGTTACTATGTCTATGACACTACCACAGTCTATATACAATACATTAAGGGTTTATCTTCACATATAGAAATTAAATAATTGTTTATGCAAATAAGATTGTACAAGGTTATAATTACATTTATAAGATCCCTGACTCATAGTTCCAACCTGCATGAAAAACGCTTCCTCTGTGCATCCAGCCTTAGCAAATAAAACTCAGGCTTCATATAAATACATCTATTTATGTGCACTGGCACATTATTACATTGTATCTACATGATTTTCACTTAACAATGCGTGTGAGTTTAGGTCAGCGTAAAGTAAACCCAATCGTACATCAAAATGGAAAGGGAGATGGGGGTAAAATTCCCCTCTCAAGAAAGAACATTGGGGCGATGCTTATTGGGCGCAAAATGCCCAAGTCAATGTAAAACTCATACTATCCGATGTTAATCGGACTTCCGATTTATCGGACTATCCGATGTATTATCGGGTTAGCGTGGGTTTTACACTGAGTTTGCGTTGCCTGCGCTGTTTCCGAAAATGCAAAACCGCCCTAGCGTGAAACTTTACAGCACTGAATAGATGGCATTAGCTGGCGCACTAACCTGGCAGAAATCCCGCATGTCAAAAATCTCGCAGGGATTTTTGCAGGTGAGGTGCATCAGAAGAAAATATTGCCTCTCTCCCTATATTTTTAAGACTTTTGCAGAAGATAAAGCAGACGCAGAGCCAATACCGTAAAAAGCGCGTATCCCAGTCACAACTTTGATTAAATAATATTTCCTATAGACAAGCGCACTTTATTATTTAGCTTTACATTTAGCTAATTGGCAGATACTGTGCCTTCGTTGGACCATCTCTAGGCAAATCATGTGCAGTGTAAAAACTTGGTGGAGAATATATTTAACCTTGACCACTTAGATACTAGGGCCGTAGTAACTAGAGTACAAACATTTTTCTGGGTTATTAAACCAACACCAATAGATGTTACCTTTTAATGGTCTACTGCAGTTAGACCATTTCTTATTGGTTGCTGCAAATTATTAGCATGGCTAAACTTTTGCCCATTTGATTAAATAGGACACTATTAAGCTAGGAATACACAGTACAGATAAGACCCGATACCGACAGATCCGACCGTATCGGTACTGTGTGTACCTTACTTTCCCAAACGAGCGCACACCAAATGTTCGGGTCGTCCGAGCACTCACTCGAGAAAGAGGGAAAATTTCCCTCGGCCGCAGCAGACTCCCTATAGAGGAGTCTTCCGTGGCCGAGGGAAACACACGTCCCGAGCGTTCTCCCTATGCTGTGTATATGCTGTGCATAGCCAGAACACTTGGGACTGTGTGTAGCCTGATTTTGAAAAATGACAGACAGATCTTGCAATCCTGTCTGTCATCTTTCAAAATCTGCCAAGTGTGTACCCAGCCTAAGTCTAAATACACACTATACTTGCGTCAAATATTTTCAATATTTTTGCTAAACGACAAACAGCAAAAGGTTCACAGTATTCGTAATGAGCTGTTTCATTTCCACCACTTAGCCATCCATTGCACGTACGTTGGCACAGTAACAGACGTATTGTTCATCTTAAATAACTGGTCTAGTAGAAACTTCTGAGGGTTCCCAAATAACTAATTACAGCCAGCACATAAAATAGTATCACATTAAATATCTCAGACCATTGCTCTCCATTTATCTTGTAAAGTGACAGAATTTTAATCTGGAATAATTCTTGACACAATGTACTAGCTACAACACAATTACTGGGTAACTACAAGTTTAAATTAAGTCAATCAAGTAGGGGGGTAAAAAGAAACACTGGGAGACAATCTCCACCAATAGCAACAATAAAGATTCTCTCAATTTTGAGAAAACCAACAGACGGAGGACAACTGGGAAAGGCAGAAGAATTTAATTACACATGGTTACCAAGATGCTGTAGGTATTTAAAGGCTATGTCCACCCCTAAATAGAATTTTAATATTCTGCTCCCCCATGTCCCCCCGCCCCAACCGTTTTTGTTTTTTCAGAAAGCCCCCCAAACTCTTACTTACCTCCCCTCGATCCTCCGCCGCACTGCCGGCCCTCTGCTTGCGTGATGCAAGAGAGAGGGCGGGACCGGCATCGCGTCTGTGATTGGCTGAGCGGCAGCCAATCACGGACGCGGCGGCCGGTCATTCAGTGCAGCGGAGGAAAGCGGAGAGGTAAGTAAGAGTTTGGGGAGCTTTTTAAAAAAAAAAACATGCGGTTGGGGCTGGGGGACATGGGGGAGCAGAATATTAAGGGGTTTAATGCTAGGGGGGATAGTAGAACGGGAGGGAGAGGGAGGGAGAGGGAGGGAGAGGGAGGGGGGAGAAGGGCTGCAGCACGCATGGCAGGAATCTCCGGGAGGCCAGGTAGCAGGCAGTGTCCTATATGGACCTGCTAGCCTCCTGGTGGGCAGTTTTTGGAACTTTGGGGGGGGCACAGGAGAACCAGATGGAGTTGGGAGGTGAGGTAAGGATTAAACTACACTACATGGTGGGGCCGTAGTTGGGGGATTATAGTTTTGGGGGTGGACATGCCCTTTAAATTCAATACAATCAACTAGAAATTGAAGAGAATATCTAACCAATTCTATTGGCCAAACCAACAGTGAACGAATCAGAAGTAAAACAGAATTTACTGGGCCTTACAACAGTTTTTACCCAATCAGATTGCTACTCCTTGAATACTGTAGTTAATTTGGAACACATTTGCATATTTTACATATGATAGATATGTATCGGCATAGATAGATTGTATCGGCATATAAATTGTAAGTTGATTGGACGTGTTGATATTTTTTAGAAGATCTGACCCATGGCTGCATATCTTGAGCAAATCTCAAGATGAATCTTCTCCATATTACTGGAACCCAGATGGTCCATTGCCCGGGCTTATAGATACAACACGAGACCTTTTAAGAAAGATGTTTAATTGAATGAGACAGGATACTGTATAAGGAAAAAAGCCTTTGTAAAGAATGGGCAGCTAGATAACGTGGAATTAGACTGCGGGAGATGGGACATCTGTCCAATGAAAATATCAGCTGGAAAGACGAGAGATCAGTAAGGCATCCAGCCATGACCGCTGGTTACAATACACAGCAAATCCCACAGGTTGTTGAGGGCCACTTGGAGATTTATCATTTTTTTAGCTTCCCTTTCACTCCATTGTGCATTAGGCCATGTTCGCTTTCACTGCCTTAATGATGCAACAGAAAATATCAATCATTTCCATGAGGCGCCAAAAATAGCTCCTTAACCCCAGGTGCCTACTTATTATAGCGATGCCCTCAACCAACCCCGCAGTGGTAAGGAAATGTGCAAAAATCACTGAGAGCTGAAGTTTAGCATAACCGAGAGGTCAATGCTTAGGGCAATTAAGTAAATATACTTGTATATATTTGACTGATCAAGAAATAAACCTACAGACAATTGTAAACATTAAAATGAATGGATGTTCTCCAGTCTTTTTGTTTGTTGATCACTAGGTAAAGCCAATATTTTATTGAAAGTGCATTGAAACTTTACCTGGATTTCAGGATCGCTGGTTGCGCCTCAGATCAAATGGCCCCTAGAACAAATTTTTAAAACAGGAAATACACAGGGAGATTCAATAAAAGGTCTTATCATTTAAAGGGGAAGTTCAGTGCAAATACATATTTTTTTCAGAAAAAAGAGCAGTATTTTTCCATCCCAATGACCTTCATCTGCCCATTCAGCATTTTGTCTGTGTATAAATAAATGCAGCCGAATGAAATCAGCTATTTTTCAAAATTGGAGAGAATATGTAGGATAACTAAGAAGGCATTACACCAACTAACAATTTAACAAATATTGATTATTTACACGAACTGTGCCTTTAAAATGGTGCTAATCTTGCCCCAACCAATCAGATCTTATTTAACATTTGAAAGCTAACATCTGATTGGTTGGGGCAAAATTAGCATCATTTTAAACGATAAGAACTTTTACTGAATAAAAAATGGTAAGTAAGTTATACTGTATTACACCACGGGAAGCGTCATAGAAGGCATTGTCATTAATCACTTAAAGGACAACTAAAGCCTCAGAACAACATTGAATTAGAAGGCAGATCTCCTTGATATAAGAACAGTAATCAGTGTCTCACCTCTCATATTAATATGGTTGTTGTATGGCACTAACAAGTAACATTATCTTATATATATATCTTATATACTAACCTAAGGCTGTAAATATGCACGCCCGCCGGATGCATTTGTAGTGAGGTGTGTGCACCGGGGGTTTGCTAGAGAAAAGACACAATTTACAAGGCCAAATTTCGGAATTCATTTTTCCCCCCATGAGACAAATTGGATTTGCTTTCAATTATCATTACAATTTGTTATGCTTTGCTGTAGGTCAGGAGAGCATATGAACTGTAATGTTTATAATTAATTAAACCAATCCAATCACAGTAAATAGATAATTGTAGGTGAGAAGGTTTGAGCCCGGTAGATGTAGGTCCTAATGCAACCTGAAAGGAGAACTAACACAACGTTTTTATACTTTAATACGAAAGAATCCAATCTAACAACCAATAAACTATAAATTATTGGCCATGTCAAACGAGCAGTGACCATACTGTGCCATAATGGAATGCTGGAATATTACACAAACGGCATATTACAACCCCCATCAAAATGAGAGGTGGAACGCAGATGGATGCTTTATATACCAGTAAGGTGCTCAGTTTTTTCGATTCTGTTGAGGCTTTAGTTGTCCTTAACCACTACGATCTGTGCTACACTGTATTGTCACTGCAGCCTTTCCCATTAAAAGTAGCAGTAATAAAACCTTTAGTTGATGTGACATTTACCTTATGTATAGGTCTACACTACAGAAGAGTGTCTGGTTAAATTTAGGCCATTTAATAGGTGTACTTGAGTAGACAGGTTGATGAGATATGATATTGGCCCTTCTCCACCATCTTCATTTGATTCCCTCTGATAAGGAGAGGAGGCACTCTAAAGATAAATGATGCTAATGTGCTAGGTGCAAGGTTTCAGAAGCCTGCATAGTGCAAAGTCTCGAAGCAACCCTTATCATTAATGAAGTAATACCATTTGTTTTCTTGCATCAGCTCCCAATGTGAGAAATGCATTGCTTTTCTTTGATATATTGGATCAAACATCCACGTTATTCCACCTTCACATTGGCAGAGTGACAAATTATCGTAGGAAAATAGCTTAAACCCAAAGAAACATCTCATTATCTCAGCTGATACACTTATTTATCTCTGTTGAAGAGCTATTGTTCCTCGGGCAGCATGGGAGAAAGCACAAGGTATCTTAGTAATATGATGACATAGGGCTTCTGGTTACGAGGTTGGGAAAGGACACATTTCCCTTGTATGGATGTCATTTAGCATCTTGCGATCAAGAAAATTAGAAGATGAATGACAAATGACACCTTAGTTACCACACCCACCTTAGTTACCACAATCACCTTAGTTACCACAACCACCTTAGTTACCGCACCCACCTTAGCTACCACACCCACCTTAGTTACCACCACCCACACGTAGCTACCACACCACCTTAGTTACCACACACACCTTAGCTACCACCACCCACCTTAGTTACCACACCAGCCTTATTTACCACACCCCCGCCTTAGTTACCATAACCCACCTTAGCTACCACACCCACCTTAGTTACCACACCACCCGCCTTAGTTACCACAACCCACCTTAGTCACCCGCACCCAGCTTAGCTACCGCACCCGCTTTTACCGCACCCGCCTTAGTTACCACAACCCACTTTAGCTACCCGCACCCACCATAGTTACCACCGACCCACCTTGTTACCCCCGCCTTAAGTTATAACAACCCACCTAGCTACCACCGCACCACTAGTTACCGCACCCACCTTAGTTACCACCCCCGCCCCCGCCTTAGTTACCAAACCCCCTTAGCTATCGCACCCGCCTTAGCTACCCGCACCCGCCTTAGTTACCACAACCCACCTTAGCTACCACAACCACACTTAGTTACCACACCCGCCTTAATTACCGCACCCGCTTAGTTACCGCACCCACCTTAGCTACCGCACCCACCTTAGCTAACCGCACCCACCTCACTTACCACACCCACCATAGCTACCGCACACCACCTTAGTTACCACACCCATCTAGACCGCCCCATCTTAGTTACCGCACCCACCTTAGCTACCACACCACCGCCTTAGCTGCGGCACCTTATTTACTACGATTTGCATATTCCCATGACAACCCAGTGACATCACAATGACATCACTCACAGTGAGTTTATTTCACTGCACAGTAAAAGATTGCCATTTTTACTTTGATATTGGAGGTGAGTGGATCCCAGACCTACACGAGCTAAAATTATAAGAATACGCATTATAAAAACTTACTTTTCTGTGATTTTTCTAGGTAAAAAAACTTTACTGAGAAAATGAATTTTTTCAGAGTTCTTCAGAATGCTGTATGCAACATTTTCAGGAAAAAGGTAAAAATGATCTTGGGATTTCTCCTCTTTTATTCTTATTTATTTGGACTGTATCTCCCCCCACAGATTAGAGAGATTCGGTACAGACCAATCTGCTGTTACCTAGATAAGGAACCGTGGAAGTGCAATTGCGTTATATGTGAATTTTGGGACATTTCCCCCATAGACTATAATGGACCAATCCTCAAACAGGATTATTCCAAGGTTTCAGGGTCATGTGATCAAATCCAAACTGTCACTGTCTGTATGAAATACTCCTGGGCCCAAGGTTACACTACACACATTATTTATTATTGTGCTTCTTGTTGTATACATTGTGCTTGTTGTATTCATTTTAGGACTGTGACAGAGACAACAGTGTGTAAAGTACAATTACGGTTTATGTATTTAGAATTAAAGTTTGAAATGTAGTTTTGTAGCAGGGATGTCCATCTTGTCGTCCTCCAGATGTTTACAAACTACAACTCCCAGCAGCATTCTCTGGCTGCCACCTGCTGTGGCTGAATGTTGAAATCTTCACCTGCATGATGCAGGAAAAAACATCTCTTTCAGGGCTGGGCCACACTGCCGATTTTTTCGTGTTTGCGCATGGAATTGGCGATTCCGTTTGCGATGCGCGATCGCATACGATCACCATTTTAAAGCGCAGTCGCATACGATCACCATTTTAAAGCATAGTTGCATTCAATCACCATTTTAAAGCGCAGTCGCATGCAATTTCGTACCTCAAATGAAGAAATCGCATGTGCAAATGCAGCGGGATTGCGTTTGCGGTGCGCCATTATGGTCCAAACAACAGACACAGGTACACACACCTGCCTTACACCCAACCCTCTAAGGCATAGAATAATATAGCATAATACCTTAACATCCAAAAAATATCAAAAATATATTTTATCAGAATGAATTATGAAATGTAAACGCCCTCTTGAGTTATAAAACCTGCCGCAATCACACACATTTCCCTTCCAATGTGCAGCCTTTTAAGCCAAATTCAAAGTTTTAACTTTCCCTTTATAGTCCATATTGGCCTCAAACGGTGATATACTTAGAAAAATAATTTTTTTCGTTATATTTCTTCCCTTATTTACAAATATATATATTTGTCTCCTCTATGGGCATATTTCTGATGATGCTTATAATGGCAACATTGCAGTATAATAATAAAGATAATATAAACTACTTTGTAGGTAATACTAGCAGTAAATATGATCTGAGCTTTGCCTTTTATCGTATTTTATTTTCTAGACTTGTGAAAAAAAACAAATGTCTTCTACCTGGGAACCGACCTGCAGCGTCTACGAATATCTCCCCAACGAGAATCTCCCCAAAGCTCACCCAGTAGGGAAGCAGTATGTGGGTGGGGCCTACCAGCCACCCTTCCCTATTCCGTATGCTTCATGGCCTGGACCGCCCAAGACCCAACCTAGTCCTGCCTAGGCCATACCCATTCCAGTACATGCTCCGCAGTTCAGAATGGCAGGACAGATACCCCACACCATGGGTGGTTAAAGGACCCAGAAGCATTCAAGGTAAACTTCTCACACTGGGTAAAAAAATTGGTGTCTAATGAATCCACAGGAAATTATTAACGACCCGAGACCCCCAAAGTCTAATAAATATTATCTTATTATCCCCTTTTATTTTTCAGTCCCCTAAAGGATTTTGACCCTTCTGAAGCATATTGGAACAGGCAGCACTGGACACATCTACCATGTAAGTTACTCGCTAGGATATCTCTATAGGATTTAGCATGGGGGAGAACAAGGCTTTACCACCCCAGATTCTTGTGGTGGTAAGGCCATAAATCAACAAAAGGAGACAGTAACTGCCTATTGGGAAATATAATAAATTGCTTTTAGGTTTAGATCCAGATTAGCTGCACAGGGAGTGGTCTCTTACTGGGTAATGCAGACTGAGCATGTCTGGCCCAATGGGAGAGGGAATAAGTAGGATACAGATTTTTCTATATCTTCAGTTAAGGATAAAATTATTTTGACCAGTGGTCTGTGGTCTGTAAGGCAGAACACGGTGTATTTTAGAACTTAACTTGATATTTCCCCCACCAACATCTGTATCTGTATTACAGGGACACCATTTAGAAAGAGAAGTGGCCATCAAAGTAATAAACCTCACAATGGTAATGTATCTTCCTTTTTTTTTTCAAAGTTAACACTAAGGGTTGTTGCAGGAAGCTTTGTTTACCTGTGTAATAACTTACCTTCCCCAACCTCCCAAGATCATTATACTTACCTCCCCACAGTCCCTGTAGCTCCTCATTCCTACATCTCTCTGCCGTGGTCTTCCCTTGGTGCTGACATTCCTGGTTGCAGCCGTCAGTCATGTCAATGACAGTGATTAAATTGCCAATGACTTACGGCTGCATAGGTAGAAATGAGGTCCATTGTTGGCGGAGAGAAGTAAGGATGAGTAGATATAGATACCGTGAGGACGTTGTGAATAGGTTATTGGCTCTGGTGATTCTGCTTATTGTCTTTTTTCTCCTTAGGGAGCGACTTTCCGTACCGAGAGATTAAGTTATTGCAGCTGCTCTCGGGACATGGAAATGTGATTCCCTTCTACAGCATATTACAAGGGCATCCACACCCGAGGAGATGGATAGATCTTGGTAAGTTGGATAAGAGCACAACACCATGCTTTTTCACAGGGACTGATACAATCACCTTACTCCATGGGAGTTACCATAGCTGGAGATATTTCATGGTCTCTTCTCCCTTTAACTATTTCCTTTCCAGATTGCCATGGAATTGCAGTGGCGGATCCCTGGAACATCTGATTGCTTTATCCAGATCCAAACAGGGGCCTCTACCGGAATCCTGGATTGCGTATCTATCCGGGAGGTCTTACAGGTAAAACTTTAACCCTTTCATACAGGAACATTGGGCCATCCATACTTATAAAGGCACCGGCCACCACACTTGTAAAATACCGATATCGATCAACATTCTTTAATGACCCTTACTTTACAGTCCATGGTTAGCGGTCGTATAAACTCGCTATGTCGGACATTTCCAATATAAATATATGGACATATACATTATGTTTCCCTGATCACGTTTATTACATCAGGGGTTTCTGTCCATCACTATATTCTCCCCTAATGAACCTCTGCAGGCCTGAACCATATCCATCAGCGAGGGTCATCCACACGGACTTACATGATGTAATCATGCTAACAAAGAGGCAAATGTGCGAATAAGTAAGTAAGGGGAAATAAAGACAGTTTGGGGTTATTCAATGTCGCAGTGTATTTGTAGATCATTGGTACAATGTTCGTTACAGTCGACTTCGGGAACAGCAGAATGAAAATCAGCGTGGAAGAAAGCGCTCATTTTATGACTATGGGTAGGTTCTACCTACAGTAAGTGGATTTCAGTTACAGATAGCATGGGTTACATATAGCGGGTCACATGGCATTACCTTTCACATAGAAAATATATATTAAAGGGCCGGATACCTGTTTAGCATGGAAGGGAAATATTTATTTAAATCAGAGACGTGTGAGCCTGCCCCTTTCTGACACTGATCCTTTATTGCTTTTTACCAGAATGACATCGTCATGCTCGGACATCTTGCCCGTCAAATGGCTTCAGAAAATTACAGTAAGTAAAACCAATGACTTTCATAGCTACACATTGGGGTTCCATTTTGGTTAATATCCCACCATGTTCAGTCTGTGATAATCTAATTAACCATGTACACGAATGGACATGGCAGAGGAAATGGTTATAAAGGGGTAAAATAACCCATAGACAATATACAGACCCCTAGCCCTGCCAGGTACATGTCTGGTATAATAACATCGATTTATTCCCTTTTAGTAACTCGATTCTACGAAAGGTGAAACGTCCCCAGACAATTAAATTGTAAGTGACCCTCCAATACGTTTCCCTTCCCGTCTTGTTTCCCCAGTCGGTCACTGCAACAGGTTTCCATGTTGTGTATGACACTTGGGTTTCATTTTCCCTTCAGGTCGGAGAACTATGATGACTTTGTGAATGCTGCACTCAGACAAAGACCTCTGCCAAGCACTCCTGCACATCCATTCCTTGTGGGTCAGCAGGACTACGAGGCCGTCAGGAAGGAGATCCGATTGTATCTAAATAGTAAGGGAAAGCAGATTTTGTTTGTATTCACAATAGTTTCCCATTCCAGTCATCTCTGTGGGCTTTTAGCCATAAAAGCAGAGTGAAGGAGTGACGCCAGCTGTTCTTTAAAATACTGTTTAAAATAACGTTCAGTGTTTAATAACTTATTTTGGTGTAGGAGACCGCATGTAAGAGAGAGAGAGAGAGAGACAACGCATGTGACATCACAGAGACAACGTATGAGACAGCATGGGAGGCATCGACTTTGGGAAATATCAAGTGTAAGGCATCAAGTATGAAGAACCTGTGGGAGGCATCGACTTTGGGAGATATCAAGTGTAAGGCATCAAGTATGAAGAACCTGTTGGAGGCATCGAGACACAGTGGGAGTCCACACCTGTGCGAGGGCCGAGACATCGTAGGAGGCATCCTATATTCCTAGTGGGGGAGCACCACGTGTATGTTTGTTTAAAATATTTAGGACATCGAGCATCTAGTGCCCAACACATTTGGTGTTTCTGAGTCAACCTATGTGAGGCACCGGACATCGTGGAAGGCATTGAGACACCGTGGGAGTCAACACCTGTGTGAGGCACGAGAACTCGTGAGAGGCATTGAGACACCGTGGGAGTCAACACCTGTGTGAGGCATTGAGACACCGTGGGAGTCAACAACCTTTGTGAGACACCGAGACAACGTGGGAGGCATCGAGACACAGTGGAGTCAACACCTGTGTAGGCACGGAGACAGCGTAGGAGCATCGAGACACAGTGGGAGTCAACACCTGTGTGAGGCACCGAACAGTGTGGAGTCACACCTGTGTGAGACACCAAGACATCGTGGGAGCCATCAGACAGCGTGGGAGTCAACACCTGTGTGAGGCACCGGACACAGCGTGGGAGGCCTCGAGACACAGTGGGAGTCAACACCTGTGTGAGGCACCAAGACAGCATGGGAGGCATCAAAACACAGTGGGAGTCCACACCTGTGTGAGGCACCAAGACAGAGTGGAGGCATCGAGACACTGTGGAAGTCAACACCTGTGTAGGCATCCAAATCGTAGGAGTCAACACCTGTGTGAGGCATCGAGACACCAGGGAGTCAACACCTGTGTGAGGGCCGAGACTTCATGGGAGGCATTAAGACCCCTTAGGAGCCAACATCTGTGTGAGGACCGGACATCTAGACACCGTGGGAGTCAATGATGTACTAACCTCCGGGAGTACTTAGACTAGAAGAATACTAACAATAATGTTCTGCTCCCTATTCCACTGTCTTAAACCTAAATAAATGTTTAACACAAATGACAAGTCTGTAGTTATTTTACTTACTCCTAATACTTTTGCTTGTAAAGCTAACAAAATTTTAGATTTACATACTCTCAAAGTGAACTATTCCTTTAATATATTGATTGAAGCCTGGGCGTTTAAGGAGCTATGCCTTCACAGATAACCGACCTGGAGAATGAGAACCATCAAAGATTCATGACTTGGATGATGAGACCATCAAGATATACCATGACCTGGATATAGAACCTTCACAGATATCCCATGACCTAGATGATGAGAACCTTCACAGATATACCATGACCTGGATGAATGAGAACCTCACAGATATACCATGACCTGGATGATGAGAACCTTCAGATATACCATGACCTGGATGAATGAGAACCTTCACGAGATATCCCATGACCTGGTGAATGAGAAACATCACAGATATCCCATGACCTGGATGAATGAGAACCATCACAGATATACCATGACCTGGAGGAATGAGAACCATCACAGATATACCATGACCTGGATGAATGAGAACCATACAGATATACCATGACCTGGAGGAATGAGAACCATCACAGATATACCATGACCTGGAGAAATGAGAACCATACAGATATACCATGACCTGGATGAATGAGAACCATCACAGATATACCATGACCTGGAGGAATGAGAACCATCACAGATATACCATGACCTGGATGAATGGAACCTTACAGATATACCATGACCTGGATGAATGAGAACCTTACAGATATACCTGTCCTGGAGAATGAAACCATCACAATATACCATGACCTGGAGGAATGAGAACCATCACAGATATACCATGACCTGGATGAATGAGAACCATCAAAATATACCATGACCTGAGGAATAGAACCATCACAGATTCAGACCTGGATGAATGAGAACCATTACAGATATACCATGACCTGGAGGAATGAGAACCATCACAGATTACCATGACCTGGATGAATGAGAACCATTACAGATATACCATGACCGGATGAATGAGACCATTACAGATATCCATCCTGGAGGATGAGAACCATCACAGATATACCATGACCTGGAGGAATGAGAACTTCACAGATATACCATGACCTGGATGAATGAGAACCATCACAAGATATACCATGACCTGAGGATGAGAACCATCACAGATATACCATGACCTGGATGAATGAGAACCATTACAGATATACCATGACCTGGAGGAATGAGAACCACACAGATAACCATGACCTGGATGAATGAAACCATCACAGATATACCATGACCTGGAGAATGAGAACCATACAGATATACCATGACTGGATGAATGAGAACCATTACAGATATACCATGCCTGGAGAATGAGAACCTTCACAGATATACCATGACCTGGATGAATGAGAAATTTTATAAACGTTCTACATTCTATGGGCAATGGTAAAAGTCATTTAGTTTATTTCTTTGCAAGGTACAGGATTAACATTTTTCATTGGAAATTCATGGTGAGTGGACTGCAGACATTGTCATTTACATATTATGTGACCCACCTTAGTTACCACACCCACCATAGCTACCGCCTATAGTCAAGGCCAGACTGTGTTCCGTCAAGCTTAGAAGGATATCATACATTTGGTTGATTCTTGGTAGTTAATATTTGTATTGTAACAATCAGTCTCCCTCATTTCCCTTCACATCTGCAGAGAGTTTGAAATTGACATTAAGCCTCAACGCACCATTCTACGTTTATTTGTAAATCTGAAACAATCAATGGAACAGAAAGGATTTTCCTTCAACTTCTCTAACTTTGATTGCGCTGGTAATTTTCAATAACAAACGTTCATTTTTCTTTGTTGATTCAGTTGTCGTCTCTTTTGAGACATGACCGGGATAAAATGCGTAGTCTCGTCGGAGACAAATGATGTTCCATTACGACCCTGGTCTTTTAACTTACAGCAGATTGAAATACAAGTCACCTAACCCAAGCAGAGGGTTAGGTAACTTGCAAGATTCAATGGGTGTCTCTCTATTCAGTGTAAGACCAACTGCTTGACTTTTAAAATCCAGAGTGTTGCCCGTAGCCAGCAAGAAGCCAGAAGAATACTTCCATCTCTACCCGCCTTTGTCCGTCCCACCATCACACTGGCTGTGATGGTGACATCATTAAGAATCATTGGGGTTTCTTGGACATGCCAAGCTTGAGGACGGTGCAATGCTTATAGAACAGGGGCATGAATCTGGGGAGTCCAGTCTTCATTCTGGCTACTGGTGACTGTGCAGTTGGAGATTACACTAGAGGTAATTCTGTATGTTTGGGATGGACACGTTCTTTTAAAAAGTTTAATATGCAGCCCTTTATTTATGGAGGATCCTGGCATTTTAAATAGCTTTATAATTTCCTTACTGACAATACAGAATACCAATATCCTTTTAACAAGAGTAATGCTGGTTGTAGCTGGGAGGGCCTAGTCTTCCAGTAGATACTATAGGAAATTCTAGTAATCGTCCATGATTGACATATACACATCCTGGCCCCACATAATCATTATTCTACCACGATTGGTTTGATTATGTGTCTCTTAAGCAGGTACACAATAGCAATGCTTTCTCCTGACTGACCGTTCGAGGCTTTCAAATGGTCGAGGAAGGACTGTCTGTGTGCAAAAAAGCGCGTATGACAGTTAGGGCTGACTGATGGTGTGGTCTACACGATCGGTTGTGTTTTTCCGATCTGTCCGATCGTTCGATTACTGTATCGCATGTACCTAGCTTAAAGGCCATGAGCACCAACTGAACTGAAGCGTTCCAGCAGGAACAAGCAATCCCATATCTACGGAGGTAGAATGATGCTCCATTCCAAGCTCAGTATTAGGATATTGGGATCATTGGGAAAAGTTGTGTTTTATGTCAGTATATACCTAACTTAATTCTGAAATAATTTCCCCCTCCTCGGCTGCATGTTTTTAGTCGGCATAAAAAAATAACATATCACAAATCATTTCACTACTCGAACGCCCAAAGGGTTTATATTACACCGCACAAAATCATTATGCATAGAAAAGTCAGTGATATACCTTGTGAAGAATGCAGTTTGTAAAAAAAAACAAAAACATGGAGCTGTTTCTGTGCCAGCCCTCCAGTGTCCTTTGGGAGAGCGGATAGGTGACTATCACTCCTGAAACCTTATTATAGCCTAGATACTCTACCATGGCATATACAGAAAGTAATTGCTTTCAGCTATGCTGCCTTTCTTTTATATACCAACCCAGGCTAAGCATAATTACATAGGTTATTCAATAACAGTATCTCTAGGAGTCGTGTTTGATGATTTATTCACAAGAGATGGAGATATCTGAGTATCATTTGGGTATTTTCTCCCTGTAGTTTTTAACATTTGTTACTAGTTCACTACAAGATTCTAACAATAGATATTGATGACAATTTAGAAATAGTAGAAAAGAGGGAAATCGGAGAAGAACCTTCTCAGTTTTCAACGTAGAATAAGAATTGATTAGGGGGGTAATGGTCATTTTTAGCTGTGAAGTCAATTTTTTTGCTTATACAAAGTATAAACTGCCCTGAACAAGTCACGGTATTATTGTACCACGTAACATAATATGTTTGCACAATTGATGTTGTACATTTCTATAGCCTTGGACAACATCTGCAACAAGTTAAAAATCATTTCGGCACATCAAGATCAACCAGAGAGTTCTAAGATTGTGAGATTGTTGTGTTAAGAAAAAACATGAATGCCGCTAGTGACATTGGAGAATATCCCCCGAGCTACTAAACTGTCTGAATATGTCAGCTGTCACCAATAAGAAAGGGTCGAATATAATCGGAAAAATGAATATTCATTTGAAGTTGTGTGTTCAGAGTGAGGCAATCTTGTCCAATTATGTTTAAGATGTGATAGCTCTAACCACCTCAATGCACAAGACACGGAATTATAGGAACCGAGGCGTCAAGGGTGGCCAACATTTTATTTTGGAATATTGGATAAAATGTGTTAATGTAAAGTAATTCAGTTTAGTTCAAACTAAGGGACTCCCCTTTGTGGCTGCAATTTGGAACTTCTATAACTAAAATCAGATTGTTCTGAAATTAGGTTCAACCTTACACTCATATTCTTCTCTAAGGGAAATTAAACTCTTTCACAAAAACCCCTCCCTTTATAATCCAAGCTTTTGATGTACTTACTTAAAGATGCTCTTGCTGGTCCAGCTCTTACCCCTTGTTTGTTATGCCAGGGCCATATGGAAGATGAGATTTTTGCTAAGCCCAAGTGAGTAGGGCAGGTCAGACAGACAATGCAACTTTAAGTATTTGGTCTATGCCCCCAGGCTAGGTCCTACCACTCTAAGTATTCACCCTGTATTATCAAAAGTAAGGGGTTTGATCGCGATTTTAAAGCTTTTTAAATTGGAATATTACTGCTAAACATGGCATACCTATAAAATACAGTAATCCAAATAAAGGGGCAGTGGGATAAGATAAGCTTAAGTTATGATCAAGCCTTAATTGTCCTCAAGACAAGCGTGGTACTGTAGGACTACTAATATTAACAGTCTTTCTCTCGGTGTAATGACACCTGTAGATGACACTTTCTTTTCTGCTGTCTCAAGAGATGCCCTTGTCTCTTCTGGGAAGGTCTTTTTTGTAAAATGTGTTTATGGAAACTGATTATATCCCCACTGCAGTGTAAATGAATTAACCTTGTCCAGCATATGTTTTTTAAATGATATCCTCTCTTTTCTTTAAGTCATTTGTGTCTAGACTCTCTTGTGCCTCATGTGTTTTGTCTGAGCGGAGATCTGCTCTGTACCTTTCTAGGCTGGGCCTAACAAAAACACTTCAAGGGGTAAAAAGGAAAGGAAGGACAGGGATTCCAAATAGACAGCACCCTTGGAAATTATTTCAATTCCTTTTACTATTTCTTTAAGAAGGAAGTCATGTGTAGTCAAAAATATAAAAACAGAAATCCGTGTAAGAAGTGATAAGTTGGCAAGTGAGACTTCAGTATGAACGTTGTACATAATTCTATACACAAAAAAAATGCAGCTTAATAGGGAATACTGGCTTCTAAGTTCTAGACCGCCTTCATTTGTCAATGAGATCACATCACAAAAATGACATCAATTAAAAAAAGCTTTTTCTGTTTCAATACCTTTCCCTACTCACTGATGGAGATCCGCACTTTTTGGTAAAGTGCTATGCTTGAATTTAACTGAGAACGCAAATCTAAAACTAATTATCTAAAAAAACGATCTAGAAGTACGCTAATCAAGTTTCCCATCATTTTCATTATTGTCTGACATCTGGATTTGCGGAAAAGCCTTTACCTAGAAATCGATGGCATTTGGTAATGAGCCCATGAACAACAAAAGCTAAATAAACAGAGAAATCGCTACAAAGCCATTCAGTCTGGAGACCTCATTGGAAACAGACAGCAATTCATTATCAGGATGTGAAAGCTGTCACTAGACCAGCAGCAATTTACTAATGATTTCAAAACTTCATATGATACTGCCAAATGGCACACACATCTTAAGTTTGGCATCTGGTTTTACCATCTTACTGGGAAGATCTATGTGACGGCTAAAAACAATTTCTTCAATTGACAACAAGGACACTCATATACTTGTTAAAATAAATTCAAGGCTTTATAAGTATTCTAAAACTGCATTGTTTAGAATATAATCATTGTATACAAGATCATTAGGGATTTAATATCATCTTTCTGAACATTGTAGCTCCCAGCAACCAAATAGAAAATAACAGGGAGATTCAATTTTTCCCCAACCAATCAGATCTTGAAAGCTAACATCTGATTGGTTGGGGCTAAATTAGCGCAATTTTTACCGATAGAAACTTTTAATTGAATCTCCCTGTATGTCTTCCACTCAAAGAAACTTCAGCCAATGAACAAACCCAAAGGCATTTTTATTTCTACATTACTGATTCTTTTAAAGAATAATCAGTTATTCAATAAAGTTCTTATCGTTTAAATGGTGCTAATTTTGCCCTAACCAATCAATTTTAGATTTCAAATGTTAAATAGGATCTGATTGGTTGGGGCAAAATTAGCACCATTTTAAACAATAAGAACTTTTTTGAATCTCCTTATAGAATATTATTTATAAGTCATTAAGGAATCACATAAGATAGGGAGCATTTAAGGTTATAGAGTTCTGAGCTTACAGAGAGTCACAGACCAGGGTAGTGAAGTGCAATGGAGAAGGGTATTATGGGTTTCAGGAATCAAGGACGTGAGAATTTATAACGATTTAGGGATTTAGCGCAACAAGGAAGGTTATTATGGAATTTTACTCCAAGGGTGGACATGCCATTTAAGGGCTACCATAATAGCACAATTTATATATGCACTTAATAGTATTTATTCTTGAATAGATAAGTGATAGGAAATATAATGTCCCTGTCCTGTAGAGCTTACATTTTTAATACTGTCTAGAGATGCTAGAAGTATGGTGTAGGGGAATCCTTAAATACATTTATTTATGAAAATAGTACACAGTGTGTCATGCAAGAATATAATATGCCACATAAAACATTTCAGGAGGCTTATTTTATGGTATATAGGGACAACTTCCAGAATACCTTGGTTGCAAATGCAATGCAAATAAGTTTGTTCATATATTCCATTTTATGTATTGTATCAAACTCAGCCCACTTGATTGTGAACTATGGCTCCCAAATCAGCTGCAGAGTCTGGGAGTTTAATCAACTCATCATAAAGTTCCATAAATGCCAAAAACTCCCTGTGAGGAATGTCAAACCATGTTTTTCATTTTTCAAACACATTCTAATAAAGCCTGGAAATAACGTTTACATCACGAAATGAAACAACATAAATGTCATTTTGTCTAAGAAAACCAATTTAACTAAGACACACTGGGGTTTATTTATAAAAGTGCAACAGTTTGACTGTTTAATCAGCAGACATCAATCAGATACTATCTAACGTTTTCTAATTAGTTTTTTTAGATATTAGTTCTCTAACATGATAAATATAAATCCCACTAACCATATTTTCTTTACCAGATCTGATACAGTTTAATTGTTTTAAGACTTTATATAAAGTTCTGCAGACAAACGCTTAGGACAATTTTTTTGCTAAGCAATTTTCATTCATTGGAATTGGTTCAAGGCTGGGGAAACACCAGCAGTAGTCAATTATAAATATTGATAGTAGATTAATTGGATGATCCAATATTATGTCTAGCCAAATTTTGGGACAGTGGCTGGACAGCATTATGACCCATGGTAGGGGCCAACAAAGTTATAATAAACATCAGGGGGTATTTTATGAGTTTGAGCTCTACTGCAAAGGTTTTAGGACACAACTTTCCCTCACCTCTCTCTCTTTGTAGCTCTTTGTGAGCTTGTAAGCTGTAAAGCAGCTGGCTGGTTCAGCTAGCACCTGGAGAGCAGCCAAGAGAGCGGTGAGGGACTAGAGGACTTCAAGAAAATGGGAATTTGTGGGTTGGTATGTTAAAACTTTGTAAGGGTGGACTGCCCTTTATATATGGAGAAATAAATCAATGTGTTTAGTCGTATTACTAGGTACACACCTAGCGATTTTTCCTCCTGACCGACCGTTCGATACTTTCGAACGGTCGGCCAGGAGGAGGACTGTCGGTCGCGGCAAAAGCAGCCGCGTCCGATAGTCACCGCGAACCGATCGTGCGGTCCATAGAGGACCGCACGATCGGACGAGTTTTCCACCCTGTCCGATCGTCCTTTCGTCCGATTCGGACGAACGGTCGATCGACATGGGCACATTCGGATTCGATAATTTCGGTCCGATCGAGCATACACTGAACTATCGGTCGATCGGACCGAAATATCTAATCGTGTGTACCCAGCTTTAGATCTGGGGAAAAAATACCATTATTAAGCAAGGAACACACCAGCCAATGTTGTATGTTTCAGTTGGATCAGGTGATGAACCTACAACAACTTACAAACATGAACAGTCATTTACAATTGTTAAGGTGGCCATACACTATCACCATTACCGACTATTAACCGACCGTATTTTGATAACAGATGTACAATGTTAATTGTTAAGATGTTACCATACATATTGTTCGACATTTAATTCGTTTCATGATTAATTTCGAATGTTGTCCATTGTGAGGTTACATTACATTTACATTTAATCGGAACTTCAGAAAACCCTACATCATTTTACCAATCGACTTAAAAAAATTACTTCCCGATCATAATTATGATCGATTTACGATCAATGTTGCATAATAAGATGGGGAATTTTTCGGCCAATCAATGAAATGTCGGACTGTATGTCAGATTGTACCACAAAATCGGCCTAATGTATGGTCACCTTTAGAATGATTGGACACATCAGTAAACAAAGTCTGATTTTGCAGACTAGCACGATTGGTCTGACTGTTTGTCGTTATTTCCAAATGGAACATTAGGCTTGCTCCAAAACACACTATATATATATTTATTCAATAACAGAACATAAAAAACCCAAACATTTCTTCAAATAAATATGTAAGCACTTACCAGTTTCTTCGTCAATGCTAATCGTCCTAGTCCCTCCCGTCTCGTATGGATACTGTATCTCCCCATCCCTTCCGTTATCATCATCTTTTCTGTTACTTGTAAAACACTAGTTCCAATCCGAGAGTTCTCCTTTATAGATCCGTTAAGCAAAATCAGGAATTACGGGGTGTGAAGGTTTTCATTTACATCTACAACTTCCAACCTCCACGAACGAAACAATGAAAGACACAGGACGTCCTTTGTCCTTGGCTCTAACCGTTAAGTTTGACTGCTGCTTCTCGTAGTCCAGTTCTTTGCTCACGAATAGCACCACTGGTTTTATTCAATTTCAAACTTTCCATTGTAATCATTAACTAGGGAGTACCTTACTTGCCCCCCCAGGCCAAGGTCTGGGTCTTGGGTTTCAAACCAAGATATCACAGTACCAACAGGAAGGTCTTCAAGAACCTTAGCAGTGTAGCTAGAAGGTATAAAAACTGGAGCACATTCATTAACATCATCCAAATTGATTGTTAGCGTGACGACAGAAAAATAACTGTTTGCCATTTTCTGCTTTATCTCTTGCCTCTATTTTCAAGGTGTAGTTTGAAACCAGCTCCCTGTCTAGCTGGTCAGCCACATACACAACCCACACTAGAGCTGTTAATTGCAATTTTCTTGTATCTGTTAGAATTGAATAAGTAACCTCACTGTTCACTCCGAGATCTTTGTCTCTAGCTTCTACTTGAATCAACTCGGTCCCGATGCTAGTACTTTCTATATATTAACCGAATAACTTTCCTGTAAGAAAACAGGGCTATTATCATTGGCATCATTCACATGTATTGTCAACACCTCCATGACGATCTCTGGGGGTTACCTAAATCGTAAACGGTAATATTAAGAATATATTTATCAGTTGTTCCCGGTCCATTGGCATCATGACTTTGATTTGCCCAGTCTCCTATCGATGGTAAACAACTATCAGTATTGCCATCGGAAATGGTGTACAGAACCTTTCCGTTAAAACCAGAGTCTGCGTCTGTGGCTTTAATGAGGAGCACTGATGCTCCAACAGGAAGGTCCTCTTTAACAGATACTCTGAAGGAAAGGATTTGTCAAACGGTGGTGGCTGTCTGTTCACAGAGTAGTAATCAAATAGATTATCTTCGAAATTCATCTAGCGTTTGCTTTGGTTTTTTAGAAGTTTCTCGGCTAATTTTGGGCAACTCTGGTTTCCTTGCAGCAAAAACTTTTAGAAGACACCTTCCCATGTACAATAGTTATATTTATATACTAGGGTCAGCAAAGTTCTCGCCGTCGGTTGCTGTGACGCGTAGAGCAAAGTTGCTGTTCCTCAGACCAGAGTTGATAAAAGACTTTTTAAGCTGTAAAACACCAGAATCTGGATTTAAATAGAAGTATCCCTGTTCGTTCCCTGATAAGATTTTATATTAACAAGTTCCAGTTCATCTACATCGATTGCTGAGATTGCGGTAATGTGACCCCCTGTTGGGAAATCAAAGGATATTGCTCCTTGGCAGGCTTTTTTTCAACATCGGTTTGTTGTCATTGACGTTGCCAATATGCACAGTGACGTTGACTTCACTCTCATGCGATACGGGGAACCCCAGTCTGAAGCTCTAACAATAAACCTGTAGCTTTCTGAGAGGATTCAAAATCTAATACATCAGATGTAATAATTGTCCCAGTAAACTGATTGTGTAAAGGGTAAGGCATTCAAGCTAGCAATGCTGTGGTAATGTAACCATTTTCTCCCAAGTCTTTATCAATAGCTAAAATCGTTAAAACACTAGTACCAATAGGAACACTTTCATTGACAAAGGCCTCATAGGAACTAGTTTGGAACTCTGGAATGTTTCATTGGCGTCTTCTAATTTAACCGCACCTGAGTTTTGCATTGTTTTCCCTTTTGCAATATTCTAAATTGTATTTGTCAATCCCATTAACGTTTAAATGGCGAGCAGTAGTGATGAGTCCTGTTCTGGAATTGATCTTGAAGTATTCCGAAGATTCACTTTCTGATAGGATGTATTCCACAGATGGCGGCTCGGGGTGAACTTTAACTGCTGCCACCACAACTCCAGGAGGAGAAAATTCACTGATGGTAACTTCATAAACTCTTTTTCAAATGTTGTTTTATAATATCTTTTTGGGGGTTAGCGATATGCACATTTTTAATGGTGGAAAATTTGTTAAAGTTCACCCCGAGCCGCCATCTGTGGAATACTCCATCAGAAGTGAATCTTCGGAATACTTCAAGATCACTTCCAGAACAGGACTCATCACTACTGCTCGCCATTTAAACCGTTAATGGGATTGACAAATACAATTTAGAAATATTGCAAAAGGGAAACAATGCAAAACTCAGGCTGGTTAAATTAGAAGACGCCAATGATAACATTCCCGAGTTCCAACTAGTTTTCCTATGAGGCCTTTGTCAATGAAAGTGTTCCTATTGGTACTAGTGTTTTAACGATTTTAGCTATTGATAAAGACTGGGAGAAAATGGTTACTTACCTACAGCATTGCTAGCTTGAATCCTTACCCTTTTACCATCAATCATTTTACTGGGACATTATTACATCTGATGTATTAGATTTTGAATCCTCTCCAGAAAGCTAACAGGTTTATTGTTAGAGCGTCAGACTGGGGTTCCCCGTATCGCCATGAGAGTGAAGTCACGTCACTGTGCATATTGGCAACGTCAATGACAACAAACCGATGTTTGAAACAAATAGCCTGCCAAGGAGCAATATCCTTTGATTTCCCAACAGGGGTCACATTACCGCAATCTCAGCAATCGATGTTGATACTGGACTTGTTATATAAAATTCTTATCAGGGACGAACAGGGATACTTCTATTTAAATCCAGATTCGTGGTGTTTTATCCGCTTAAAGTCTTTTATCAACTCTGGTCTGAGGAACAGCAACTTTGCTCTACGCGTCACAGCAACCGACGGCGAGAACTTTGCTGACCCTATGTATATAAATATAACTATTGTACATGGGAAGTGTCTTCTAAAAGTTTTGTCTGCAAGGAAACCAGAGTTTGCCCAAAAATTAGCCGAGAAACTTCTAAAGAAAACAAAGCAAACGCTAAGATGAATTTCGAGATAACTATTTTGATTACTATCTCTGGAACATACAGCCACCACAGTTTGACAAATCCTTTCCTTCGATTGTATCTGTTAAAGAGGACCTTCCTGTTTGGAGCATCAGTGTCCTCATTAAAGCACAGCGCAGACTCTGGTTTTAAACGGAAAGGTTCTGTACACCATTTCCGATGGCAATACTGATAGTTGCTTTAACCATCGATATGGAACTGGCAAATCAAAGTCATGATGCCAATGGACCGGGAAACAACTGATAAATATTATTCTAATATTACCGTTTACGATTAGTAACCCCCGAGATCGTCATGGAGGTTGTTGACAATACATGTGAATGATGCCAATGATAATAGCCCTGTTTTTTCTTACAGGAAAGTTATTCGGTTAATATATTAGAAAGTACTAGCATCGGGACCGAGTTGATTCAAGTAGAAGCTAGAGACAAGAACTCGGAGTGAACAGTGAGGTTACTTATTCAATTCTAACAGATACAGAAAATTGCAATTAACAGCTCTAGTGGGGTTGTGTATGTGCTGACCAGCTAGACAGGGAGCTGTTTCAAACTACACCTTGAAAATAGAGGCAAAGATAAAGCAGAAATTGGACACAGTTTATTTTCTGTCGTCACGCTAACAATCAATTTGGATGATGTTAATGACTGTGCTCCCAGTTTTTATACCTTCTAGCTACACTGCTAGGTTCTTGAAGACCTTCCTGTTGGTACTGTGATATCTTGGTTTGAAACCCAAGACCCAGAACCTTGGCCTGGGTGGGCAAGTAAGGTACTCCCTAGTTATGATTACAATGAAAGTTTGAAATTGTAAAACCAGTGGTGCTATTCGTTTGAGCAAAGAACTGGACTAATCCAGAAGCAGCAGTTTCTCAACTTAACGGTTAGAGCCAAGGACAAAGGACGTCCTGTGTCTCTCTCATCTGTTTTCGTTCGTGGAGTTGAAGTTGTAGATGTAAATGAAAACCTTCACACCCAGTACTTTCCTGATTTTGCTTTAACTGGATCTATAAAGGAGAACTCTCGTGATTGGACTAGTGTTTTACAAGTAACAGCAAAAGATATGTATACGGAAGGGATGGGGAGATACAGTATTCCATACGAGACGGGACGGACTAGGACGATTTAGCATTGACGAAGAAACTGGTAAGTTGCTTCATATTTATTTGAAGAAATGTTTGGGTTTTATGTTCTGTTTATTGAATATATATCTAATATAGTGTGTTTTGGAGCAAGCCTAATGTTCCTTTGGGAAATTAACGAAATAACAGTCAGACCAATCGTGCTAGTCTGCAAAATCAGACTTTGTTTACTGATGTGTCCAATCATTCTAAGGTGACCATACATAGGCCGATTTTGTGTACAATCTGACATACATTCCGACATTTCCATTGATTGGCCGAAAATTCCCCATCTTATTATGCAACATTTGATCGTAAAATCGATCATAATTATGATCGGGAAAGTAATTTTTTTAAAGTCGATTGTTAAAACATGGATTGTGTAGTGTTTTCTGAAGTTCCGATTAAATGTAAATGGTAATGTAACCTCACAATGGACAACATTCGAAATTAATCATGAAACGAATTAAATGTCGAACATATGTATGGTACATCTATAACAATTAACATTGTACATCTGTTTATCAAAATATCGGTCGGTTTAATAGTCGGTAATAGTGTCTGGCCACCTTAACAATTGTAAATGACTGTTCATGTTTTGTAAGTTGTGTAGGTTCACACCTTGATCCAACTGAAACATACAACATTGGCTGTTGTGTTCCTTGCTTAATAATGGTATTTTTCCCAGATCTAAAGCTGGGTACACACGATTAGATATTTCGTCCGATCGACCGATAGTTCAGTGTATCGGTCGATCGGACGAAATTATCGAATCCGAATGTGCCCATGTCCGATCGACCGTTCGTCCGAATCGGACGAAAGACTATCGGACAGGGTGGAAAACTCGTCCGATCGTGCGGTCCTCTATGGACCGCACGATCGGTCGCGGTGACTACGACCGCGGCTGCTTTTGCCGCGACCGACAGTCCTTCCTCCTGCCCGACCGTTCGAAAGTATCGAACGTCGGTCAGGAGGAAAAATCGCTAGTGTGTACCTAGCTTAATACGACTAACACATTTGATTTATTTCTCCATATATAAAGGGCATGTCCACCCCTTACAAGTTTTAACATACACCAACCCCACAAATTCCCATTTTCTTGAATTCCTCTATTCCCTCACCGCTCTCTCTGGCTGCTCTCCAGGTGCTAGCTGAACCAGCCAGCTGCTTTACAGCTTTTACAAGCTCACAAGAGCTCACAAAGCAAGAGTGATGAGGGAAGTTTTGTCCCTAAACCTTTGCAGTAGAGCTCAAACTCATAAAAATACCCCCATGATGTTTTATTATAACTTTGTGTTGGTTTGGTCCCCTACCATGGGTCATAATGCTGTCCAGCCACTGTCCCAAAATTTGGCTGACATAATATTGGATCATCAAATTAATCTACTACTCAATATTTATAATTGACTACCTCTGGTGTTCCCCAGCCTGACCATCCAATGAATGAAAATTGCTTAGCAAAAAATTGTCCTAAGCGTTTGTCTGCAGGAGACTTTATCATAAACGTTCTAAACAATTAAACTGTATCAATCTTGTAAAAGAAAATATGGTTAGTGGGATTTATATTTATACCTGTTAGAGAACTAATATCTAAAAAAACTAATTAGAAAACGTTAGATAGTATCTGATTGATGTCTGCTGATTAACAGTCAAACTGTTGCACCTTTTATTAAATAACCCCAGTGTGTCCTTAGTTAAATTGGTTTTCTTTAGACAAATGACATTTATCTGTTTTCATTTCGTGAGTGTAAACGTTATTTCCAGCTTTATTAGAATGTGTTTGAAAATGAAAAACATGTTTTGACATTCCTCAAGGAGTTTTTGGCATTTATGAACTTTATGATGAGTTGATTTAAACTCCCAGTAACTCTGCCAGCTGATTTGGGAGCCATAGTTCCACAATCAAGTGGGCTGAGTTTGATACTAATACATAAAATGGAATATCATACAAACTTATTGCATTGCATTTGCAACCAAGGTATTCTGGAAGTTGCCCTAATATACCATAAATAAGCCTCCTGAAATGTTTATATGGCATATTATATTCTTGCATGAACACACTGTGTTACTATTTTCATAAATAAATGTATTAAGGATTCCCCTTACACCATACTTCTAGCACTCTAGACAGTATTAAAAAATGTAAGCTCTACAGGACAGCCATTATTATTCCTATCACTTATCTATTCAAGAATAAATACTTTAAGTGCCATATTAAATTGTGCTATTATGGTAGCCCTTAAATGCATGTCCACCCTTGGAGTAAAATTCCATAATAACCTTCCTTGTTGCGCTAAATCCCTAAATCGTTATAATTTCTCACGTCCCCTTGATTCCTGAAACCCATAATACCCTTCTTCCATTGCCTTCACTACCCCTGGTCTGTGACTCCTCTGTAAGCTCAGAACTCTATAACCTAAATGCTCCCTATCTTATGTGATTCCTTAATGACTTAAATAATATTCTTATAAGGGATTCAATAAAGTTTTCTTATTGTTTAAAATGGTGCAATTTGCCCAACCAATCAGATCCTATTTACAATTTGAAATCTAACATCTGATTGGTTAGGGCAAATTAGCACCTTTTAAACGATAAGAACTTTTATTGAATAACCCTGATTATTCTTTAAAAGAATCAGTAATTGTAAGAAATAAAAATGCCTTTTGGGTTTGTTCATTGGCTGTAAGTTTTTCTTTGAGTGGAAGACATACAGGGAGATTCAATTAAAAGTTTCTCATCGGTAAAATTGCGCTAATTTAGCCCCCAACCATCAGATGTTTAGCTTTCAAGATATGATTGGTTGGGGAAAAATGAATCTCCCTGTTATTTTTCTATTTGGTTGCTGTGAGCTCACAATGTTCGAAAGATGATATTAAATCCCTAAGAATCTTGTTACAATGATCATATTCTCTAAACAATGCAGTTTTAGATACTTAATAAAGCCTTGAATTTATTTTAACAAGTATATGAGTGTCCCTTGTTGTCAATTAAGAAATGTTTTTTAGCCAGTCACATAGATCTTTCCCAGTAAGATGGTAACACCAGATGCCAAACTTAAGATGTGTGGTGCCATTTGGCGTATCATATGAAGTTCTTGAAATCATTAGTAATTGCTTGCTGGTCTAGTGACGCTTCTACATCCTTGAATAATGAATCTGCTTGTCTGTTTCAATTAGGTCTCCGACTGAATGGCTTGTAATTCGATTTCCTGTTTATTTAGCTTTTGTTTAGTTCCATGGCTCATTACCAAATGCCATCGATTTCTATGTTAAAGGCGTTTTCCCGCAAATCCAGATGTCAGACAATTAATGAAAATGATGGAAACTTGTTTAGCGTATCTTTCTAGATCGTTTTTTTTTTTTAGATAATTAGTTTTTTAGATTTGCTTCTCATTAAATTCAGCATTAGCACTTATACCAAAAAGTGCGGATCTCCATCAGTGAGTAGGGAAAGGGTAGTTTGAAACTAGAAAAAGCTTTCTTGTAATTGATGTCATTTTTGTGATGTGATCTCATTTGACAATGAAGGCGGTCGTAGAACTTAGAAGCCAGTATTCCCTATTAAGCTGCATTTTTTTTTGTGTATAGAAATTTATGTACAACGTTCATAACTGAAGTCTCCTTGCACACTTATCACTTCTTACCGATTTCTGTTTTTTATATTTTTGACTACACATGACTTCCTTCTTAAAGAATAGTAAAGTAATTGAAATAATTTTCCAAGGGTGCTGTCTATTTGGAATCCCTGTCCTTCCTTTCCTTTTTTACCCCTTTGAAGTGTTTTTGTTAGGCCCAGCCTAGAAGTACAGAGCAGATCTCCAGCTCAGACAAAACACTGATGTCACAAGAGAGTCTAGACACACATGACTTAAGAAGAAAAGAGAGGATATCATTTAAAAAACATATGCTGGACAAGGTTTAATTCATTTACACTGCAGTGGGGATATAATCAGTTTTCCATAAACACATTTATACAAAAAAGACCTTCCCAGAAAGACAAGGGCATCTCTTGAGACAGCAGAAAAGAATGGTCATCCTCAGTGTCCATTACACACGAAGAAAGACTGTTAATATTAGTAAGTACCTACAGTACCATCGCTTGTCTTGAAGGACAATTAAGGGCTTGATCATAACTTAAGCTTATCTTATCCCACTGCGCCTTTATTTGGATTACTGTATTTTTATAGGTATGGCCATGTTTTATGCAGTAACTATTCCAATTTTAAAAAGCTTTAAAAATCGCGATCAAACCCCTTACCTTTTGATTAATACAGGGTGAATACTTAGAGTGCTAGGACCTAGCCTCTGGGGGCCATTAGACCAAATACTTAAAGTTGCACTTGTCTGTCTGACCCTGCCCTACTCACTTGGGCTAGCAAAAATCTCATCTTCCCAAGGCCCTGGCATAACAAACAAGGGGTAGAGCTGGACCAGCAAGCATCTTTAAGTAAGTACATCAAACTTGGATTATAAAGGGAGGGGTTCTGTGAGAGGTTTAATTTCCCTTAGAGAAGAATATGATGTAAGGTTGAACCTAATTTCGAACACTGATTTTAGTTATAGAAGTTCCAAATTGCAGCCCAAAAGGGAAGTCCCTTAGTTTGAAACTTAAACTGAATTACTTTACATTAACACATTTTATCCAATATTTCCTAAAATAAAATGTTGGCCACCTTGACGCCTCGTTTCCTATAATTCCGTGTCTTGTGCATTGAGGTGGTTAGAGCTATCACATCTTAAACATAATTGGACAAGATTGCCTCACTCTGACCACACAACTCAAATGAATTTCATTTTTCCGATTATATTCGACCTTTCTTATTGTGACAGCTGACATATTCAGACAGTTTAGTAGCTCGGGGGATATTCTTCCAATGTCACTAGCGGCATTCAGTTTTCTTTTCTTAACACACAAATCTCACATCTTAGAACTCTCTGGTTGATCTTGATGTGCCGAAATGATTTTTTAACTTGTTGCAGATGTTGTCCAAGGCTATAGAAATGCTACAACATCAATTGTGCAAACATATTATGTACGTGTACATATAATACCGTGACTTGTTGTCAGGGTCAGTTATACTTTGTTATAAGCAAAACAAATTGACTTCACAGCTAAAAAAATGACCATTCCCCCCTAATCAATTCTTTTCTACTTGAAACTGAGAAGGTTCTTCTCCGATTTCCCTCTTTTCTACTATTTCTAAATGTCATCAATATCTATTGTTAGAATCTTGTAGTGAACTAGTACAATGTTAAAAACTACACAGGAGAAAATACCCATGATACTCA
This sequence comes from Hymenochirus boettgeri, assembly GCA_019447015.1. Taxonomy (NCBI): domain Eukaryota; kingdom Metazoa; phylum Chordata; class Amphibia; order Anura; family Pipidae; genus Hymenochirus; species Hymenochirus boettgeri. Next base: position 326,467,889 of record CM033470.1, on the reverse strand, counting down.
GATATCTCCATCTCTTGTGAAAAATACATCAACACGACTCCTAGAGATACTGTTTATTGAATAACCTATGTAATTATGCTTAGCCTGGGTTGGTATATAAAAGAAAGGCAGTATAGCTGAAAGCATTACTTTCCTGTATATGCCATGGTAGAGTATCTAGGCTATAATAAAGGTTTCAGGAGTGATAGTCACCTATCCGCTCTCCCACAGGACACTGGAGGGCTGGCACAGTAAACACGTCCATATGTTTTTGTTTTTTTTACAACTGCTTCTTCACACAAGGTATATCACTGACTTTTCTATGCATAATGATTTTGGCGGGTAATATTAAACCCTTTGGGCTGTTCGAGTAAAGATTGTGATATGTTATTTTTTATGCCGACTAAAACACTGCAGCCGAGGAGGGGAAATTATTTCAGAATTAAGTTTAGGTATATACTGACATAACAACACACTTTTCCCAATGATCCCATACCTAATATCTGTAAGCTTGGAATGAGCATCATTCTAGCCTCCGTAGATCATGGGATTGGCTTTTTCCTGCTGGAACGCTTCAGTTCAGTTGGTGCTCATGGCCTTTAAGCTAGGTACATGCGAGACAGTAATCGAACGATCGGACAGATCGGAAAATCACAACCGATCGTGTAGACCACACCATCAGTCACGCCTAACTGTCATACGCGCTTTCTTTTGCCACGACCGACAGTCCCTTCCTCGACCATTTGAAACCCGAACGGTCAGTCAGAGAAAGCATTGCATATTGTTACCTAGCTTAAGAGACACACATAATCAACCAATCGTGGTAGAATAAATGATTATTTGGGGCCAGATGTGTATATATTCATCATGGACGATTACTAGAATTTCCTATAGTATCTACTGGAAGACTGGCCCTCAGCTACAACCAGCATTACTCTTGTTAAAGGATATTGGTTATTCTGTATTGTCCAGTAGGAAATTATAATGCTATTTAAAATGCCAGGATCCTACCATAAAATAAAGGGCTGCATATTAACTTTTTAAAAGAACGTGTCCATCCAAACATACGAACTTACCCATCTAGTGTAATCTCCAACTGCACAGTCACCATTAGCCGAATGAAGCCTGGACTCCCCGATATTCATGCCCCTTTCTATAAGCATTGCACCGCCAAGCTTGGCATGTCCAAAAACCCCAATGATTCTTAATGATGTCACCATCACAGCATGTTTGATGGTGGACGGACAAAGGCGGGTAGAGATGAAGTATTCTCTGGCTTCTTGCTGGCTACGGTCAACACTGTGGATTTTAAAAGTCAAGCAGTTGGGTCTTACACTGAATAGAGAGAACACGATTTGAATCTTGCAGTTACCTAACCCGCCTGCTTGGGTTGGAGGTGACTTGTATTTCAATCTGCTGTAAGTTAAAGACCAGGGTCGTAATGGAACATCATTTGTCTCCGACGAGACTACGCATTTTATCCCGTCATGTCTCAAAAGAGACGACAACTGAATCAACAAAGAAAATGACGTTTGTTATGTAAAATTACCAGCGGCAATCAAGTTTAGAGAAGTTGATGGAAAATCCTTTCCTGTTCCATTGTTGTTTCAATTTTACAATAACGTAGAATGGGTGCGTTGAGGCTTAATGTCAATTTCAAAACTCTCTGCAGATGTGAAGGGAAATGAGAGACTGATTGTTACAATACAAATATTAACTCACCAAGAATCACCAAATGTATGATATTCCTTCTAAGCTTGACGGAACACAGTCTGGCCTTGACTTATAGTGCGGTAGCTATGGTGGTGTGGGTAACTAAGGTGGGTCACATTATGTAATCTGACAATGTCTGCAGTCCACTCACCATGAATTTCCACATGAAAAAATGTTAATCCTGTACCTTGCAAAGAATATAACTAATGACTTTTACCATTGCCATAGAATGTAGAACGTTTTATAAATTTCTCATTCATCCAGGTCATGGTATATCTGGAAGGTTCTCATTCATCCAGGCCATGTATATCTGTATGGTTCTCATTCATCCAGTCATGGTATATCTGTGATGGGTCTCATTCCTCCAGGTCATTGTATATCGTGGATGGTTCTCATTCATCCATGTCATGGTATATCTGTGATGGTTCTCATTCCTCCAGGTCATGGTATATCTGTAATGGTTCTCATTCATCCAGTCATGGTATATCTGTGATGGTTCTCATTCCTCCAGGTCATGGTATATCTTGATGGTTCTCATTCATCCAGGTCATGGTATATCGTGAGGTTCTCATTCCTCCAGGTCATGGTAATCTGTGATGGTTCTCATTCCTCCAGGACATGGTATATCTGTAATGGTTCTCATTCATCCAGGTCATGTATATCTTAGGTTTCTCATTCATCCAGGTCATGGTATATCTGTGATGGTTCTCTTCCTCCAGGTCCTGGTATATCTGTAATGGTTCTCATTCATCCAGGTCAGGTATTCTGTATGTCTATCTGTATGGTTTCTCATTCTCCAGGTCAGGTATATCTGGATGGTTCTCATTCCTCCAGGTCCATGGTAATCTGTGATGGTTCTCATTCTCCAGGGCATGGTATTCTGTGAATGGTTCTCATTCATCCAGTCATGGTATATCTGTAATGGGTTCTCATTCATCCAGGTCATGGTATATCTGTGATGGTTCTCATTCCTCCAGTCAGGTATATCTGTGATGGTTCTCATTCATCCAGGTCATGTATATCTGTGATGGTTCTCATTTCAGGTCATGGTATTCTGTGATGGTTCTCATTCCTCCGGTCTGTATTCTGTATGTTTCCATTCTCCAGGTCAGGTTATCTGTGTTCTCTTCATCCCCCAGGTCATTGATATCTGTGATGGTTCTCATTCCTCCAGGTCATGGTATATCTGTGATGGTTCTCATTCCGTCATGTATAATCATGTGATGTTTCTCATTCCCAGTCATGGTATATCTGTGAAGTTCTCATTCATCCAGGTCATGGTATATCTGTGAAGGTTCTCATTCATCCAGGTCATGGTATATCTGTGAAGTTCTCATTCATCCAGGTCATGGTATAATCTGTGAAGGTTCTCATTCATCTAGGTCATGGTATATCTGTGAAGGTTCTCATTCATCAGGTCATGGTAATCTGGTGATGGTCTCATTCATCCAGTCATGGTATATCTTTGATTGGTTCTCATTCATCCAGGTCATGTATACTCTGAAAGGCATAGCTTCCTTAAACGCCCGCTTCAATCAATATATTAAAGGAATAGTTCCCTTTGAGAGTAATGTAAATCTTAATATTTTGTTAGCTTTACCAGCAAAAGTATTAGGAGTAAGTAATAACTACAGACTTGGTCTTTGTGTTTAAACATTTTTTAGGTTAAGCACAGTGGAATAGGGAGCAGAACATTATTGTTAGTATTTCTCTCATCTAATGTACTCCCGGAGGTTAGTACATCATTGACTCCCATGCGGTGTCTAGATGTCTCGGTCCTCACACAGATGTTGGCTCCTAAGGGTCTTATGCCTCCCATGTAAGTCTCGGCCCTCACACACCGGTTGTTGACTCCCATGGTGTCTCGATGCCTCACACAGGTGTTTGACCCTCTACTTCTGTATTGGATCCTCACCACAGGTGTTGACTCCACATGTCCGATGCCTCCCAACTCTGTCTTGGTGCCTCACACAGGTGTGGACTCCACTGTGTTTATGCTCCTCCCATGCTGTCTTGGTGCCTCACACAGGTGTTGACTCCCACTGTGTCTCGAGGCTCCCACCTTGTGCTCGGTGCCTCACACAGGTGTTGACTCCCACGCTGTCTTGATGCCTCCCACGAGTGTCTTGGTGTCTCACACAGGTGTTTGACATCCCACACTGTCTCGGTGCCTCACACAGGTGTTGACTCCCAGTTCTCGATGCCTCCTACGCTGTTCCGTGCCTCACACGAGTGTTGACCCCTGTGCTCGATGCTCCCACGTTGTCTCGGTGTCTCACAAAGGTTTTGAACTCCCACGGTGTCTCAATGCCTCTCACAGGTGTTGACTCTCCACGTGTCCTCAATGCCTCTCACATGTCTCGTGCCTCACCAGTGTTGACTCCCACGGTGTCTCAATGCCTTCCACATGTCTCGGTGCCTCACATAGTTGTTGACTCCAGAAAACACCAATGTGTTGGGCACTAATGCTCGATTGTCCTAAATATTTTAAACAAACATACACGTGGTGCTCCCCACTAGGAATATAGGATGCCTCCTATGATGTCTCGGCCTCGCACAGGTGTGGATCCCACTGTGCTCGATGCCTCCACAGGTTTTCAGACTTGATGCTTACACTGATATCTCCAAAGTCGATGCCTCCACGTTCTTCATACTTGATGCTTACACTTGATATTTCCCAAAGTCGATGCCTCCCATGCTGTCTCATACGTTTGTCTCTGTGATGGTCACATGCGTTGTCCTCTCTCTCTCTCTCTTACATGGCGTCTCCTACACCAAAATAAGTTTATTAAACACCTGAACGTTATTTTAAACAGTATTTTAAGACACAGCTGGCGTCACTCCTTCCTCTGCTTTTTATGGCTAAAGCCCACAGAGATGACTGGAATGGGAAACTATGTGAATACAAAAAAAATCTGCCTTTCCCTTACTATTTAGATACAATCGGATCTCCTTCCTGACGGCCTCGTAGTCCTTCTGACCCCCCAAGGAATGGTGCTGCCTGGAGCTGCTTGGCAGAGGCTTTGTTCTGAGTGCAGCATTTCACAAAGTCATCATAGTTCTCCGACCTGAAGGGTAAAATGAACACCAGAATTGTCATACACAACATGGAACCTGTCTGCATGACCGACTGGGGAAACAAGACGGGAAGGGAAACGTATTGGAGGGTCACTTACAATTTAATTGTCTGGGGACGTTTTCACCTTTCGTAGAATCCGAGTTACTAAAGGGAAATAAATCGATGTTATTATACCACATTACCTGGCAGGGCTAGGGGTCTGTATATTGTCTATGGGTTATTTTACCCCCTTTATAACCATTCCTCTGCCATTGTCCATTCGCTGTACATGGTTAATTAGATTATCACAACTGAACATGGTGGGATATTAACCAAAATGGAACCCCAATGTGTAGCTATGAAATGTCATTGGTTTTACTTACTGTAAATTTTCTGAAGCCCATTTGACGGGCAAATTGTCCGAGCATGACGATGTCATTCTGGTAAAAAGCAATAAAGGATCAGTGTCAGAAAGGGGCAGGCTCCACGTCTCTGATTTAAATAAATATTTCCCTTCTATGCTAAACAGGTATCCGCCCTTTAATATATATTTTCTATGTGAAAGGTAATGCCATGTGACCCCTATATGTAACCCATGCTACTCGTAACTGAAATCCACTTACTGTAGTAGAACCTACCCCATAGTCATAAAATGACCGCTTTCTTCCACGCTGATTTTCATTCTGCTGTTCCCGAGTCGACTGTAACGACACATTGTACCAATGATCTACAATACACTGCGACATTGAATAACCCAAACTGTCTTATTTCCCCTTACTTACTTATTCGCACATTTGCCTCTTCTGTTAGCATGATATTACCATCATGTAAGTCCGTTGGATGACCCCTCGCTGATGGATATGGTTCAGGCCCTGCAGAGGTTCATTAGGGGAGAGAATATTAGTGATGGACAGAACCCCTGATGTAATAACCGTGATCAGGAAACATAATGTATATTGTCCATATATTTATATTGGAAATGTCCGACATAGCGAGTTTATAACGACCGCTAACCATGTGACTGTAAAGTAAGGGTCATTAAGAATGTTGATCGAATGGTATTTTACAATGTGGGTGGCCCGTTGGCCTATAAGTATGGATGGCCCAATGTTCCTGTTATGAAAGGGTTAAAGTTTTACCTGTAAGACCTCCCGGCATAGATACGCAATCCAGGATTCCGGTAGAGGCCCCTGTTTGGATCTGGATAAGCATCAGATGTTCCAGGGATCCGCCCTGCAATATTCCATGGCAATCTGGAGGAAATAGTTAAAGGGAGAAGAAGACCTGAAATATCTCCAGCTATGGTAACTCCCATGGAGTAGGTGATTGTATCAGTCCCGTGAAAAAGCGATGGTGTTGTGCTCTATCCAACTTACCAAGATCTTATCCATCTCCTCGGTGTGGATGCCCTTTCGTAATATGCTCCGTAGAAGGGAATCACATTCCATGTCCCGAGAGCAGCTGCAATAACTTAATCTCTCGTACGCGAAAGCTCCCCTAAGGCAGAAAAAAGACAATAAGCAGAATTCACCCAGAGCCAATAACCTATTCACAACGTCCTCACGTATCTTAATCTACTCATCCTTACTTCCTCCGCCAACAATGGACTCCTCATTTCTCACCTATGCAGGCCGTAAGTCATTGCAATTTAATCACTGCATTGACATGACTGACGCTGAACCAGAATGTCGCACCAAGGGAAGACCACGGCAAGAGAGATGTAGGAATGAGGAGCTACAGGACTGTGGGAGGTAAGTATAATGATCTTGGGAGGTTGGGGAAGGTAAGTTATTCACACAGGTAAACAAGCTTCCTGCAACATCCCTTAGTGTTAACTTTGAAAAAAAAAGGAAGATACATTACCATTGTGAGGTTTATTACCTTTGATGGGCCACTTCTCCTTTCTTTAAATGTGTCCCTGTAATACAGATACAGATGTTTGTGGGAAATATCAATTAAGTTCTAAAATACACCGTGTTCTGCTTACAGACCACAGACCACTGGTCAAATAATTTTATCCTTAACTAAGATATAGAAAAATCTGTATCCTACTTACTTCCCTCTCCCATTGGGCCAGACATGCTCAGTCTGCATTACCCAGTAAGAGACCACTCCCTGTCAGCTAATCTGGATCTAAACCTAAAAGCAATTTATTATATTTCCCAATAGGCGTTACTGTCTCCTTTTGTTGATTTAGGCCTTACCACCACAGAACTTGGGTGGGTAAAGCCTTGTTCTCCCCCATGCTAAATCCCTATAGAGATATCCTAGCGAGTAACTTACATGGTATGATGTGTCCAGTGCTGCCTGTTCCAATATGCTTCAGAGGTCAAAATTCCTTTAGGGGACTGAAAATAAAAGGGGATAATAAGATAATATTTATTAGACTTTGGGTCTCGGGTCGTAATAATTTCCTGTTTGGATTTCATAGACACCAATTTTTTTACCGCAGGTGAGAAGTTTACCTTGAATGCTTCTGGTCCTTAACCACCCCTGGTGGTGGGTATCTGTCCTGCCATTCTGAACTGCGGAGCCATGTACTGGAATGGGTATGGCTAGGGCAGGACTAGGTTGGGTCTTTGGCGGTCCAGGCCATTAAGCATACGAATAGGGAAGGGTGTCTGGTGGCCCCACCCACATACTGCTTCCCCTAGCTGGGTGAGCTTGGGGAGATTCTCGTTGGGGAGATTATTCGTAGACGCTGCAGGTCGTCCCAGGTAGAAGACATTTTGTTTTTCACAAGTCTAGAAATAAAATACTGATAAAGGCAATCTCAGATCAATATTTACTGCTATTGATTACCTACAAAGTAGTATTATATACCTTATTATGATACTGCAATGTTCCATATAAAGCATCATCAGAATATGCCATAGAGGAGACAATATATATATTTGTAAATAAGGGAAGAATATAACGAAAAAAATTATTTTTCTAACGTATATCACCGTGTGAGGCCATATGACTATAAAGGAAAGTTAAAACTTTGAATTTGGCTTAAAAGGCTGCACTTGGAAGGGAAATGTGTTTGATTGCGGCAGTTTTATAACCAGAGGGCTTTACATTTCATAATTCATTCTGATAAAATATATCTTTTGTATATTTTTATTGATTTTAGGTATTATGCTATATTTATTCTGATGCCTTAGAGGGTTGGTGTGTAAGGCAGTGGGTTGTAACCTGGAGTCCTGTTGTTTTGACCATAATGGCCGCACCGCAAACGCATCCCCTGCATTTGCACATGCGATTCTTTCATTTGTGAGTACGAAATTGCATGCGACTGCGCTTTAAATGGTGTTGATGCACTATGCTTTTAAAATGGTGATCGATGCCGACTGGCGCTTTAAATGGTGATCGTATGCGATCGCGCATCGCAAACGGAATCGCAATTCCATGCCAAACACGAAAAAAATCGGATGACAGTGTGGCCCAGCCTGAAAGAGATGTTTTTTTCCTGCATCCTGCAGTGAAGATTTCAACATTCACCACAGCAGGTGCCAGCCAGAATGCTGCTGGGGTTTGTATTTGTAAACATCTGGAGGACGACAAGATGGACATCCTGCTACAAAACTACATTTCAAACTTTAATTCTAAATACATAAACCGTACATTGTACTTTACCCACTGTTTGTCCTCTGTCACAGTCCAACATGAATACAACAAGCCAATGTTACAACAAGCAGCATAAAATAAATAAATGTGTGTTAGTGTAAACCTTGGGCCCAGGAGTATTTCATACGACAGTGCCAGTTGATTTGATCACATGACCCTGAAACCTTGGAATAATCCTGTTTGAGGATGGGTCCATTATACTCTATGGGGGAAATGTCCCAAAATTCACATATAACGCAATTGCACTTCCAGGATTCCTTATCTATGGTAACACAGATTGGTCTGTACCGAATCTCTCTATATCTGTGGGGGAGAACACAGTCCAATAATAAGACATAAAAGAGGTAAGAATCCCAAGATCATTTTTTACCTTTTTCCTGAAATATGTTCATACAGCATTCTGAGAACCTCTGAAAAATTCATTCTCTCAGTAAAGTTTTTTACCTAGAAAAATCACCAGAAAAGTAAGTTTTTTATAATGCGTATCTATAATTTTAGCTCTCGTGTAGTCTTGATCCACTCCACCTCCATCTCAAATTAAAATGGCAATCTGTACGTGGCACCTTCACAACGTCCTCACGGTATCTTAATCTACTCATCCTTACTTCTCTCGCCAACAATGGACTCCTCATTTCTCACCTATGCAGCCGTAAGTCATTGGCAATTTATCACTGTCATTGACATGACTGACGCTGCAACCAGGAATGTCACACCAAGGAAAGACCACGGCAAGAGAGATGTAGGAATGAGGAGCTACAGGGACTGTGGGGAGGTAATTATAATGATCTTGGGAGGTTGGGAAGGTAAGTTATTACACAGGTAACACAGCTTCCTGCAACATCCCTTAGTGTTAACTTTGAAAAAAAAAGGAAGATACATTACCATTGTGAGGTTTATTACTTTGATGGCCACTTCTCCTTTCTTTAAATGGTGTCCCTGTATACAGATACAGATGTTTGGTGGGAAATATCAAGTTAAGTTCTAAAATACACCGTGTTCTGCCTTACAGACCACAGACCACTGGTCAAATAATTTTATCCTTAACTGAAGATATAGAAAAATCTGTATCCTACTTATTCCCTCTCCCATTGGGCCAGACATGCTCAGTCTGCATTACCCAGTAAGAGACCACTCCCTGTCAGCTAATCTGGATCTAAACCTAAAAGCAATTTATTATATTTCCCAATAGGCAGTTACTGTCCCTTTTGTTGTGATGTCATTGTGATGTCACTGGGTTGTCATGGGAATATGCAAATCCGTAGTAAATAAGGTGCCGCAGCTAAGGCGGGTGTGGTAGCTAAGGTGGGTGCGGTAACTAAGATGGGTGCGGTAGCTAAGATGGGTGTGGTAACTAAGGTGGTGTGCGGTAGCTATGGTGGGTGTGGTAAGTGAGGTGGGTGCGGTAGCTAAGGTGGGTGCGGTAGCTAAGGTGGGTGCGGTAACTAAGCGGGTGCGGTAATTAAGGCGGGTGTGGTAACTAAGGTGGTTGTGGTAGCTAAGGTGGGTTGTGGTAACTAAGGCGGGTGCGGTAGCTAAGGCGGGTGCGATAGCTAAGGTGGGTTTTGGTAACTAAGGCGGGGGCGGTAACTAAGGTGGGTGCGGTAACTAAGGTGGGTGCGGTAGCTAAGGTGGGTTGTTATAACTTAAGGCGGGTGTGTTAACTAAGGTGGGTGCGGTAACTATGGTGGGTGCGGTAGCTAAAGTGGGTTGTGGTAACTAAGGCGGGTGCGGTAACTAAGCTGGGTGCGGTAGCTAAGCTGGGTGCGGTAGCTAAGGTGGGTTGTGGTAACTAAGGCGGGTGTGGTAACTAAGGTGGGTGTGGTAGCTAAGGTGGGTTATGGTAACTAAGGCGGGGGTGTGGTAAATAAGGCTGGTGTGGTAACTAAGGTGGGTGTGGTAGCTAAGGTGGGTGTGGTAACTAAGGTGGTTGTGGTAGCTACGGTGGGTGTGGTAACTAAGGTGGGTGTGGTAGCTAAGGTGGGTGCGGTAACTAAGGTGGTTGTGGTAACTAAGGTGATTGTGGTAACTAAGGTGGGTGTGGTAACTAAGGTGTCATTTGTCATTCATCCTTCTAATTTTCTTGATCAGCAAGATGCTAAATGACATCCATACAAGGGAAATGTGTCCTTTCCCCAACCTCGATAACCAGAAGCCCTATGTCATCATATTACTAAGATACCTTGTGCTTTCTCCCATGCTGCCCGAGGAACAATAGCTCTTCAACAGAGATTAAATAATGTGTATCAGCTGAGATAATGAGATGTTCTTTTGTGGGTTAAGCTATTTTTCCTACGATAATTTGTCACTCTGCCAATGTGAAGGTGGAATAACGTGGATGTTTGATCCAATATATCAAAGAAAAGCAATGCATTTCTCACATTGGGAGCTGATGCAAGAAAACAAATGGTATTACTTCATTAATGATAAGGGTTGCTTCGAGACTTTGCACTATGCAGGCTTCTGAAACCTTGCACCTAGCACATTAGCATCATTTATCTTTAGAGTGCCTCCTCTCCTCTCATCAGAGGGAATCAAATGAAGATGGTGGAGAAGGGCCAATATCATATCTCATCAACTCTGTCTACTCAAGTAACACCTTTATTATAATGGCCTAATATTTAACCAGACACTCTTCTGTAGTGTAGACCTATACATAATGGTAAATGTCACATCAACTAAAGGTTTTATTACTGCTACTTTTAATGGGAAAGGCTGCAGTGACAATACAGTGTAGCACAGATCGTAGTGGTTTAAGGACAACTAAAGCCTCAACAGAATCAGAAAACTGAGCACCTTACTGGTATATAAAAGCATCCATCTGCGTTCCACCTCTCATTTTGATGTGGGTTGTAATATGCCGTTTGTGTAATATTTCCCAGCATTCCATTATGGCACAGTATGGTCACTGCTCGTTTGCACATGGCCAATAATTTATAGTTTATTGGTTGTTAGATTGGATTCTTTCGTATTCTAAAGTATAAAAACGTTGTGTTAGTTCTCCTTTCAGGTTGCATTAGGACCTACATCTACCGGGCTCAAACCTTCTCACCTACAATTATCTATTTATCTGTGATTGGATTTGGTTTAATTAATTATAACCATTACAGTTCATATGCTCTCCTGACCTACAGCAAAGCATAACAAATTGTAATGATAATTGAAAGCAAATCCAATTTGTCTCATGGGGGGAAAAATGAATTCCGAAATTTGGCCTTGTAAATTGTGTCTTTTCTCTAGCAAACCCCACGGTGCACACACCTCACTACAAATGCATCCGGCGTGCGTGCATATTTACAGCCTTAGGTTAGTATATAAGATATATATATAAGATAATGTTACTTTGTTAGTGCCATATCAACAACCATATTAATATGAGAGGTGAGACACTGATTACTGTTCTTATATCAAGGAGATCTGCCTTCTAATTCAATGTTGTTCTGAGGCTTTAGTTGTCCTTTAAGTGATTAATGACAATGCCTTCTATGACGCTTCCCTGGTGTAATACAGTATAACTTACTTACCATTTTTTATTCAGTAAAAGTTCTTATCGTTTAAAATGATGCTAATTTTGCCCCAACCAATCAGATGTTAGCTTTCAAATGTTAAATAAGATCTGATTGGTTGGGGCAAGATTAGCACCATTTTAAAGGCACAGTTCAGTGTAAATAATCAATATTTGTTAAATTGTTAGTTGGTGTAATGCCTTCTTAGTTATCCTACATATTCTCTCCAATTTTGAAAAATTAGCTGATTTCATTCGGCTGCATTTATTTATACACAGACAAAATGCTGAATGGGCAGATGAAGGTCATTGGGATGGAAAAATACTGCTCTTTTTTCTGAAAAAAATATGTATTTGCACTGAACTTCCCCTTTAAATGATAAGACCTTTTATTGAATCTCCCTGTGTATTTCCTGTTTTAAAAATTTGTTCTAGGGGCCATTTGATCTGAGGCGCAACCAGCAGATCCTGAAATCCAGGTAAAGTTTCAATGCACTTTCAATAAAATATTGGCTTTACCTAGTGATCAACAAACAAAAAGACTGGAGAACTATCCATTCATTTTAATGTTTACAATTGTCTGTAGGTTTATTCTTGTATCAGTCAAATATATACAAGTATATTTACTTAATTGCCCTAAGCATTGTACCTCTCGGTTATGCTAAACTTCAGCTCTCAGTGATTTTTGCACATTTCCTTACCACTGCGGGGTTGGTTGAGGGCATCGCTATAATAAGTAGGCACCTGGGGTTAAGGAGCTATTTTTGGCGCCTCATGGAAATGTATTGATATTTTTCTGTTGCATCATTAAGGCAGTGAAAGCGAACATGGCCTAATGCACAATGGAGTGAAAGGGAAGCTAAATAAATGATAAATCTCCCAAGTGGCCCTCAACACCTGTGGGATTTGCTGTGTATTGTAACCAGCGGTCATGGCTGGATGCCTTACTGATCTCCTGTCTTTTCCAGCTGATATTTTCATTGGACAGATGTCCCATCTCCCCTGCAGTCTAATTCCACGTTATCTAGCTGCCCATTCTTTACAAAGGCTTTTTTCCTTATACAGTATCCTGTCTCATTCAATTAAACATCTTTCTTAAAAGGTCTCGTGTTGTATCTATAAGCCCGGGCAATGGACCATCTGGGTTCCAGTAATATGGAGAAGATTTCATCTTGAGATTTGCTCAAGATTATGCAGCCATGGGTCAGATCTTCTAAAAAATATTCAACACGTCCAATCAACTTACAATTTATATGCCGATACAATCTATCTATGCCGATACATATCTATCATATGTAAAATATGCAAATGTGTTCCAAATTAACTACAGTATTCACCGGAAGTAGCAATCTGATTGGGTAAAAACTGTTGTAAGGCCCAGTAAATTCTGTTTTTACTTCTGATTCGTTCACTGTTGGTTTGGCCAATAGAATTGGTTAGATATTCTCTTCAATTTCTAGTTGATTGTATTGAATTTAAAGGGCATGTCCACCCCCAAAACTATAATCCCCCCAACTACTGGAACCAACATGAGTGTCAGTTTAATCCTTACCTCACATCCCAACTCCATTGGTTCTCCTGTAGTCCCCCCCAAGTTCCAAAAACTGCCCACAGGAGGCTAGCAGGTCCATATAGGACACTGCCTGCTACCTGGCCTCCCGGAGATTCCTGCCATGCGTGCTGCAGCCCTTCTCCCCCCTCCCCTCCTCCCTCTCCCTCCCTCTCCTCCCGTTCTACTATCCCTCCCCCTAGCATTAAACCCCTTAATATTCTGCTCCCCCATGTCCCCCAGCCCCAACCGCATGTTTTTTTTTTTAAAAAGCTCCCCAAACTCTTACTTACCTCTCGCTTTCCTCCGCTGCACTGAATGACCGGCAGCCGCGTCCGTGATTGGCTGCCGCTCAGCCAATCACAGACGCGACTGCCGGTCCCGCCCCTCTGCTTGCATTCACGCAAGCAGAGGGCCGGCAGTGCGGCGGAGGATCGAGGGGAGGTAAGTAAGAGTTTGGGGGGCTTTCTGAAAAAACAAACATGCGGTTGGGGCGGGGGACATGGGGGTAGCGCATATTAAAATTCTATTTTAGGGGTGGACATAGCCTTTAAATACCTACAGCATCTTGGTAACCATGTGTAAATTAAATTCTTCTGCCTTTCCCAGTCTGTCCTCAGTCTGTTGGTTTTCTCAAAATTGAGAGAAATATCTTTATTGTTGCTATTGGTGGAGATTGTCTCCCAGTGTTTCTTTTTACCCCCCTACTTGATTGACTTAATTTAAACTTGATAGTTACCCAGTAATTGTGTTGTAGCTAGTACATTGTGTCAAGAATTATTTCCCAGATTAAAATTCTGTCACTTTACAAGATAAATGGAGAGCAAATGAGTCTGAGATATTTAATGTGATACTATTTTATGTGCTGGCTGTAATTAAGTTGTATTTGGGAACCCTCCAGAAGTTTCTACTAGACCAGTTTATTTAAGATGAACAATACGTCTGTTACTGTGCCAACGTACGTGCAATGGATGGCTAAGTGGTGGAAATGAAACAGCTCATTACGAATACTTGTTAACCTTTTGCTGTTTGTCGTATAGCAAAAATATTGATAAATATTTGACGCAAGTATAGTGTGTATTATGACTTAGGCTGGGTACACACTTGGCAGATTTTTGAAAGATGACAGACAGGATCTGCAAGATCCTGTCTGTCATTTTTCAAAAATCAGGCTACACACAGTCCCAAGTGTTCTGGCTATGCACAGCATATACACAGCATAGGGAGAACGCTCGGGACTGTGTGTTTCCCTCGGCCACGGAAGACTCCTCTATAGGGAGTCTGCTGCGGCCGAGGGAAATTTTCCCTCTTTCTCGAGTGAGTGCTCGGACGACCCGAACATTTGGTGTGCGCTCGTTTGGGAAAGTAAGGTACACACAGTACCGATACGGTCGGATCTGTCGGTATCGGGTCTTTATCTGTACTGTGTATTCCTAGCTTAATAGTGTCCTATTTAATCAAATGGGCAAAAGTTTAGCCATGCTAATAATTTGCAGCAACCAATAAGAAATGGTCTAACTGCAGTAGACCATTAAAAAGGTAACATCTCATTGGTTGTTGTAGTTTAATAACCCAGAAAAATGTTGTACCTCTAGTTACATACGGCCCATAGTATCTAAGTGGTCAAGGTTAAATATATTTCTCCACCAAGTTTTTACACTGCACATGATTCCTGCCTAGAGATGGTCCAACGCAAGGCACAGTATCTGCCAATTAGCTAAATGTAAAGCTAAATAAATAAAGTGCGCTGTCTATAGGAAATATTATTTAATTCAAAGTTGTGACTGGGATACGCGCTTTTTACGGTATTCGGCTCTGCGTTCTGCTTTATCTTCTGCAAAAGTCTTAAAAATATAGGGAGAGAGGCAATATTTTCTTCTGATGCACCTCACCTGCAAAAATCCCTGTGCGAGATTTTGTACATTGCGGGATTTCTGCCAGGTTAGTGCGCCAGCTAATGCCATCTATTCAGTGCTGTAAAGTTTCACGCTAGGGCGGTTTTGCATTCTCGGAAACAGCGCAGGCAACGCAAACTCAGTGTAAAACCCACGCTAACCCGATAATACATCGGATAGTCCGATAATACATCGGATAGTCCGATAATACATCGGATAGTATGAGTTTTACATTGACTTGGGCATTTTGCGCCCAATATTGCATCGCCCCCATAGTTTCTTTCTTGAGAGGGGAATTTTACCCCCATCTCCCTTTCCATTTTGATGTACGATTGGGTTTACTTTACGCTGACCTAAACTCACACGCATTTGTTAAGTGAAAATCATGTAGATACACTGTAATAATGTGCCAGTGCACATAAATAGATGTATTTATATGAAGCCTGAGTTTTATTTGCTAAGGCTGGATGCACAGAGGAAGCGTTTTTCATGCAGGTTTGGAACTATGAGTCAGGGATCTTATAAATGTAATTATACCCTTGTAACAATCTTATTTGCATAAACAATTCATTTAATTTCTATATGTGAAGATAAACCTCTTAATGTATTGTATATAGACTGTGGTAGTGTCATAGACATAGTAACACCGTTGATGCTGAGGTTTTTATAGGGTATCTTCAACTTACTGCATAAATGGGGAGACAGTTTGCATTTGCTTTGAATCTGCAGGAACCAATCAGATATTTTTAACAGCTAAACCAGTAAAAAGCTAACTTCTGATTGGTTGCTGAAAGTTAAATGCAGAGACAAACCTTTACACCTGATACTGCAGATCCTCTAAACCCCCATGAGATTACTGCTGAACCATTATTACCTGTCTGTTCCCAGATATCAGTCCCAGGATGTTAATTTAATAGCAGTAAATAATCCATTTTATATTGGCCTTTTCACATCCGGGGGGGTTTAAATCTACATTGAAAAGAGCCTTAGATATAAACGATAAACCAATAAGTAATGGCCGGATTCGCTAGATTCCATTTCCTAATAAATGTCATTGTGTTACATGAGAAAGCTCTTGACTTTTATTGCTCTTCCAATAAACGTTTTTCTGCTACGTACAGCACCTGGGCCACTTTATATCATCCGAATGGGCAGGAAAATAAGAAATCTCGGATTTACAAGAACGGTCTCATTTGTGAGATTACATTGGAAGGATGTTTACGGTTAGCAAACATTCAATGTGAGTGGATTGGAAATGAATTCATTTATTATAGTGGTCAGTGGGACGGAAACAAGTTGCTGGTATTTTTGAGGTCCAGTGATGGGTCAGAACTAAAGAAAATGGGCATTTTTTAGTTCTTTTTTTAATTTAGCTTGTACTTTTAAAGGACAGTACACCCAAAAGAAATTACACTTGTTTAAGCACGTTCTCCTACTTCCCATATTGCCTCCTAATCCTAGATCTCACTACTCACCAAACCGCAATCCTATGGCGCTGCTGTGTCTCTTCTACAATCCGCCTTCTCTCGTGCGCATGCATGCTTATGTTAAAGCTAGGCGCAGAGTTGTGTGTGGGGTGGGGGGAGTCGGGGGAGAGCTGACAGAAAGGATTGTGGTTTGTTAAGTAGTGAGATCTGGTCTTAGGGGGCAAGTGTCTCCACTAGAATTAGAATTTTGATTAAAGGGTATCTCCACCTACCATACAAACTTTTTCTATAGTGTAGGGGACCCTAGCCAACCCCCAACTGCAATGTTTGTTTGCTAAAAAAATCATCAGGAATGTACTTACAGAGCCTCGTTCCCCAGTGTTCTTATCCAGCCTTCTGCTCGCAGGAAATTGCAAGCAGGGGGCTGGACCGGCAGCTGCGTTTGTGATTGGCTGCAGTGCAGAACACCGGGGAAACAAAGCGATAGAAGTACATTCTTGATGATTTTATTAGCAAACGAACAAGGCGGTTGGGGGTGGGCTAGGGTCCCCTACACTACAGGTAAAGGGTTTTAAGGTAGGGCGCCAGGCAACAAAGACGTATCCAGAGGGGGGAGGGCTCCACTGCACATGCCAGAAACCTCTCAGAGGAAAGGGAAGGGGCAGAAATCTTTTTACACACAGACAGGCTCCTGCTCTTCACTTTCTGGGACTTGCAACAGTAACTGCAGGAGAACCATAAGGAGCAGAGATGTAAGGTAAGGATTTTACCCAGTGGGGTCACTAATGGGGAAAATTTTAGTTTTGGGGTTGGACATGCCCTTTAAAGAAGTGTGATTATTTGGGTGTACTGTTATCTCTGTCTGTCATTTTTTAAAGATGAGGATACACACAGTCCTGGAGCCTTCTCCCGATACACAGCATGGATACAGCATAGGGAGAACATTTGGGACTGTGTGTTTTCCACAACTGCTGCCGACTGCCCTATAGGGAGACTACCATGGCCGAGGGAAGCTTTTGGTCTTTCGCAAACGACCGTGCGGTTGACGGTAATGTTCATTGGGCGTATGCTCATTTAGGAAAGACACTATACACACTGAGTCTGTGTGTACACAAGTGGTAAATGTTACCACTTCAAGAACTGGATGAAATAACTGTGTATATGTACAGTGACTGGCCACACCCCTGATCTCAGTCACATGTCCCCTTGCCTATTCTGTCCTGTAAAAGGATTGGCTAGAGGCTGCTAGTGGGTGTGGCCAACTGTAACAAGTTCCTGCAGTATCTTAGGACTGAGCATGTGTAAAGAACATAATGGTCAGTGACCACACTGTGTGATACTGGAACACTGGGAAATAAGACACACACCTCATGTTAGAAAGTTACATTTCTCAACAACCATATTAAAATGAGAGGAGAGTCACTGATTAATGTTTTTATATCAAGGAGATCTGCCTTCTAATTCAATGTTGTTCTGAGTCTTTAGTTGTCCTTTAAGCCCTTTAAGGGTTTTTTTAGCTGGATATCTCTCATTAAATCCTGTTAACTCCTTCCCTACCCACTCCTAGATCTGTCCAATGGGAAGATGCACTTCATGCAGATTGTACCTTGCAGGCGGAAAGGGAGCAGATCTACAAGTAGGGCCTTTCAGAAGTCTAAAGGCAGATGGTAATTGTAAATGGCTAATGTTGTCCTTTAAGGCGTTATTTGGGGACATATACTGGGATTGTGTAGAACTTGGATATATTTTGTTTTATGGATTGTACTGCAGAAAAAGTTTTACCTCTTTGTTAGAAAAACCCGTAGCTTGCAATGCACACAGGCCATGGATGGATCGATATCCGTCTCCTGATCTTTTCTCTGAAGCATCTTCACAATCTCGCGCCTCCCATAAAGTGCTTGTCGCCTTGGAAGTAATTGTCTGTCGATATAAAAGCCACGGCGCACTGTCCCTGTTTTAAATACAGTGTATGAGAATTCTAACGCGCTGAATTAATCCGTGCAGCTAATGTCTCGTTTTGGGCTCGGAGCCAGTCTTTTCAACTCAACACATGGAAGCAAAGGGGGAACCAGATTATTACTGCCTATAGTGTTTGATGTTTTCGCTTCGAGCTGGCATAGTAATGAAAATTTTATTATTCTCTTATAGTTTATTGACTTGTCAGTACTACTTATCATTCTCGTGAAGCTGAACCTTAGAGAAAAGAATTTACACTCATCCTCGTGCAGAAATATATTTTTTTGCTTTGATCTATCATTTTGCATAATCTTGGTAGCCCTTCGTCTGCTCACTTCTAGAGCATTAGCTGCTTTGTGTTCTTATAAAAAACAAAAAGAAACCACTTAGCGCCTTGGATCCTATGAGACAATGGAATGGACAGTTTAAAGGGGCACTAAAATGTTAAAAACCATTAAAAAAAATCATGTATTTTTAATATTGTTTTTAGTAGTTTATTGCCTTTTAAAGCAAACAAAAGCTAAAAAAATGAATTTCCTAATTATTAACAGTGCCTCTTGCCTCTAATTAGCAGCTTTTGGGGAACAGCCATCTTGCTTTGATCAATAAAGCTTGGTAGTAATCTGCACATGATCACTTTAGACACGAGCAGGGCTGCGAGATCTTTACTGGGAAGAGGAAGGCCACACCTTGAATCCATGCAAGGTGTGTGTTTTATCTTTCATTCCCCTTTAATTCCAAGACATGTTTCCCAATAGGCCAGGCCTGTGTGTAGAAGTAGTAGTTGGGAATAATCTAATTACGTATCCTATACATTATATACTGCATATATATATATAGAGACTCAACTAGGCAAGCTGGGAGTTGTAGTTTCTAAAACATCTGGAGTGCCAAGGTTCGACATATAGAATTTTCAAGATGGATGGTTATCAGTTTGTCCCCCAAATTCCCTGGGCTTCCAATAAAGATTTTATAGAGCCATTTGTATGCATGGAAGATGCCATATATGTTCCTATGCACAAGGTGCTGATTAATATTCTGCATAATGCAATCAAATCTATTCAGGCTCATTTTTATGTTAGATTAAGTCCCTTTTTAACTGCATATGAAAAGGCATGACGTTCAAGGATAACTGCTTTGCTGCTACGGGATGGGCACCTATGCACTAGGCCCTCATCCATAGGCTTACTCTAGGTCACCTGCTATTCAATTGCTGGTCCAGAGCGCTCAGCCCCTGTTTGTGCCCAGAGCCTGAGCAATCAGAAGACATTCTCAGCAATAAGCGCATGTTCCCTCTGGCCAGATTCCTGGCTGGTGTTAGACCATCCCGGAAATCAGAACGTCAGTGTTGATAGTGGGGATCTAAGCTTAAGCCCTTGAGGTGAGGACTAAGGGGTTTATGTCCTCCCTTTGGGTACGTTAATTAGGTTTATTTGTAGGGGTGGGAACAGTATACTTGCCCTTTAAATGGCTGAGGAATATTCTGGAAAAGCCACATATGGGAATTCTATCAACTAAGTCCCACATGTGGTTTTCTTTGTTTTTTCCCCTTGACTATGTGTAACCTTAGAACTGTGTTCTGCATATAGAATAATCCAGCCCCGTTATCCTCCTCCATTGACTGAGTAAGGATTATTATGTTATAGCTGGACAGCAACTGGAGACACTGTCCGCACCTCGAACCGCTCACTGACAGTAGTTCCGGGAACAGCTGCAGAATAGACCTGATTTAACATTACAGACCCTCATTTTACTGCTTGTTTTTGCCCCCCTTCCTGACAGTCATGTGATTTATAATAACCAGAACTGCTATGACCTACGATAATCAGACCATGCATGATACTCTTAAAGCTCCATGAGACAGCTTTAAGAGACAGCTCAAAAGTAGCTGTTCTGAAAAGCAATCACCATGGTAGCTTTTATAAAAATATGGCTCTTTTGTTACTGTGTAAATGAGATTGCAAGGAACAGTATGGGAGCTCCATTTCTAATGTGCTACAAATAGACGATCAATGCACTTTGCATATATTGTTATCTATGTTTGCAGGTGCGTTTATTACAAACATGGGTGCGTGTAGAGAATTAATGTGTCTATGGACAAATTATAAACTATAATTCTATTGCAAATTACAAACTATAAATTACAAACAATAAATTCTACTTATAAATAAACAATAAATTCCATAGACAATATACAACTACCTAATTATTATTAACGTCAACGTTTCGGGCTAGGTACACCTTCATCAGGACACACACAAGATTTGGTCACATGATGTACACCTTCCCATAATTCAGTGCAATGCCGAGTCACTGCCAATGATTCAGTGTTCTAAGGGCACCATTTTCATTCATTTGAAAATGTATTTGTGTCACTTTTCAGGCAGCGTTAGATGCCAAATGTAAAGTTTTTATTTGCACGTTGAATTAATTGAAGCTCATATAATATTCTTATAGCTTGGTCGTCGTAAACCCCCCCAATAAATGGCCTTGTGAATTTGTTGCCGCGAGCACAGCCTGTGGGTTTAACAGCTGATCCGTAATTTTCAGGATGCGGAGGGATAATGTCACCAGCGTGCAAAGAAAGGTTAATAGTAATTCATTAAACTTTCCCTATTGTGTTTTTAACGCAATGAGTTTTATTATTACAGATTGAACTTTAAAGCAATGCGTTTTATTATTTCGCAAATTAACTTCCCGAACGCTTGTGCCATCTGCTCGATCTCTTTGGCGGATCTGTTAAATGGACACCTCTTCACTGTGCCCTGCATCTAAATGGATTACGCATCCAGCGACAGTTAGAAAGGATTTATAGGATCCGTTTAAATGCAAAACTACATTGGGGTTAAATTGTTAAGAGGAATAAGGCACCATTGTATTATACTGGATTGTTGTCTTATCTTAAAAAAAATAATTCAGTGTTTATCTATTTAACGGAGCTGCCATTGTAGACAATCTATTGCCCCATCAACCCCAGTTATTATTCAACAAACTACTGTGTCCGCTCACTGGTGGGGTCAGACAAATAAAGCTTAAAAATACATATATCAGAATGGATGTGATTTCTGCCATTTCCTGATTTCTGCAGCCCCTCGAAGTTAGTAACAATTGGTTTCCTCACTGCTCAGCCTTGATTTCAAAAAAGGTAATGAGAAGGCCAGCCAGTAATTAATTGACAGCTCTGGCAGGGGGGAGAGGGAGGAGCTAGAGAAATTCACTGAGCATGTTCAACTGTGTATCTGTGTCAGTGACCCTCTTTCTAAAAGCCAAAAACCTGTAGAATTAAAATGATGAATTCTCCAACATGCTAGTGATTTTATAGTAAGCAATCGATAGCTAGGTGGCAACTCCACATGTTCAGCTTTGTACAGCTCCTGCCTTCACAATATTGTGCTATAGGAATGTCTCATAGGGTAGAAATGAATCCGTGAGATGTGATAATTGTTATTGGTAGATGAGAATTTTTTTCTCCACCTCACACTGACCTTTTGTAATTTTGACCTATTTTTACCCTTTAAAATCCTTTCATTTTCCCTATTCACAGTAGTTTTTGTGACATTCCATCAGTTCCTGTCTCATACCAAAGCCGATCATTCTTATTATAACCAGTCTATGCACTGGGCCGGGACTTGTCAGATTACTTGGCAATTCCATAGGAATATTTCTGGGACATGAACCAGAAACATCAGGATACATAGATAAACAGGTGTGAATCAGATATGGCTCCTATCACCTGCTAATAGATGTCCTAAGGCTCTAACAACAACCCCCAGATCTATATTGGGATGGTTGGGGGGGCTTGTAATGAATGATAGAACCAGTAGTAATTTTAGGCAGAAGTTCCCAACCACCGGGTGCAGAGATCACCTGTACTGTACAGTGCGAATGTTATTGTATTGATTGCGATAGCTGGTCCATGGTTCATAGGACCGGTCTATGGTACAAATAGAGTTGAACGCTGCTGATTTATTTATAATAAGTGCAAACATTTTACTGGTCCACTGCGATCACTCAACATCTGCATTTTTGTAATGCGCTACTGTACGTGATACTCCATGTGCAATGTGAACGTAGAGCAGATCGCATTCCAAAGCGCAGTAGAGGGACCTAGCATGAAGTTGCTCTTAAGTGTATACACTTTTATACTTGCCTTTTATATTTTATATTTGTCTTGTGGACATTCTGTATCACCATCTTGTGTCCAAACAACTGACCACATATACAGTAGTATTGAACCTTAGGCTTTTTTTGCTGATGGGCACATGAGAACCAAACTCTGCCAGTTGAGGTCAGGGATGAAAGGTAATGGTATGTGTCGGTACAATGGTATTACCATTGTAAAAGACTAACAGTTTATTTAGTTGACAAGCTTTCGAGGGCTATACCCTCTTCATCAGGACATAGACATTTTCATCCAAAAGTCCTAGCAAAACACTTTTGGGTGTGGCCTATTCCCCTTTCTTTTTCCAGATAGGATATTGTGAAAATCTTCTGCTTATAGAAGCTTCCAATACATCACACAAAGGAGGTATAGGAAGGAGTAAGAACGACCCTTTACTTGGCTGTTTAAGAACTAAAGGGAACTTTTAGTGGACCTTTCTGTTGCAAAGGGTCGTTGAAGGTGGAAACCCTGTAAACAGATGAAAAGGTTCTGAGAACATCTAATAGCTGGGAGAAATTGTTTAGCAGAATAAAGATTATCCCATAGATTTAACTTCCTTAGAGGGAATGGTGCCGGACCAGACCGGACCTGTAAAAACAGATGCTATTGCACATTTATGGATTGTAATCACCGTGGGACCTGCATTGTACGTGTTTCCAATTATCTTCCCCCAAACTACTTTACCAGGCCCGACACTTCGCAAGGGCGATTGTGCAAAGAGGAAATCATTTAGGAAATACGGTTTATTTTATGGGTAATCGGCTCATAGGCATTTATATCCCATATTATTGGTCCGATATACAAAACACTTCCATACTGCAAGGAAGGAACCAAGCGAGTAGACGCCAGGGATGAATGAATGAAGTTTCAAAACACGGGGACATTAGGGAGAATCTGGCCGGACGCCCTTTTGTTGACTTTTAAAAAGTGTAAAGAAAAAGAAACTTCCGCCGTACAATTACAATTAGCTTAGATTCCAAATGACTTTCAGAAGTTGTGGAAATTTTGATAGAAAGCTGTGGGAACTGATTGTAAGTTAGTTTCTGCCTAGAAAACAGTGCCAAGGGGGAGGCTATGTGCTTCTAAAGCTGGGTACACACAGTAACGATAAAGCCCCGATACCGTCGGATCCGACGGTATCGGGGCTTTATCGTTACTGTGTGTACGTTCGTTTCCCGAACGAGCGCGCGGCCGCGAACGATCGGGTCGGCCGTACGCTCGTTCGGGAAAGGCCGAAAATTTCCATCGGCCGCGCTAGACTCCTATAGGGAGTCTAGCGCGGCCGATGGAAACACACAGTCCCGAGCGTTCTCCCTATAGGGAGAACGCTCGGGACTGTGTGTATGCAGATCTCTGAAAGATGACAGACAGGATCTGCAAGATCCTGTCTGCCATCTTTCAGAAATCGTTACTGTGTGTACCTAGCTTAAATATCGTCCTTGGTTCATTATAGAGATAAAGCTAGAGAAGGAAGGGCCCCCTAGATAATGATTAGCTAAATAATGAAAAGGAGATTTTAACCTTTTGCCTTGTAGCTTATGTTGGGTTATTCAGGGGCGTAACTGCAGACTGGAGGTCGGGCCCCTGACACACACCCCTCCCATTGCCTGAAGATCCGCGATCAGCTATTTTTTAACAGCTGATCGTGCTTATGAAGTAAAGATACGTGCAATCAGCTGTTTAAAAGGCCTTCTGGTTTGGTTCCAGACTTTTAAACAGCTGATCGTGGGTATGTTTACTTAATATGCACAATCAGCTCTTTAAAAACAGTTGATCACGGACATTTGGTGCGGACTCTCTTACCTCACGGCCCCCCCGTGGTCGTGGGTGGCGGGGGCAGTAGTTCCTCTACTGGGTGTATTGTAGACGTAAGGTGCATTATATTATATTTTTTTCAGGGTCACATTTGGGCTCAGTATATGAGGAAGATATCCTGAATTGGTCATGGAAATGACAATTAGATACGGCAGGACATACACGGTTGATTCAGCAGATTCAATCAAATTAGCCCCAAATAATGAATCCATGTGTACCCTCTGGTCAATCTTACACATGTGCAGAGGAGGCGGCTGAGCCAGCAGTCCAGAAAAAGATGATTGGCAAACCCCAGACTGAATATCTATATTCAGGAACATGAGATAGTTAAGTAAATATTGCTGTATTTGGGGGGGTTTCAAGGTTGGTGAAGGTAAGTATAAATTCTTATGAGGGGTGGACGCGACCTTTAAAACTACGCCATAGCTGTGTGTTTACGGCAAGCTGTCCCTGTAAAACTCAATATTAATTTCCAGAGAAACTCCGAGCGCTGCCAGAACCTTTCTCTTAAGTAACCCATGGTTAAAACTGTGTAAAATGGATTTCCACTCATGCTGCTCTTTGCTTTTTTTTCTCGCTATCTCAGCTGCTCTTATATATTGCTCAAATGCTCAATGCACCAGGCAATGAAATAGAAACAGTAACAAAGAATAACCACAATCATAATCCGGAATTTCTTAAAGAAAGAACATTCTTTTAAAATGAACTCAGTCACCGGTCCTTAGATTTGATCTGGCGCTGTGATGATTGAATTGCTATTTATGTTTTTTTTCATCTGCTTCTCTTCTCGGTTTAAATTAAACATTCGGGCACCTGATGTTTTAGATTTAGAATGTTACTAACACTTCCAGTGGATTGGTTATCGCTAGGTGTACGGCACAGGCATGAGAGGTTTTATGGGGATTTAGCAATGCAATACAATAGATTTAGAAAGTTCCTGCATATACTGAGGACCGACCTGTCTAATTAATATAAACACTAACAGGGAGATTCAATAAAAATTATTATCGTTAAAAATGGTGTTAAATTTGCCCCAACCAATCAGATCTTATTTAACATTTAAAAGCTAACATCTGATTGGTTGGGGTTAACATTCGGCCACAGCTTTAATAACCAATTATTTAGAATATGATATAATGTATATCTTGTATAATTTACTGACACCATTTGGAAGTTTTCCCAAATTCCTGCCATAGATCGAACTGGAATGCCAAGCTACAACCAGCACACCTAGAACTTCACCTGCCACCAGATTTGATTGGCTCTAGGACCTGCTGCCTCCTATCAACCCACCCACGTTGGCTGTAATACAGCCCTTTTTTTGACTTAACTTCCATTTGATTTATTGTCTTTTGGCTGTAGAAGGAGCATGAACAATCAGATAGTGATTTACATAAGAGCCCCAGAAAGTAGGAATCAGCTTTTTTTCTTACTGTTTAGTTGTCCTTTAAGTAAAGACACGCTGGATGGGGAAAATGTGATTTATAGATCTATCAAGGCTTCCTGCATTGAACCACAAACATCTTGCCTGACATTCTGCTTTTTGTCAGTGTTCCAAGGGAGCTAATTTATTGAGATAAACACATTTCTTCAGTGGTAGAGATGGGTCTGTGTTCAGTCTTCCAACTAAATCTTGGGCCTGTGTACACATTGCATTCCCGTGTCTGTGAGTCCATTCACTATGGCTCCAGGGGTAGGATTCTGCAAAGGTCCAGAGCATCTTAATTAAATTCAATGCAACTTATGTAACCAAAATATAGAAAGCTAATTAACATATCACTGCACATTGGCATCATCCGATTAAATGGATTCTTACAGCAGAGTGGGCATGTCTGCTTTACAGATTCAACAACCTCATTTAGTATATAGATTGCCTTTTTGTGATAAGTCTGTGATTTAAAAGGTTTTTCCATCGGGTTTAACGTCTGCCCACTTCTCTCATTCTAATGAATTTTACTTCTTTGATTGATTATTTTTGTAGAAAGTGCTGCCATGGCGACAATGTTAATTTTTGTTAATCCATTATAACCTACCCTCCAACATTCCCCTTTAAATAGGGACACTATTGAGAAATACATTGCACAGAGCTGTGCTAAGATCAGGGTCACTTCATTATCCTCCCCCTGCAGCTCCGTACTATGTTTTTACATACCCTCCAACATTCCCCTTTAAATAGGGACACTATTGAGAAATACATTACACAGAGCTGTGGTAAGATCAGGGTCACTTCATTATCCTCCCCCTGCAGCTCTGTACTATGTTGTTTACCCTCCAACATTCCCCTTTAAATAGGGACACTATTGAGAAATACATTGCACAGAGCTGTGCTAAGATCAGGGTCACTTCATTATCCTCCCCCTGCAGCTCTGTACTATGTTGTTGTAAACAAACCCTCCAACATTCCCCTGTAAATAGGTACACTATTGAGCAATGCATTACACAGAGCTGTGCTAAAATCAGGTTCACTACATTATTCACCTATTAAAGTGGTGATGGTGAATAGTAGCATATAGCCAATCACATGACTGACAGAGTTGGACAGTCATTTTGAACACTAAGATTGGCAAATACCATAACAGTCCCATTGGAATCTCATATGTCTTTATGATTGAGGTTGCGAGGATCTCTTTATGGTCCACTAATGTATAGGGGTGGAGTAAAATCATTAACAACATTATTATTGGGTTCCTTGTGCATTGCAGTCATTAAAGATATGTTTTGTGTTTCTACAACTTTCCCGTTATTATATCGATGATCATCACCTTCCTGCTTTGCCCGGGAAACCCTTTTTTTACTGTTCCAGTTGATTGGTACTAATCTGCATTTCTACACACGGTTTGTTTCCATAAAAGACAATGCACATCTGAATGAAAACACATTGGAACAGCACGGCGATTATAACGGGTATTGTGTATGATTTATTAAAAAAGCATCGCTTGCAGCAACAACAAGGACCTTAATCCATTCGGCACAGCTACCAAACACCAGGTTTATTGATTGAATATTGACCTCCCTCCGGAACAAAAACTGAGTTTATTTCCATCTGTTCTTAATGATTCCACAAACCCAGTGAATTAAAGGACAAGTAAAAACAGATACACAGCCTGTGCCAATAAGGCAAGGTGTTTAGGGGCAGCAGATGGACTGTCCCTTTATTGTCTACACAGGTAGCAGCATTGGGCCAAGATACACCCGTTCTGTTCTGGTTCTGTGTGTTTGATACAGGTGTAAGGGATAGGCCCCACTATACGAAATTTTTCCGCGATACCATACGTTTTTCAATTTTATCCGCTTCGCGAAGCAGATGGACACAGCTACTATATGGTAATCACGGTGCTGGTCTGCAATTTGACTATGCATGCAATCAGCATTTTTAGAGCACATTGCATGCAATGACGGCCTAGCGTTCTGTATGTGCTATCCTCTCCACCCCCTACCCAGGGGTCACAGCAAATAAACAGAAGACGAGAGAGCACAGTACTTAAATCTTGATCTTTATTATAACAACATACAATGTTTCAGGGGCTCTGTCCTCTTCCTCAGGTATAACCACACCCACTTGTTACACATACATATATACCCCATAACCCCACCCCCAATGGGTGTGACACAATGATCGTTTGATTGTTGGGGCCGAGTTTCTATGCCCTTCAATCATAGTGTCACACCCATTGGGGGTAGGGTTATAGGGTATATACAGTATGTATGTGTAACAAGTGGGTGTGGTTATACCTGAGGAAAGGGATGTTTGAGCCCCCAAAACATTGTATGTTGTTATAATAAAGACCAAGACATTAAGTAGTGTGCTCCTCTCGTCTTCTGTTTGTTTGAGTTGTCATTTGGCATAATAGCGGATGAGGATGTGCGATCAGTGGGGCCTAATCCTTAACGATAAGTTGTTTATTTGGGCCACAACCCAACTGGATGTCCACTAGTGATGGTTGGAGTCCCAGAGGCAATGGCTACATTATAAACCTCACATTAATATGATCAATAACCTGGGTAGTAATTCATAGGTTCAATTCAAAGAGAAACTAATTATATTCAGAAAACATAAAGCACATTTTTCAGGGCAGTAGGAAACTCACCTCCTACCTCCCATTCTTTTCTTATTGCAGAGTTTTTTTTCCCAAAGATAACTGTGCACTGCTCCAATCCCTATAATTCCTCATTTCTCCTTCTCTGTCATACGAAAAAATGTGTGGCCATAGGAGGAAAGGAAAGAATAGGAGGTACTGTAGGTCTCCTACCTCCAAAGAAAATGTGTTTTTTTGAATATATTTTTTAAGAGATTATTGCCCCTTTTCCAGGTTATGCGCCTCTTTCCTCTGTTATTACCAGATGTCTCCTTTTCTCTGGCATGGCCCCCTGTGCCGTTATCGATCACAGATATGAAATACATAGCAGAACTACATCTCCCAACATCTGGATTTTTATGTTGTTCGTTACATGGCAGTTAATGCGTAGTGACTAAGCCCATTCACCTCTAGGATAAACCTTTGTTATACAGTTAAAGGCAAAGCCCCATTAGTTTCTCATTAAAACTCTTGGAATTATTAATCATGTGGGTTTTACCTTGTGCGACAGTGACAAGCGACTTTATTAAAAGCGAATGAGGCTCCGAGGTTTCATGTTCCGCGCTCCTCCCATGAATGATTTTAATGCTCCATAGTAAAAGGCCTGTTGGTTAATATGTTAGCAATTCACTATTTCATTAGCCACACCAATGCTGTACACGGATTACACACAAAATCATCACTTTACTTTACTTAAAGAAACAATTTCTTGTATTGGCAAGTTAGAGACAAGAGTTCATAGTTATTTCCCCTTAGATTTTTATTTTGTCGTAATCATTAACTTTGCAGCAATCGGATCTTAGCTTATTACTAGGTTACTTCAGTAAGGCCCCATCTGATTGGTTGCTGCAGGTTAATTCAAAAGGCAACTTTCATTGCATAAGCCCCAGTTGCCGATTGGTCCTTGGAAGGTGTCAGTACATTGTGGAGTGATTCTTAATACTAATAGGTGTCAAAGGTTGGATTAGACTTTTTTCCAGCATTTACTGTAATACAATCGGCAATTTCCAGATCACTTTTTTCACCTTTGCTTGAAGCCATTTTCTCCTCTTGTGTTAATAACGATTGGCTTTATAAATATATTAAAAATAGCGATCTGTGATCGCAAAATCGCATAGTAACCCTTTATAAATATGCCCCTAGGACATCCTAGATGCAGAAATCAGGACCATTAACCTTGACTTTTTTGAAAGCTCTTGTGTACGAGAGATCCCCTGGCAGACTACACATATGTTAGGAATAAGCTGGCACTCCAAGTTGCAAGACTCACATCACTCATGTCTTGTTTAATTATGATGTCACCTTGCCCAATTGTTGCATTGTACAAGAATAGTTAATGGTCCCGGTTTGTTTCTAATCTGCTGCCAAGTTCTTGGATTTTACATGATTAAAGGTTTCCCTGACACACATGTTATTGTTTGGCACCGTGAAACATTGATGCTATTTCATTGCACATTTTTCCATGCCGAGAGTGGAAGGATCTTTAAACACAGTGCCATAGTGAAATGTTAGCAGGTGCGCCCCTCAAGCAATAAGTAAATCTAGAATGTGTGTTTGGGTGTAGGAGAGTGATGTAAAGGAGAACTAATGTCTAAAAATCAATTGAGTTCAGATGATTTTTCATGTAATAAGACCCCGAAAGGCTATAAAAATTCTGTCAAATGAAACCAGTTTTTCCCATGCACCTTTGCTGATGGAAACATCCCCTGGCCAGTTCTTGATTTGACACCTGAGATACAGACTTAAATACGACTGACATAACTGAACACAAAGCACTATGGGAAACAATGTTTGAAGGATTGAATTAGCATTTTAAAAGTGGAACTGCTGAAAGAAGTGTAAAAACAAAGGACTATTAAAAGAAGGTCCTAATCTTACCTGCAAATTAATCCAACATTGATTGTTCTATGTTCAAGGAGAAGAAGAGCTTTGGAAGCTTATTTCTGACATGTCCTCTTTGGCCCCTGAACTATAAGCATGTGCCATCACATGGTTGCACCACAGAGAGAGGTGCAGTGCAGACCAAAGGATGAACCATCCTTTTCTTCAATCTCCAGGGGTTCCCAACCAGACAGTTAAAGGGCCACTTCCATGACTCCTGTTAAATATCAGTTTTTTATTTTAAAGGGGAACCTCTTAATAACCATTACATGGTCTAGGTAGTCTGATTAATCAGTAGAAGGTGTGAGATTGAGATGCGGACAAATTGGAATTTTTAAGGTTCTGGAACTGAAGAAGGATCAATGGTTTCCTTGGCACGATTCCTGGTGTTTTGCTGATTGGCTCTAAAGTAAGAAATGCGATTTCATGTTGGACCTTAGGGGACAGGGACTTCTGCAGTTTGTAAGCGATTACCATTGATTGCTCACAGGCTGGGGGTAGGGTAGGGGGGTAGATGCATTGTAATTTCATATGTTTCTCTATGGGCTTAGTGATTGGACTAAAGGAAGAAAACACAATCCACTTATCCAGCTAATGGCCATCTTGGAAATGTTGTGGCAGAGGAAGCCTTTATTAAAAATAAAAATTTTACATGGTACAATGATCATCTGCTGTTTAATACAAGGAAGTGTATTAAAGAAATATTAGATACAGTATAAGGTCTAATGACATATTTTGTCTGATACGCGGGCCCTTACCTTTCCTTTTCCAGAATAATGCACACTGCTTCAAAGAAGCCAGCCTCCTCCCTAGGGAATCACACACAGGGAAAATATAGCCCTGTGCATTTAATTGGCAGCTTGTTAACTCCACATCCAGATCTCACGTGACTTGACCACAAACCTCCAGTGCAAAGATCAAAGCCAACCAAGGGCGGAGTGACCTCCAATCGTTAAATGTCACTTGACGCTGATCATAAAAACTATATGAACCCCCCCCCCCCCCCCCCCCCAACTCCCAACTTCAAGGTGAATATCTGCCCATGGGCCACCCAAGTCTCCCTTCTTCCTAACATAGAACGTTGTACATCAATCACAGGGAACAGTTGGGTCATAAAGCAATAGCTGGACCCTCCCTCTGCCCTTCTACCCTGACAAATTAAGAATAAGACATTTCATTCCGATATTTACATCCGGTGGTTTCTAAATCTAAACTCGTCCCAAACGGCTCCATATTTATTTCAAGTAAAGCAAAATCTTCTCCTTTGTTTTGGAGAAGAACACCCAGAGCTGCGGGACTTAAAAGTCTGTGACCTGGTTCCCTGTTTCAGCCACACTGCTTGAAAGAACCCCCTCCTGCTAATATAAAAGGTCCTCCGGGAGCTTTGTAGCCCCTTATAAAACAAGCGCCTGAACGCTTTGATGGAAATTAACGCGTAATGTAAGGAAAGCTTTGTGTTGCCTTTACAATTGAATTTTTTTGTGAAATCCACATTGTTTCCCCTTAACATCCGAGATTTTTTTTTTTTTCCTTCTGAAAACATAAGAATTCTGGTTCAAACAACCCCCCCCCCCCCCCTCAGTCTTTCTGTAGGAACCAGCAGCCGTACAAGGATCCATCACAAAAGAGACCGCACATATTAGGGATGATTAGACATATCCGCAGTCTATAGAACATTGTCTGGTCAAATAGTCAGAAATCAAGGGTTATTCTCTAGCTTGAAGCTATCTTTATACCCAGGCTTCAAATAACACCGTCATCTCATCAAATGTGCCTGCTGGGCAACTGTAAGGAGAGGGCGAAAAGGTTCAGCTCGGAAAAGAAAATATAAAAAGCACTGATTTGATTTTATTTCATTTTTGCTATAACAGTTTTGTGACTTGATTCCCGAAGTCTGTAGAATGGAGAGAAGTGGAAGGTTTTAGTATAAGGCGACGGCGGTAATGTGGCTTTCGGCCCTTGTAGCATTATTGACCTAAGTATGGGTGCGTTTTATAATATAAAGCTTATGTGTTTTTAATATTTCTTCCTTAAGGTTTCTCTGTGTTTATGGAAGAAGGAAGGGATCCCCATCAAGATGTAAAATATCATGTTCCTAATAAAAGTCAACACATCGCTTTATCACTCTGCATTCGGGCTGTAATTACTGCCAGCTGACCTTTCAGTGTTCTAAAACTGACACGTTAATGTTTACACTTTAATGGATTATACCAATAACCAAGAAGCTGTATAACCTAAAATGTATTTGGCATATGGGTATCTTTTTTTGGCAAGGGGTGGCTTGTTTGTACTAGCTGTTGTATTACTACTGAACCCATCACCCTCTGCTGGATATGCAAAGGATGCCAACAGTTGGTCATGCATTCTCTTGTGCAAGCTATCCTTAATGTTTAACGCAGCCGACTGCAAGCCATTCCAGCACTGCCATGCTAAAAAAACATTTTTTATAGGTTAATATTAAAGGAAAACTATAGTGCATATAAAGTGTATATAAAGAAAAAATTAAAATGAAAAGTATTTGGGGCAGGGAGGTAGGGTTTAGTAAATCATACTTCTGCCAGGCTTCCTCAGTGCTTCAGCACTATCTTTATAACAGGAAAACTCAGGACACTAGCCTGGCAGGTGAAAACTGTACATGCTGGTACTCCTCAACAAAATGATATTGGGAGGTAGGGATATTTAGGGTGAGGCCACACTGCAACGCACAGGAATCGCGCACAAAATCGCGAGCGTTATCGCACGCGATTGTGTGCGCGTTTCGCGTTCGCGTTTTGCGCATGCGTTTTCGCCTTTTCACGTTATGGAAACGCATGCGTTAACGCACCAAAAATGGTGAACGCATGCGTTACCATAACGCGAACGGACGCGCAATCGCATGCGCATCGGAAATCGCGGGAATTTTTGCGTTCCCGCGATTTCCATTTTAGCGAAAATCGCGGGCGCAAACGCGAGCGCGAAACGCGGGCGCAAACGCGCGAAAAACGCGCTAGTGTGGCCTAGCCCTAAATCCTACCACCTGGCCCCAGATAAAGTTTTTAAAACTCAAAGTACTAAAGTAGAGCACACAGAAAATCTGGTAGGTAATGCAGTGAGTATGCCAAATATTGATTTTGTGTCTGCACAGATGACATATACAGTATCTGCATAGAAAGCCAATACAATATTACAGATTGTTTGCATAACACCTACTCTATTGGCTTTGTATTCAGCCAGTGTATGATCAGTAACATACATAAGGAAGCTGTCACATACATTACATTGATCCTGTTTTATAACTGACTGTATTGTTATTCTGTGGTTAGTATTATAGACTATACAGTAAACCATTATACCTTGTATTTTAAAAACGGATTCTAAGAACACTCATTCTCTTTCAGTACAATGCTAAAATAACTGTGTTGACAATTATAATAGATATATAAATTTACACTGTAATGTAACACACCCTCATAAAGGATCTTTGATATATGGAAAGTTGTTATAGGACAGCTCCTTATTATGTGACTCACTACTAGTTAATAGAATGAGAGGCGATGCCTTTCTGTAAAACTGCCGGTCCGATAAACATTTATAACGGATTTTTATTTGAAAGATTCTGTTCTCATTAGCGCAGAAATTAAGCTCTCTGTGTTAACAGTGAGTTAATAGATTTGTCTTTGATTTCTGTAGTGTAGAACTGATGGATAGTCTCAGTCCCTTATGACATAGAACCTTAATTGTGCAAATCACGGACCATGTTCCATCCTTGGAAAAACATTAATTAAGATTCTATTCTTGTTGCTTGGAGTGTTGAGTTTTCCGCTGTTTCTTAATGGAAATGACACCCTATTCCGACATTTACTTTAAGCTTTATTGCTATGTGCTCAGTAAGATGTGCCCATTTTATGCCTCCATTCAGGACACGTTATGCTTCACAGTAATATGTGGCGTATAACTTGACTGATTTTTATTGCCTCAGTGCTGGCTCTATTTGCACCCTAACCTGATATTACATTAGTTTTACTCCTATCTGGCCAATTGCACCCTTTACTGCATACTGCATACCAATACCTATCTGACCAATTGCACCCTTTACTTCATACTGCATACCAATAACTATCTGACCAATTGCACCCTTTACTTCATACTGCATACCAATACCTATCTGACCAATTGCACCCTTTACTGCATACCCACCCAAGTGTGCACAGTTGTACACAGAGATCTTTATTTATTTTTCCTCTAGATTTGTATTTATTTAAAGGGTAGATGCATTTGTTTACTTTTTATAAGTCACCCAAGGGGATCAGTTGATTCTACATACTTGTACTTTGCTATATGGTAACAATTTAGGCCAATATTTGTGCTATTCGGTTAGATCAATTAGACTTCATATTTACTTCTTTGCTACTCATCCTGGATCTCTCAATTCAGAATGACTCGTACTAGAATCTATTGGCAATAAATACCCTGGAATGTGTCCCAATCAGCATATAACAACCAGGTGTCATGGGCCTCCTGAATGCAAGGTGTTTATTACTTAGAAACATAATCAGTTTTAGTCCAGTGTGTCAGACAATAGATAATAAACCCGGCACCTCTATTTATGCTTTATTTATTTTGACTAAAATGGCTTCCTTTATGCTTCCTTTGAACCAGTATTTCTTCAATCTATCCTAAACTCTGTTGCCCAGCTCATTCACTTCTCTTCTTGCTTCTTTAACGCCTCTCCTTTCTGTCAGTCCTGCCCACTGGCTGCCCATCACACAAAGGATCTAATTGAAGCTGCTAACCCTATCCTTTAAAGCAGTATCCAATACAGCCCCTACATCTCAGAGCTGATCCCCATATATCCTCTTCTCATCCACCCTTGTCACCTCTTCCCATGCCTGCATTCAGGACTTTGCTTGTGCTGCCCCTCTGCTCTGGAACTCCGTCTGTCTGTCTGTCATTAACCGTCATTTCAAACGTAACCTTAAAACCCACCTCTTCAGGCAGGCATATAATCTGGCCTACATATTACCCCTCTCACTGACCCAGCCTAACCACCTCTCACACTAAACTGCCAATCTATTTACAGCCCCCGATTCCCATTACCTTATGTCTCACCCCCATTTCCTCTATATTGTAAGCTGTTTGGGCAGGGTCCTCTCTCCTATTGTATCATGGTATTGCTGTAAGTAACTTACCACTCGGTGTACTTATGTTATGTATATGTACTATGTATGACTTTGTATAACATGTATTACCCTGTATGTAATGTATGACTATGTAATTGTAAAGCACCACGGAAGATGTTGGCGCTATATACAGTGGGATGCGAAAGTTTGGGCAACCTTGTTAATCGTCATGATTTTCCTGTATAAATCGTTGGTTGTTACGATAAAAAATGTCAGTTAAATATATCCTATAGGAAACACAGTGATATTTGAGAAGTGAAATGAAGTTTATTGGATTTACAGAAAGTGCAAAATCAGGCAGGTCCATAAATTTGGACACTGATGTCATTTTATTGATTCCAAAACCTGTAGAACTAATTATCGGAACTCAAATTGGCTTGGTAAGCTCAGTGGCCCCTGACCTACATACACAGGTGAATCCAATTATGAGAGAGTATTTAAGGGGGTCAATTGTAAGTTTCCCTCCTCTTTTAATGGGGCAACATGGGGGTCTCAAAACAACTCTCAAATGACCTGAAGACAAAGATTGTTCACCATCATGGTTTAGGGGAAGGATACAGAAAACTGTCTCAGAGATTTCACCTGTCTGTTTCCACAGTTAGGAACATATTGAGGAAATGATAGACCACAGGCCCAGTTCAAGTTAAGGCTTAAAGTGGCAGACCAAGAAAAATCTCGGATAGACAGAACAGCGACGAATGGTGAGAAGAGTCAGAGACCACCCACAGATCAGCACCAAAGACCTACAACATCATCTTGCTGCAGATGGAGTCACTGTGCATGGTTCAAGCATTTATCGCACTTTACACAAGGAGATGCTGTATGCGAGAGTGATGCGAAGGAAGCCTTTTCCCCACCCACAGCACAAACAGAGCCGCTTGATGTATGCTAAGGCATATTTGGACAAGGCAGCTTCATTTTGGAATAAGGTGCTGTGGACTGATGTTATTTGGGCATAACAAGGGGCGTTATGCATGGAGGAAAAAGAACACAGCATTCCAAGAATAACACCTGCTACCTACAGTAAAATATGGTGGTGGTTTCATCATGCTGTGGGGCTGTGTGGCCAGTGCAGGGACTGGGAATCTTGCTAAAGTTGAGGGACACATGGACTCCTCAGTATCAGCAGAGTCTGGAGACCAATGTCCTGGAATCAGTGATAAAGCTGAAGCTGCACCTGGGCTGGATATTTCAACAAGACAACGACCCTAAACACTGCTCAAAATCCACTAGGGCATTCATGCAGAGGAACAAGTACAACGTTCTACAATGGCCATCTCAGTCCCCAGACTTTCATCCCACTGTAAATCCATAATAATAATAATAATAAATGTTTATATTTCGGTCTCCAAAAGTGTGTCTTTTTCTTACGCAGGTACACGGTTGTGAGGTTTGCATCAGTGATGCCCAACCCGCGGCACGGGTGTGCGTGTAAAGGGGCATGCCAAGGGTGTTTTGGGGGCGTAACCAGGCAAGTCGGGGGCGGAGCATAGCACGCTCACAGCTCTCACAGTGAGGCCCCCAGCATCAGCTGGGTGGGGCACCCTTGGTTTTCATAGTATCGCTAATGATCCTAAGAAAGCATTGCTTTTCTGTTTTCATGCCTAACTTGCTGTAAATGCTTTCAAGCTTTGCTTCCAAGTTATTCACCACTTTTTATGCCTCTTATAAATTCATCTAGCTTAAATGTGCACTGAAATATTGACTGTGCTAGATTAGATGGCCTAAGTTCCCTTTCTAATCATAATGAGCACATTTGGTGTTTGCTGGTTGAGTTGAAATGATATGTTTACTGGCTGGCTTCCTACCTTCCTGATAAGTACGGCAGTAGTTAATACATCAACAGATTTCTGCTGTAATATTATCTAGCAGAATATTGACTTTTTAAGCTTTGAATAAGTGGTTTAAAAGCTCAGTGATTACTGCAATTCTTCATGGTATCATTTAACATATCTGTGTCATCGAGACAGACATTGAACACTTTAAGATATGAATGTATCATTGAGCTACTTTCATTTTATTTTGTACAGTTGCTGTCCATTCTAGACATGGAATATGAAGGTTATTTTTTATAAAAAGCCATTTGTATGTGGTCTGAATCAGGCTTCGCATGCGGAATTCCAGTTACTCAATGTTAGGTTGAGAAGCAACTTTGAATGTCTTAAGGCCCATCATTCTAGCTCCTTGTGCTTTGATTGGTCAGGTGTTGTGTGCGTATGCAAAGTACCTTCTGTTTTAAGAAGGTTTAGCTGCGATGTTTGGGAAAACAATCATCAACAATGGCCACACACTGTCAAGTCTTTGCAGTGTTTGTTCACTCACAAGTTCAGCTTGGTGTTTAGGGAAAATCTGGTGATAGTTTTGCACTGATCTGCTTGCTTAATCCCCTGTTTTTTTCAATTGGTCAGACGGTCAGACCACAGGATAGGCTATGCCTTATAGATGGTTGAGAAAATAAGGGCAAAAATAAGTGTATGACCTGTAACATATTTGAGTTTTCCGATTCTCATGATGTAAGTTTAAAAAAACTTGCGGGAGGTCCGGGGCCCTATAGTTATGGAAATGATGTAACAATTGGCATCAAAGCCAATGACTGCATGTTATTCCCATAGCTGCCCCTTCTGAGCATGTGTAAGCTTGTAAAAGAGCTTGGAGAAGGGGCAGAAACCTTTTCAGAGGCAGAGGGAAGGGGGAGAAAATATTTTGCTGCATAACAGGTTAGGCCTACATCTGGCAGTCTTCTGGCTTTGGGGTTGATTTGCCTATTTATAATATTTTATTTGAGGTGCGAACATGCCCTTTAATACATGGTTTGTTTGTTCT
This sequence comes from Hymenochirus boettgeri, assembly GCA_019447015.1. Taxonomy (NCBI): domain Eukaryota; kingdom Metazoa; phylum Chordata; class Amphibia; order Anura; family Pipidae; genus Hymenochirus; species Hymenochirus boettgeri. The sequence goes on along the minus strand of CM033470.1, from coordinate 326,429,282 downwards.
TTACATATGTGCTCTCCTAGTGCTGTTATATGTGTTTGTGTGTGTGTGACTGGGTTGTTATTGTTCTGTAGAGATAACCAGGTGTTAATGACCTCACACTTTCTATATTGTCCTCTAATTAGAAATCTGGAGAAAAGGTGCCACCTGCCTTAGAGATTCCAATCTTCACACTGCCCTGAATTGGATGTTAAAACCCCCATCGCTCCTGACACAGACCTAAACCTGTCAATATTCATTCTCTACTAAATGACCCGTAATTCATTTATACAACAGCCTAATGGGAAAATAGCTTCCTGATGGTTTCATTGCTTTGTTTCAAAGGCTCTGTTGATTCTTTCCTCTCCTTGCCAAGAATTTACAGTAGGTTTAATGGACGATCGGTGGAATTTGGGAGATTTCTCAGCGTAATTACATCCTTTTTTTTGCCATGTGCGTTGTGTTTACTGGTTTATGGCGAGTTACTGAATATAATCAAATAATAACCAGAAATAACGTACTGAGGTTTCCTATAAGGGGATGGCGACTTAACAGCTAATTTAGGTTGATCTCACTTCTGATCCAAGTGTTACATAACAAGGACAGGCACCCATCCGAGATCAAGCTGTTTTGAAATGATGACTCCCAGCATGCCTAGCACTGCTAGCTGGGGGTTACAGTTCTGTAACAGCTGTAACTCCGACCGTTGTCTATCCCTGGGGTAGAAGCTTGATTAATATATTCTTGGAATGATTTTAATGACTTGTCTAAGTTGTTTGTCTTTATAATTATGCTGCAGAGAAGAAATTATCTTCTTATTCTTATTGCAAATTAACTGGCACAAATTCTCGGGGTTCAAATGTGTTGTTGCTCTGCAGGAACCAATCAAATGTTTTCTAACTGTAGTTGACTAGTTAAAAGGTATCATCTGCCAACATCCCACCACGCTGTATGAGGTTTCCGGGCAGGGTGGGGCAAGGGGCGTGGTGTGGAGACGTGATGTTTGTAAAGTCATCTAGGGGGTGGTCGAGGTGAGGGGGATGCAACATCTGTGATGTCACCTGGGGGGGGGAGTTGGGGGCATTCTGGGGGCGTGGTGGCCTCAAAGGGGCCTTCCGGGGGAGGTGGATAGAGGTCCTTTTACTTGCAGATATTTGGGGTGGTCTCGCTGGAGTGCACCAGCAACTACCGGGAGGAGTAGAATACATGCATCTTAATGCTTTCTGATTGCCATTTGGAGTCAGGAAGGAAGTCCTGTCTCCAAATACTGTTTTATTGTAGATTCTAAAATAAACTTGGTTTCTCCTGGTCATAATAATAAACACAAATATATAATCAATAAATCAATTATATATATCAATCAATATATAATCAATAAATCACACCCTTCTGTAACATACTGTAAATAGAATAATTCTCATTCCAAGAGATTAAGTGGAGATGCCAGTGTGATTGACATGTACTATGGATGTACTATAGGCAGTATAAAGGCTATCTGTATTTTTAATAAAACATCATTTTATTACACTGCCTACACTCTCTATGTTTTAATCCCTAATCCAGTACACACACATATAGAAGTTATTCAATTCCCTGCCTATGTGCGTTAATGTCAAATATTTGCTTTCATATATAACAAATGTATGAAAATGGCAAGAAATTTTCTGAACTGTATTACCCTTGGGAGGGGCGTTCATATAAACCACGGGCAGAGCTAATCCACCAAACCTTGTTATGTGTTTCGCTAGGAGAATATTACGGCTTTGTTTCAGATTTTTTTGGAAAGGAATCCAAATCCAATACGGTCCAGTGATTTTTATTTTTAGCTTTTGTGAGTAGAAAAGGTTAATGCGAATTCTGGAATCCGCAACGATATTTGTAGACAAAGGTTATTCAACGTTTGAAATCTAAACTTTGCAGACCCAGCACGAGAGGATCTGAGAAATCCAACCATAAGGTCCTTTTGTTTCATTAGTGTTTATGGATCTTCTTGGCAATCTATTTGGTTCTTATGTAGAAGATCCACGGGTAGAATTTGGACTCGGTTGACCATTACATTGCCGTATCTCTTTGTAGCTTTATCAAAACTTGTTTTTTTATTTATTAAAAGTTCTAAAATGATATGGAACATGCAGAGTAGAATAATTCCATCTGTGGATAAAATATTTCTGCTAAAGCTTTTAACCTGAAGCATTTGAATCCCTAGGAAGCACTTATTACGGACGGTCTGTTTTCGGTTACTTACTGGAAAAGTGAACATAACTGTGCACCAGAGGCAGAGTTGACATCTTCACTATTACCATTAGCTCATTGATTGGGATCTGTCTTCCATTAAAAACATGGTTTAGAGAGACTGCCCCCCTTAGTGTTTGATTTTTTGAAAATGTGATATTGATTAAAGACTCTAGTGTTCACTTTGCAATTCTGATTTATGGCTCTCGGACCTGCCGTAGTGGGCTGGAAGAATTCATGTAGCTTGACTGCTGGAAGATCTAAATAATATTAACCATTGCAGTGCAGGATCCATTCTAACAGTTAACATATTAATCTCTATTCCAGATTATACAGCAGGACATATTAATCCAAAGCACAGTGTCATCAGTATACTGTGAATTAACCCTTATACTTGGTACTCACGGTACCAACGTGTAGCAGGTCACAGACAGAGACTATTCAATTTCATGCTAGTTCTGCTACAAATGTGGCTACACATAGCCCTGACCAATACTGGCTACACCAGGCCTGCCCAAATTAAGTCCCGTGGGCCCAAGGCGTCCCCTTGGCTGTCCCAGAGCAGCCCTCTGCTACTAGACCTGTACCCAAAAAAAATCTTCCTTTAATGAAAAAGAATATTAATTGATAGTCTCAGGCTGGTTAATTAATTTTTATTTATTATGTTTATTTTTTTTTAAATTGTATTAAAAAATAATGGGATGTTAAAATGATCAATTTAATTCATAGAATGGAACTAAATGATTACATACCTACTGGTCCTTCTAATTAAAATTACAGCTAGGAATTAAACATACTAATATTCATTTAAAAATCACTCAGGAGTTCTGGGGAGAAAGGTAAGTGCGGTTTTGGGGTGATTTCTCTATCTGCAAGTTTGAATGGGGGCGAACATGCCCTTTTATCTTTTTATAATGACATCAAATTAATGTTGAGCATAATTAAGTTGAGCCTATTGGTCTGCTGTTCACATTAGTCCAGGTTTTTCATGTAGCCCGCTGGGATAATTAATTGCCCATCCTTGCGCTATTTGGACCCAACAGTGGCTGGTCATAGGCGAATGACAATTTCCCACCACACACATCCTTGATTATATTGGGAATTGGCCTGTAATTGGTACTGTGTGTCTTAGCAATGGGCCAGACTGACTGGAAGACAGAATGTTGCAAATCCCTGAATGAAATAGTTTAATAATAATGTGTACGGTTCATTCTCAGGGGCCCTGTGTGGACTGCTCCCTACAAACACCAAATTTCACTATATTACCAGTAATAAAATGATTTCTACCTTCCTCACTGCAATATTCTAGTACTGCAATAATAAACCAAGACACTACCTTACTGACTTACTGACACGTGGGCAATGCGATCCTTTTAGTATTATTCTTCAGTATTTGCATTCACATCAGACAGTTTAGGTTATTTACATAATGATATTCCGTAATTGACAAGATAAAACAATCAGAAACTTGCAAACCCCATAAAAAAAATAAAATAACAAAATGACATTGGGTGACTTGGGATTGTTTTTTCCTCGAGAGTAATAGCTTTTGCTAAATCCGATCAATACTAATTTCTGCTTTTTAAAAAACAGAATTCATAGCAATGAGAATCAGGCTAGAGTATAATTTGCTTTTGGGAAGCAATAGTGGATGAATTTAAAAAATGGTCTGTTAATAAAACTGAATAACTTATGTACATATCTTTTTTTTTTTTGCGTGCTAATGGTATGTCACGGTTTAGGCACTTTTTTGCCATTAAGAAAAACATTAAAGGACAACAATATAAAAAAAAACACTTCACTACCATTACATGTCCACACTTCCAGCAGCTGGAATCACTTACTCACATTTACAGCTGTGCTGCCATCCCTTAGATATCACACAGCATAGATGAGTGCTAAAAGCCCGCCTCCTAGACGGCCCAGGGCCATGATTAACATAACACTTGTTATTCGCTGGTGGGAATGTCTGTTACAACCTCAATACTCCTCCTCTGCCGGTTAAACAAACTTGAAATGTCCGGTTGCTAGGATACAGCCTACATAATCAAGCTGATCAAGGATGGGTGGAGGAGTGATTTCTCGCATGCTAGCTCTGAGTGACAGTTAGTGGCAGACAGAATTGTTACAACCCCTTCACAGCACGGCTAATTGAAGGCAGAGAGAGGCTCGAAATCAGTAAAAAAATGTATGGAGAGGGTTGCATACCTTTACTCTTTTTAAATTTAAAAAAAAAAAATACGTTGATGCAATACAGTTATCCTTTAAAGAACAACTATGCAGTGTAAAAATTTACTTTTTAAAAATGAAAAGTACCTGGGCAGGGAGGTAGGATTGATAATTTCTACCTCCCAACATCATTTTGTTTAAATCTGTTGTATTCAATTAGATCAACTGGACTTGAAATGTAGTTCTTGAAGATGTTTCGCTAGTCATCCGACTGGCTTTCTCAATTCAGAATGACTTGTACAAGAATCTGTGGCAAATATATACCCTGGAAAATCCCAATTAGCATATCACAGCCAAGTGTTAAGGGCGTGATTGGATAGTGTTTGTTTGACTCCCACCACCCTTTAGATCACAAGCTGGGTGTCATCAGAACCCTGCAACACAGAGCTGAGAACATCCCCACTAGCACAGAGGCGAAGGCTAAAGAAATGAAACATCTCAGAGGAGCCCTTAAAACTTGTGGATATCCAGACTGGGCCTTTGTCAAAAGAAGTAGAAGGATAGAAAAGAACATGAATACCAACAGTGAAGGGGAAAAGCAAGACAGAAGAAAGAACATGGTTATCCCATATGTAGCAGGGGTCTCCGAGAAATTAAGAAGAATTTTCCCTATCTGCTTTAAACCGAACAACACACTGAGCAATTGGTACATCCAAAAGACCCAATACCAAAACACAAGAAAAGCGACATCATATATGCAGTGCAGTGAAGAATGCTCTGATTTGTATGTGGGGGAGACCAAACAGCAACTGCATCAATGTATGGCCCAGCACAGAAGAGCCAATTCCTCGGGTCAGGACTCAGCTGTGTACCTGCATCTTAAGGATAAAGGACATACCTTTGAAGATTGTAATGTTAACATATTGGCAAAGGAACGTGACTGGTTCAAGAGAGGTGTTAAGGAGGCTATTTATGTGAAAATAAAGTAACCAAGCTTAAATAGAGGTGGGGGGGTTCTACACCAACTGTCTGCCATGTACAATGCTGTTTTGACACCTTACTCTGGGCGTTCCTATAACACCTCTTAGCCATTCTTGTACAAGTCATTGAGAGATCCAGTCGGATGACTAGCGGATGACTTCAAGTCCAGTTGATCTAATTGAATACATCAGATATACCATGATCTGGATGAATAAGAACCTTCACAAGCATCATTTTGTTTAGAAACTACAGTTTTCATCTGCCAGGTAAGTATCCTGGGCCTTAACTGTGTTAAAGATAGTGCTGAAGCCCCGAAGAAGCCTGGCAGAAGCAATATTCTTTGTGCTGGTGTACCTCATAGAAGCAACGTTGGGAGGTAGGAATAACCATTCCAACCTGCCTGTCCCTGGTACTTTTCATCTTATTAAAAAACTTTATACTCACTATTTTCTTTTAAAAATGTAAAATATCTATCTAGGAGGTATCATTTCATTCTTTTATTGTTCCTCAAAACATGTTTTGAGGAACTTTCTTAATGGGGAGAAGGAAACATTTCTCTAGTGCTGGCCCCTGACCCTAACTGTTTTGCTCACATCCTTAATTACATAATTAGAACCATTATTCTATTATTCCAAATGGGTACAAGCAAATTCTATCAGTTTAATTAAGTCAATCTGTAGATCACAGCAACATGGCAGGAAATTTTCGAGAATTGGAAAGAGTCATTGCCCAGTTGTCCCTCAATCAACAACCTTTGTTTATTCTGTCTGTAAATTATTATTGTTTGATCTGCCCATTTCATTGATTGGATCTGTGAATGGTACCAACAAGGGTCTGATTTACAGAAGATCAGGTCCTAGGAAATGCCCATGACTGTGCAAAGAGGCCCAAGTGGCAACCTTCCATCTTATGTAGCGCAAAACTGCCCAACAAGGTCAGGGAACCATGACATACTGAGTAATAATTAAGCAAAAGCTGTAAAATTGGACATTTTAGAAGCATTCATTTATATTTATATATACCACAGTGTTGTGACATGAAAATGTGATCTTTCACCAGGGATCAAGGTTTGTATTTAATACCAGGCACCTAAGGATCATTTGTTGGCAATGTGTTTCCATCAGAAGCTTAACGACCACAGCAGCCAATCTTTCTACTCTGCTTAAACACTGACCCCAAGTGCCAAACTGGTCCCTAATTTTGTAGGGAAAAAATGTCAGATAAGGTTCCCCGTCTCTGATGACAGTGTGTATTCTGTAGCAATTATGGTTCAGCAAAGCTTGGAAAGCTGGAATCTGCATCCAATATATATCTCCAGAACAAGGGCAAGCCACCAAGCCAATTACAGAGCGGTTTAGCTGGAAAACCACTCACTATACTATTAAAAATGAGTTAGCTTGGCAGGAGGACTGCTTTAATCAGCCAATATGACAGTAGTCTGCTTTTTACTTCTGCATTATGGTGACAGATGGTAATGCTTTTCTTACAACTCACTGATGCTATTCCTAAGAATAAACCTCACCCATTTCTATGCTACACTTTTGTCTCATGCACACATCATCATGTTATTTTTACGGTGTGTTTGTGTAGCCTTGTGAGTGGTGCCTGATTTTAATAGACCATGCCCACAGTGCCGGGGGTCAAGGAAGGTCTGGTAGCTGGAGAAATGTTAAGATGCACAGAATAGAATGGAAATAATCTATTGTTATATTCTCTGTGATGTTACAAGTGACAATCTTTACATTCTAGTACATATTTATAGACAGACAACTTTGTATAATTTATTTTTTTAGCACCGTACACAAAGTTCCGCATCTGGAAGATAAGTAAAGTTAAAGGTAGAGTTAGACTCTAACCGGACTATGGAAGGAAGATGGACAACTAGCAGAGTTTTAGCAGGTGATCTAGGCAAAATCCAGGGTTGAGAACCTATTGATTTAGGTCCTAACCCTAGGTACTTTTAACAGTAGAGGGAGGTTAGGGGGCTGTATAATTGCCCTTTATCAATCAAATAATGTAGTTGTAAAATTGAGAACGCCACAAATCAAATCTTATCAATTCAATCAATCAATAGGTAATTTTCAAACGATATAATCGACGAACAACACATTGCACAATTATCGTGAGAAAAAATAAGTAGAACCACTGTCAACTTTCCACGACTATTCTCGCTGTCTAGGCGGATTCTTTGCAGCGATTATCGTTTAGGTATACATAATGGTTATATTATCGTTAGACTGTGAAGAATGATGGGAAGAAATGAGGGCTATTATGAGTGTAACCTTTCTCTTGTTGAATAAACGCACAAGCTGACTATCGTTCATGTACAAATGCATGTACAGGCATCGTTGGGGGAAGTACAGTAACTACAGTCTCGTTGTGTAACATATATCTAATGTGTGCAGGAAGAATTAGGAACTAATGAAGTCTGGTTGAGTTCTCTGTGTTAATCAATGTATAGAGCACCTAGCACACTGTTTAAAGCAATACAATGACCTCTAAAGCTAAGGCAGATAGAAATCTAAAAAGCGTGTTGACAATTACAAGGGCATGCTGGGAAATTTTCCTTCAGGGGGTCCAATCTGTAGAATTCCAGTTGTGGTTTAGTACATCTTAGTTAATTGGGAGTTACGGTAACTCGCTAAAAAAATTCTTTCCTTTTTTTAATATTAAAAAAAATTGTATTGTATAATAGTTTTAACTCAATATTGATTGATTGCTCATTTAATCCTTCAAGTTTGGTTCCCAAGGATGAAAAAAAACAAACAAGGCCGTAATTCAGAATTCTGATACATTATTTTCCTCATGGGAAGCTCTGGAAGAGGATGGAGTGTGGCAGGAAAACCTCCATCTACTGAATATCATAGCACTCCCACTTGTCACATTGATGAGTTTAGATGCCGGTGATATCTGTGTCAGTCTAATGACGGCTCTATTACTTTGCTTAGGAAAAAGCAGCGTCTGGCTATCTGGATGTGGAGCTATTCAGACTCCTTGTTAAGTGAAATCATAACCAATTTAGAGGACTATTAAGCTTTCTGCAAAGAATAAAAAGGGCAACGTTCCAATCATCAAGTGAGCTGATCAAATATTAATAAAGAGATTCTAATTTCAGCCGAGGGTTGGAATGGTTATAATGACATTGGCGCTAGGGTCATGGATTGTGATGTATAGAACAATTCCAATCATTGAGTGTGATGAGGCTGATCTAGATGAAAAGTTTAAAATAAAATGGTTATGTATAAAGATTATTTAATCAGTTTGGACCCATCTTGTGATCACCTTGCAAGGTTTGGTAGGGGAGATGCGGCCTATTTCTGGAGCTTGATTGGCTCTAAATTATGGTTTTTTTGTGTAGAGCATCAATCAACCTTTATACATTTGTAGATTGATTTGGCCTAGGCTTTATCTGAATGATATGATATAGATTGAGATGCTGCTGATTGCTCATTTCCAATCGTATTCATACGCTCCTTAGTCTGTCCTATGATGCCCACCAATGCTCGAACATCTAGACTTACAGTAGAAGTTGAAATCGGCAGCAGAGAAATAAAATCTGGACAGAACACTGGGGTCAACAGTGGCCTGGCTCAGAATGAACTATTCCTGTGTCCTGTCTATTTGTCCAAGGTTGGGTCCACATATCTGAATACAGTAAATCCACAACACAAATAATTAATCTGTACAAGACACTTCTCAGGTGTTTATATGATATGGTATGCCTTAAGAATGTTTGTTAGGGACATAGACTTCTGGGCAATTTCCCTGTTTCCATGGTAGTCCTTAAGGAAATGCTACACTGTACCTACTTAGAGGCTTCATGAAATGCTGCTAAAGCCTCTTAGAAGGTATAGCAAAAATCTCTGTTCCTTATTTGCATATGTGAGAGGGAAGCTCTGTAGCCTTAAACTCTCCCTATACTATTTGATGCATTAGTGAATCAGGGGTTTCTGTGGAACTATGTACGTTTAGTTCTCAGGGCCGGATTTCCCACTAGGCCACCTAGGCCGTGGCCTAGAGTGGCACAGCCACCAGGGGTGGGAAAGAAAAAAAAAGTTAGGCAGCATTGCATCCTCATATTAAATTTACACAACGCACAGCAGAGCCTTAGCGGTTTCTGTTAAATGTGAAATGGGCAGCGATTGCTGATTTGCTAGGGGCAGCAGGTCCCTCTCCTACTCACAAGCTCTGCTTCAGCCAATGAATGACTACGTACGTACGATGTGACGTCATCACGCACTTCACGTCATGTGACACCTTCTCTGCATGTGAGTCTTTTTGGAGAAAGAAACACGCCTAGTTTTAAAAAGGAAGATGAAGCAAACTGCAAGCAAGGAAATCTGCAAGTGCTGTCTGTTAAATTAGTTAAAGGAAAGGGTACACATTCTAGGCTACTTCAGTATTTGCTATATTAGGTTGCTAGTGCAGTTAATTCTAATGTGCTCCCTTCCTCAAAGCACATACATTGAAGGAGAATTTTTTTTTTGATGATACGAGTGGTGACATAGGCAGTACAAGTCAGCCTAGGGGAGAAAAAAATCCGGCCCTGTCAGTTCTGGTTATGTTAGGAACCATATAAAAAGCAGTAAAATTCTACCATGCCATAATGGATGCCAACATAGGCTGATTTAGGGTGAGGCCACACTACAACATGTTCCCGGTGCATGAATGCCGATCGGGCAGTGTTCAGCAATCAAATTGCATGCGATTGTGCCAAAAAATGCAGATCTCTGCTTCTATGTCCTCCTGCTTCCTCAAACTCAACATGGATAATACCGAACTTGTCATTTTCCCACCCTCCAGATCTAACCCCCTACATAACATTACTATCCACATCAATAACACACCAATTTCACCAACCCCTAAAGTCCGATGCCTGGGAGTAATCTTTGACTCGGAACTTTCCTTTAAACACCACATTAATACCCTGTCCAACTCCTGTTGGTTACAGTTAAAGGGCATGTCCACCTCCAAAACTATAATTTAACCCACTACTGTATAAAAATCCTTACCTTACATCCCAGCTCCAAATGGTTCTCCTGTAATGTCCCTCCAAAATCCAAAAAGCTGGCCACCAGGAGCACTGCAGGGAGGGAAATTGTTTCCGCCTCTGAGGCTTCCTCTTAGAGGTTATTGGCTTGCTCAGTGCAGCCCTCCTCCCTCCCTCTCCCTCCCGTTTTCCTCTCCCTCCCCCTAGTGTAAAATCCCCTTGGGGTATTGTAGGCTTCCCCCAGACCCAACCACATTATTAGTATTTCCTGAAACTCCCCCGATCTTTACTTACCTTCCCTCTGTTTCATGCAAGCAGAGGGCCGGGACAGTACAGCGGAGGAAAGAGGGAAGGAAAGTAATGATCGGGGGAGTTTTTGAATATAATAATAATGCGGTTGGGGCTGGGAGAGGAAGCCCTACAATATATACAAAGTTTAAAAAACGGGTGGACATCTCATGCATTCGCCCCTTCCTTTCACAGAACGCTACCAAAATTCGAGTTCATGCCCTTATCATCTCTCGGCTGGACTACTGTAACACCCTCCTATGTAGTTTACCAAGAAACCGACTGGCACCCCTTCAATCAATCCTTAACTCTGCTGCCAGGCTCATTCACCTCTCTTCCCGCTTCTCACACGCTGCCCCTTTCTGTTAATCTCTCCACTGGCTTCCCATTACCCAAAGGATCCAATTTAAGCTGCTAACCTTATCCTACAAGGCTCTCTCCAATAAAGCCCACCCATACATCTCTGATCTGATAAACAGATACTACCCAAGGCTTAACCTCCGCTCTGCTAATGATCTTCTCCTCTCATCCATTCTGATCACCTCTTTCCACGCCCTTATACAGGACTTTTCACGTGCTGCCCCTCTGCTCTGGATACTACCTTCCTCGCTTTATACGTCACTCGCCATCACTTCATATCTTCAAATGCAACCTTAAAACTTACCTCTTCAGGCAAGGTTACAACCTGGACACTTCAACCCCTCTTACTGACCCATCGCAGACCTGCTAGTTATACTCCACTGACAACTTACAGTAGTTACAGCTACTGATCTGCTTCACCTTATGTTTCATCCCCATCTTCTCTAGACTGTAAGCTCTCGGGCAGGGCCCTCCATCCTATTGTACCACAGTAATGCTGCAACTTACCACACTGAATGCTGCTGGACTAGCACTTACATTATTTGCACTTTGTATTACTTGCACTACCCTTGTATGTAACATGTATGTTTATCTCATGTATATTAATGCAACTGTAAAGCGCCACTGAAGATAAATCCACAATAACACCAATAATAATAATCGCATGCGCTGCGATTAATGGATCACATGCGCTAGTGTGGCCTCATCAAGTGTTTTAAAAGCATAATTGGATTGTGCTTAAAATTGCATCAGTGTGACCTAGCCCTAAAGGTCCATCCAACTCACATCTTGCTACAGACATACAACACCTTAATTAACATTAAACCAAGGGTGTATTTTTATCTCTGGGTGTTAAGATGGGTCTTTCTGTACAGCTAGTGACACTGTGTGTGTTTCTAAAGTACTTTGTTAGAGGCCATTTCCCAAAATAAGTTGGGACCCGAAATAAGGATCCCCTATAAATACCCTACAAGTGTAATTGGCTCCCTTGATTTTAGCCATTTGTCAACACCTAAAAACTCTCCATGTAATGTAACCCAATGCATCCTTTGGAACAGTATCTTCTCAATGGAGATTTACTGGTTCATTGACATAGTCCATAGTTTTGTACATTACCCTTCGGTGGAAAATTCCTGCTCCAGAAAGCTAATTGGTAGGATAAAAAAGCTGCAGAAAGCTAATTGGGGGGATAAAAAAGCTGCAGAAAGCTAATTGGTGGGATAAAAAAGCTCCAGAAAGCTAATTTGTGGGATAAAACAGACCACGTATCTAATTGGTGGGATAAAACAGACCACGTATCTAATTGGTAGGATAAAACAGATCCACATAGCTAATTAGTGGGATAAAACAGATCCAGATAGCTAATTGGTGGGATAAAACAGCTGGGAAATTCCAGGCACATTGAAAGACTTGTTATGTGGGGATAATAGCTGACTGGGATTGGGGGTTTTATTATACAAAACAATTATGCAATATTAAATGAACAGTGGAATAAGGATCTCCCACAGCTGTGTGTAAATATTGAGACAGCCCATAGAGACATAGAAAATAATAACTTGACACTAAAATTTCATGTGCTGTGTTTGGCCTTTACCTATATGCTGGTTACCACAATTAATGAAGTCTCCTTCCTCTGAGGCTATGACATGATAGAGAAATAGTATAGATCACCTGCCGATGGCCAATAAACCACTATACTCTAGTGGGGCGATTTAGCCAGCAGCGCTGGGCAGGTAAAGTCACGCTAAACGGTTCGCTGCCGCTTAGCGCGACTTAATGCCATATTAGTGCCGCCACTCGGGATTCACTATCGCGTTTGTGCTACTTTTAGCGCATGATCAGCCAGCGTTAAAATCACGCTGTGGGTAAATCCCTTTTTGGATTTATCCACTTGCACAAACGCAATATTGAATCACGTTAGCAAGGTTTACCCAGAGCAATAGCGGGTATTATTTAGCGCCGACACATTTCAGAATGAAAAAGGAAAGTGAGACATTTCTTTGTCTAGTTTAGATTGGCTATTAATGAGTTTCAGCATCCGGTGTTTACCTCACCAAGTGTGGCATCTGTCTGGTCAGATTGGCACAAACTAGGAAATCTTTTATTCACTTAGCGAAAACAAAACAAAAAAAACCCAACAACATCCAGAAGGGATTATAACAATGTCCTGCAATAAGGTAATAGGATTTGCTAAGCTTTAAAAATGATCACAACGTGCCAAATAATTGAGAGGCTGGGGGATATGACAGATTATTTAAATGTCTGAACACTGCTGAATCGGTGCCTTCTGCTATCAGTCTGCAGTCTGGAAGCTTCTGGCAGAACCAGTGAGACTGAGATGAAACTATTTTGATCAGAAAGAGGTGGGATAGGTGGAGTATTTGATACTTTTATTATTATTTATGCTATCCTATATTATCCTATGGATTGTGTGCAAAATAAAGAGAATCATTTATATGTCCCAGACAGGCACCTTAATTCCAGTATCTTCTCTTAATATGTCTTTGTGAAAACACATCTACCTTTGTAGCCAAGATAAAAAGAACAAAAAACAATTAATTAGAACCCCCACTGAACCTTTGTAGCCAATAAAATCACAGGAAAGAGTGAATGATATTTATCTGGCCCAATCATTTTGCTTGTTTATAGAATTAACAGTTTTTTGATTGGTTGGGATCTGTTGGCTGTTGATTTTCTTTAAGATTTAAAACCTGGGGTCTGCCATCTTACCCAACCTAACCATAAATATGCTGTAAGGCCCTCAACTTGTTTTGTGGACCAATAAGGGAAATATTAGAGTGACATCCCCAACCTTAGGAATTATAACCCCAATGACCCTGTTATCTCCCGGCTCATGAAAAAAGAAGCCCTCCCTAAAATGCATTGTAAGTGTTATAGAGTTGACATCACAATGACATAAATCATTTACACCTATCAGATTCATTTAATCCAGGATACCAAATATGATTCCTTTATGATGTCAGATTTTGCTTGTAAGAAAAATACAAGACTGTACAGGTGACTTTAAAGAAAAACACATTCACGGAATGCTTGATTTTAATCATTAACCCGCATTGAGATGGTGGCAGCTCCAGGCTATCAAGTTGCATAATGATTTGAACTTCCTAACGTTGGTTTAATAACATTTCAATATGAAGCCCTGAGGCTGTGAACAGAACAATAGTAAATAGGAATTCAATGTGTACAAATGTACTTCCGATAATAAGACCCAGTGGTCAGACACATCTCTACAAGCCCCTGCCAGTCAGATTATATTATAATGCAGTCAGGGAGGCAAGTAATGTTTTATCAGTGCAAATCAGACTTAAGCTGCTCTTTATTGACTGGGGTAAAACCTTTTCTTTGCTGGCAGTTCCTAGGCCTCAGGTTTGTGTGTTTGCCATGAGATTTCTATGAAGAGCTTCATCATTTGGGAAATAAAGTGATTTGTTAGAGAACAAGACTGGAATCCATGTGTTGTCTTGTTTGGTTTGTGTCGGACAATAATATGGTGGAGCCCGAGGCAAGGCTAATTACACATCTGTAATATAACGGGTTTGGGGTAGGCAGGAAGAGGCTTGGGGGAGAACATTGTATATCAGATGTGCAGCCTGCAGCTTTACGTCTTTATGTGTATATATATAGATAGACGAGAATATATGGAACACCCTAGTGGTTTGTTTAAGGGAACCTTTTCATTCTGTAACTTGCCATTTACCAGCTTGGACCATCATATTTTTAACCAATCTGACCCCCAAACTGGAAAATATTTTTGTCCAAAAACATTTAAAGAACTGTTTCAGTTTTCTAGCCAGCCAGTAAAATCGATTGGTCACAATGACTGGTTGTCTGTATTGTACAGATCACTGTAATAGTTTCTCTTTTAATAGTAATTATACTAAAAGGAGCTGCTGTGACATATTGTTTATCGGTATTAAAGGAGCACTATATTGCCAATAAAGTTTTTTTAAAAACAATTAAAATGAAAAGTACCTGGGGCAGGGAGGTAGGAATGATAATTCCTACCCCCCAATGTAATTTTTATGAGGAACACCAGTTCAAAGAAAACTGTTATTGCCAGGCTTCCTCAGTGCTTCACCACTATCTTTAATACAGGAAAGCCCAGGTCACTTACCTGGCAGATGGAAATTGTATCTACTGTAGCTCCCTTAACAAAACAATATTGGGAGGTAGGAATAATTAATTTTACCTTCCTACCCCAGGTACTTTTCATTTTTACAGTATAGTTGTCTTTTAACCTATCTCAACATTCTAGTGGTTGGGTTTAGAGACTGCTTTTACTGGTGTATGAGCATTTAATGTAACATTTTTTCGTCTGTATATGTGTCTGTGGCCTTAAACAAGGGTCACCACATCTGAAAGAGCTTATCCTCCCAACAATGCTAATAAGTGCTTTGTTATATGTACTGTTACTACTTCCCATACTACCACTGTCTCCTCTCATGTCACATTCTTGTTCTTGAGATTTTCTCCTTCATTATAATTCTGTCTTCCATTGTATAAAGGTCTGTGAACTGTTATTCTTTGCATACAGTCATTCAAACACACTGGGCAAGTGAGCATTCCATAGATGTTGTTAGGCGAACCATACAATGATCAGTGATAAAGTACGAGATGATGCAGCGGTCATAGAGCGGGCAGTAGATGGGCTTTGAATCCGCACACAGGGATACACAAGGAAGGCCTAGAAGAGTTTTTTCAAACAGTGTGAGTTTGCCGATGAAAAATAATCATTGTCCGTAAAACAAAACAAATCAGGTTCACCAAGATGGGACCTTGGTAACGGTCTTTCTATGGATAGAAAATGTCTATAGTGTACATATTAAATACCAAAAGATCCCAGGACCAGGTCATTGTGTTCTTTAAATTATGGGTAGTTATTTCTAAAACGATTAAAAAGACAGTGACCCTGCGTGAAGTCTTTTAGCAATATATATATCCATTTGCATTTTTCTCTTATACATTGATGTGACACATCTTAATCCTTTTCTCAGCAAATGATACTGTATATTGATCATCAGCTAGTGGGTGTCTCTTTAGATATTTAGTCCTGGGATAGCGTTGTGCATGCAAGTGTCAGTAACAGCAAGAGTCTTAAAGGGTTATTACACAAGCCTCAGGAATTCTACATATTGACTTTATTTTTTTTTTTAAAAATCAATTGATTTTGTTTTGTATATATTTTGCAATGCATTGTGTTGGTCTGTGTTGAGCTGCCATGTTGAGATCTGCAATGGTTGTTCTTGTTCCCAGGATGCACCACTTCCTTGAAATGTTCATTGGTTGTTGGATGGGTCAAGCATGCTCAGATCTCTACTGGTGATTGGATGGACCAAAGGGCAAGACTATAAAGACATTGAGGTCCTGCATACAGTGAGTCAGGACTTTGATATGGGCAGGTTTTGTCTCCTTTTATTCCCTTAAAAGCAAAAGAAAAAAGTAATTTCACTGACCTTCTTCTCCACACCTGGTATACATGATATTTGAGATCTGTAAATGGGTGGATAGTTAAAAGGCATGTCAATCCCCCCAACAAACTTTTAACCACACATAAGTGGGCTGTCTTAATAAGTTTGCACACCCATTATAAGTCATTGACTGACTGATGGCTTTCACCTGGAAGTATGTAAAGGGACTGGTGGTAAATATCTGGTTAGCATTGCGAAAACAGCTTTATTGGGGGTCCTAGTTGTGAGGTTAAAAGTTTGGTAGAAGGTGGACATGCTCTTTAAAGGGAAATTCCCCCCCATAAATCAAGTTTTTATATAAGATAGATAGCCCAACCCCAACTGCCATGTTTATTCTTTAAAAAAAGGACCAAAACGTTACTTACAGCCCCTTCGCACCTGCGGGGCATTGATCCGGCTCCCTGCTTGCCGGAACTTGCAAGCAGGGGGCCAGACCGGCAGCCAATCACAGATGTGGTTGATGTTATGGAGAGTGCCGCGGGAACAAAGGACTGTAAGTACAGTTCGCTAAGGGAGGATGAAGGCTGTGCGGGAATGGATAAGGCATGAATGTGGGTGATGTCAGAGAGCTTGGATTTACACTGAGATGCTCCTGTTCTGCAAAAAGAAGGTAGTAGAAAGGTTTGTATCTTAAAATTAATAAAATAAAAAACGGATTTTTATGCAGTTTGGCTTGTTTTAAATGGCCAATAACATATTAAATTATGGTTTTGGGGTGGGCATTCCCTTGCCCAAGGGAATGGGCTAAGAAGTAGCAAGACATTAAAGGACAACTATACTCACCCCAGTCTTGAGCCCCCCTGTGTTAAACTTTTAAGTCCTGTACTTACCTATAGAAGTTCCAATCGACAGCACAATGTTCCCCGCTTCCTCCTGGTCTGGAAGCCGACCAGTAGGAAAACATACTGTTGAAGAAGCTTGTCTTCCAATTAGTGAAGCTTTGGGCCAAGATAGGGAGGTAGGGCACTTCTATAGGTAAGTAAAGGACTTAAGAGTTGAACCCCTAGTGGTTTAGTTCCTCGCCCTGGGTACTTTAAATGGGGGGTGGGGTTTTAAAGACAGTGTAGTTGTCCTTTAAAACCACATAGGAGACTTTATATGATACTATAAAATCTCACCCATTAGATTTGTAAAACACAATCGGTGTTGACATTGTGTTATTGTGTTATAATTTTTTCATATTTAAATCCAGGAAGGAGAAGCGTCATTTGTCTGAATAAAATGAATATTACACCCGTGCGTATATTTCTTTTATTGAGTCTGCTAGATAAATGTAAAAGTTTAATATTTCTGCGGTTAGATTAAATTAAAGCGTAATATATATTCTTACCTATGGTCTTATTTTTTCGCATACGGAAATACCCTCGAGAGCCAGCAGACTGATTAGAGATGACAAAGGCATTTATATATGAGTTAATGAGAAGTTCACAGCATGCATTTGATAAGCTTTGTCATCCTTTTGTCCGTAGATTCTAGACCCTGCATTTTAATTTGCAATACATAATACTTGCTTAATGAGTTCCAGAGTAGAGACACTGAAACTTCCAGGGTGATTATGAGGCTCCTCGTTTAATTCTTTCATATTCCATCGCAAAAAAAGGAATATTTATGATCAGAGGAAAATGCTTTGGATTTTGGCAGTAGAAGCCTTTGCAGAATAAAATGAAGACAGTGCAATTATTAGGAAGGTCATTTCCATTTTAGAATAATTTTAGCAGAGCAGCCAAAAAAGTATTTAGAGGCAAAGAAATGGATGTTTCACTGCGAAGTCATAATATGTTCTAAATAAGGGGAATATTCGGATATTTAAAGGGATGTTCAGTTGGGAAAGGAGCAAGAGATCGTAATGAATGGCTGAACTGTCATCAGGAATATTAAATGGCATGTCCACCCTTAACACAAAAAACTAGTGACTTCTCTGTTATCTACCCACAACCCCAACAGCTTTTTTAATGTATTTGTAGCCAGATTTTTGATCATAAGTTCTATTCTGTTCTGGAAAAGGTATTTGCCTCCTCCCTCTGCTCAATGAGCTTTTTACAAGCTTGTGCATGTGCAAAGTAGGCAACAGGAGAATCATCAGTCAATCATTGGTTGTGATGTCAGCTGTTACAGCCATGATTGTCTGCATAGAGGGAGGGGAAAATAGGAAACAACTGGAGGCAGGTAATGTACATGTGACTAGTTTTTTTGTTTTAAGGATGGACATTCCCAACTTTTAGGTAACCATTACATAAACATGCGTGGGATAATAGGAGATTTTGAGCCTCTTTTTCGCCAAGCTCTTTTGGTGCTGTTAACATCTAATATCAAGCCAATTCTTTATTTCAAAAATGAAAAGGGAAAACAATAGTTTTATCCCTTCCTACAGTGTTGCGTCAGGATGTTTCAGGTATGTAACTCAATAGTATATTGAAGCTATTGGTATAGCTTGACTTTGTAGTCCTGGGTTTACCAATCACTACCCTCTGTATTTATCACTCCTTATATTTGCTCAATGTAACCCTGTTACAACCTATTGGAGCTTATTTATTAAGAAAGGCAAAATGTTGCTAGTTCTATTAACCTTGATATCTGATTGGTTGTTGCAAATTAAGAGCATGGGGAAAAAAATTGCATTTCATTAAATAAATCTACTGTAATTGTGTATTGTTGTACATGTTTACTGATTGGTCACGGAGAGGAACCAATCAAAAATGATTATGAGTATGGCCTTGTATTTTAGTGTTACTATTACTTTTCAATTATCCCTTTCACAGTTTTTCTGTTGTGCTTTTCTCATCTTGGGCTTCACCATCCTTCCTTCAGACTTTTTTTTTTTTAATTATAATAATATTTCCCATCTGGCTTTATTTGGCTAGTAGATGAAATGAGACAAGATGAAATCTGGTTGATATTAATTACTTGTCTTTCAAAGGTAGGCACAATACTAATTATTGCCATTTGTGAAAAATGTGTTTACTGGATGTCTGCCTGTAAATAGATTGAGAATGTTTCAACTGAAGGGAGATATTTTCTGAAGTAAAACTAATCATATATGGCTATAGTAATCCCCAAGTCAATGTTCTTAATTTCAGTGTAAATAAATTGGATTGCCAACCACGCATAATTTTATGGACATCCTGCGATAAAAAAGTAGAAACGGTTATTTTTTCAAAACATACAAGGGAGAGGTCTGTAAAGATAAATATTGTATCTCTAGCTCTAGTGGCCAAATCTGAGAATAGTAGTAGAAGTCCGTTACCATTAGAGATGTTCAAAACTCTAAAGTTTCCTTCCGTTTTCCGATCTCTGAACTAATCTGAAGATCCGAAAATGGAACGTATTTTCGAGGATTCCGATCGTATTTTCGAGGGTTATCGAATGTACTGTTATTTTCGATGGTTACCAAAAATAACCCCGTAGATTCGGTAACCCCTAAAAATACAATCGGAACCGAGTCAGACCCAGATTCCATCTCTAATTACCATATAAAAAGCACAAATCAACAATGAATTCTAATGTTCTTTTGTTTTATTTGTATAATAGACAAATTACAACAAAGGTGGCTATACATATGGGATTTATATGGGATTTACCCATTATCATCAGTGTGTTGGGCTCTTCTTGACCGATCGTAGTGCCGCTGAACAACTGTAGTCATACTTAACGTACTTAAAGTAAAGGGAGGTTATCCGATCGTACTGTGTATGGCCGCACGGCTGACTAATCCCTATACCACATATCGGTTGGGCCCGTGTGTGGGATCCCCACAGCATGTGTGCCGACAGATACCAATGTGATCTTTCGGCACACATGCTTTGGAAATCACATGTGTATGGCCACCTTAAGTCTTGTGACAGTAATTGCTGATTATAACCGATGACATCATCATACAATATCCAGTTTGGTGATTGGCTAAGCATTTTTTAAATATCCTCCTGTTGAAATGAGGTTGACTGATCCATTAAGATCAACTTTTAGTTTGCTTGAGGGGTAGTATAATTAGCAAAAAAACATTAAAGGAACACTAAACTCCCATATTCCAAAAAAACAACTCTTTGCCATTCGTTTGTATTATTCACAGGGAGGTGAGAACGCTTATTCTCACCTCCCTGTGAATAATATTACACTCGGCGGACCTGGAACTTACCTTACTGCCGCTCCACTCACAGCCGCTCCTTCACTGACAGCCGCTCAATCTTAGGCGCATGCGCGCCAATACAAAAGATAGGGCACGCGATCAGGAGAGAACAGCTGTTCAGTGAAGGAGCAGCTGCAAGTGGAGCGGCGGGTAAGGTAAATTCCAGGTCCCCCGAGCATAATATTATTCACAGGGAGGTGAGAATAAAAGTTCTCACCTCCCTGTGAATAATACAAACGAATGGCAAATAGTTGTTTTTTTGGATTTAGCGTTCCTTTAAGAGCTGGTACAGATAAGCTGATATTTTGGCCAAATTTTTCACCTATCCCTATATTTTGGTAGGATATTAGACATGACCAATTGTCTCTTTAAAATTCTCTAAAAATATGATCAGACATGATCTTGTGCTCTTCAGTTGGTCATGTGCCTTGTTGGGGAGTATTGCATGGTCTGTAGGGAAAGAAATAGGAATTTTTACCCTTTGTTATAGTTTGATAAATAGCTGTAATCGTAATTATGCCTTGCAGCCTCCTACCAGACATATTGATGTCATATGTTTCCATAATGAGAAGTCTGTGCCCCCCAGTGTGTGCAGAGACATAACCATTAAAAGATCTTCCTTTTTTCGTCTTATCCAGACAGACGAACACATTCAGGTCAAACCAATGTCTTAAAATTAGACTTTGTTTGTATGTTGATGAGAATTCCTGCCATGGTATTGATGAAGCTAAAATCACAGGGAGTGACAGTAAAATGTTTTAATGATGGACTCGTGTGAGCAAGGTATCTCATTAAATCTGTTTTCCCCAATAATTACCCCTGGTAAATGGGATTAAGCTTGTTAAAATGTTTATGCAAGGAACTGTCATTAACATACTTTATGCTAATGAGGGACACTTCACAATAGTAGGAGGTAGACCCTATACATTCTAAATGAAGCTGGCAGAATGAGAAAAATGTTACTTAATTTAGTCAAAACAATTAAGTAAAGTGCAGATTTGCTTTTGGAAAAAGGATATTACCTGACCCCAAAGGGTTATTGTATTAAATGTATTTCACAGATACACCTGTACAAAGATGTTTATATAGACTGGTTTAAAATGGTGCTGAGCTGTCATTAATTATCATTGGTGCTTGGCTATGTCACGTGGCTTATGGATCCATAATACAATAGGAAACAATATATAGTAATCCTCTATTGTACAATAGAAAGGAACTATAAAATAGAATTGAGAATGCATAAGTTGCAGTATATGGTTTTTATATCTTCTGTATTTTACATATTATACATAACATAGGACGTATTATTATTATTTCTCACTTTATATTGCACAATATGGCACGTTTTTCAAATTTAGTCAACAATTTGTGTCACACTCAACTCATTCAGACTTCAGTTTGCCCATAGTAGACATTGACAAGCCACATGTACCCAATGGGAAACCAAGACTAACAAGTTTGATTGGGGGCAGTTGGAGTTTTTGTCCATATGTTGGATTTAGTAGATTTTACGAATTAGTACATTAAAGAATAATATGTTAGGTTGAAAGGGCCTACCAATGGTTGATAGCTGGGCCATACAGTATTTGTAAGAAAGTTTGTCTAGCTAGTGTTTGCTAGTTTACCATACATCGGGCTTACCAGATTTTCCTATGTCTTTCTCAGTAAGGGTGAAGGTGATGAAAGGGGAAGGACAGGAAAAGGGGCATGATGGTGCAGAGTGGAGTGGAGAGTGGGCAGTGCAAGGTGGAAGTGTAGAGAATGGGTGGGGATGCACAGAGCTGGACTTTATGGTTGCAATGCCAGAACTTGTGCCCTGGCTATGGAACTTGGGATGCCCTTCCCTGTATTCGGGGCAGTCCCATCCAAACTGGGACATCTGTCAGCCTAGTTGTAAAGTAATTAAGAATACTTTGGAAAAAAGTGGCTTGTTTAATCTGAGATATTTAAAGGTTGCAGATGGTCCCTGCCTACCTTGTAACAAAAGCTGTCCTACTGTATATACTGGATCCAACACAAGTGCCTGTAGGAGGCGAAACACGTAATCATCTATTTTGGCCCAACAGATGGGAAAGGAGGGATTTTGATAAGTTGATGATAAGAAAACAAGCTCAAAAGCATCAAGAGTTTATGAAACAACAGACTGGCAGAAATGCAAATGTTTCATCATATTTTAATTATTCACTTCATTTAAGTCCAAATGTGTTCGTGTGTGTGTGTGTTTTTTTTCCCCTGGCTTGGCCTTCTGTCATTTCCATAGCTGCTATATCATCTACAATTATTTGATGTCCATCTGTTGGGTCTGTTGTTATCAATCCGGCAGATGAAAACTGCAATGTCACCTGATATATTGTATCCTTTCCTAACTGGCAGCATTAGAGTAGGACAGAAAGAAAATTAAACAGGAAATAAATGATAGTAGTCAATGAAAATCTGTGAATGACTTTGGGCTGGTACACCAGGACCAATTATTCAGCCTGATCAATCAGCCCATTATGCAAAAATCAATTGCCCCCGAATGATAGTCGATGTTGAAAGATGTGGTCTTCAATAGGTCGGGCCAAAATATTGGCCATGTCACTTTAATTCCGTCCGGAAGACTGCAACATCTAACATGTATGCTACAATGCTACATTAACTATGTACTGCTATGACCTTATGAAGAGGGTAGTTCCCTCAAAAGCTTGTCCACTAAAATAAACTGTTAGTCCATAAAAGGTATCACAGTACTCTACATTTTACTACATATGTTTTACTACATATTTTTTTACCTATATTAACTGTCATTCTCAAGCATCATGCCAACAGTTATTAACCCTGTAATATCAATAAAAATGAATGATAATGTCTCATAGGCAATAGACTTATAGCTTGTTTTCTTTTTCATCTTTTCCAATAATCAAATAAAAAATGGATTTTCGACCTCCAAGTTTAATTAAGGAATAAATCATAGTGACAAGTTAGGTGACTTGTTTGTACTTTTAGATGGATTTATTGGATGGATTTATTTTAGAGGAAATATTTACATCATCACCACTTCTTGGAAAGCAAATTAAGTTCTATACGTTTTAATTTAGCAGTTATTAAGTTTTCATCAATCATAATCAAGCTCTTAAAGTCATCAGACTACTTAAAGGTAAAACCCTAATTATGAAAGATTATGCAAGATTGGATTGGGTATATTCTGCTGATTCCTTCACGTAATTTGGATACCTTGGGGCTTGTGGCTAACAGATTGGAGTTTGTATTTAACAAACCGTTTTCTTGAAAGGTCTAAGATTGGATTTGATGATTTGTTGTGTTTAATGGGGGGGTTAGCCATTCACAGGTTGGAATTTTAAATATATCCCCTTTTCAGCACAGATGTTCCTAATCCACTTTAATAAAAATGGAATTTTCCATCTTGAACTGAAATGACAAGAAAAAAAGTTTGGGGTTTGTGTGTTAACCAAGGCTAGAAGCTGAGAATGCGTTTTTAGAGCCATCTTACCGAAATAATGCAACACATTTCATCAATAACATGTTATTTAGATTAGTTACAGAATAATTTGATGACCTCAGAGTGATGTCAGGAAGATATTTTTTTCCTTTTGCTGTAATAATGTAAGATAGTCTAGAACTCTGCCACTTTACTTAGTAGTCCCTTGATTTACTGGTTCAGTTTTTCAGGGCCAAATTTATAAACGCGCGGTATTAACGTTAGCGATACTACGTGTTATTGTTTAAATTACGATGGCGGCCATAAATATACAGGGGGCGATCGTACATTTACACCAAAAGTTCGGTCATAGAATACCATGTAGCAATAAACTACCACAATGGTATTCTATGGGGATCATAAATCTTTGTTCCAATTTACGACCATTATAACAATCATAAATTAATGACCGTTAAACCAATCGTTAAATGCGCGGTATCACTAAAAAGCAATACAGCGCCTTTATAAATATGGCCTTACAGTAACGTAATTAGCCATCTTTAATTATTGACCATTTACTTTTAGATAATGACACAATACTTTACACAAAGGGTTATTTTTACAATAATAGAAAAAATCTTATTTTTACAGAAATATTGAGATAGTGAACTAATAGCGTGCTAGGCAGAAATTCTGTGAACTGTATTAGACCATTTACCTACCTACTAAAAAGTTGATGCAATAGTTTGGTAGTAGAATCAATAATTCTGCTTTTCCAGTGAAAGTCACAAATACAAACAACTCATTCAATAATTGAAACGGAAGATATTAAATTGTAACAATGTTCCTGTAGCAAGGTTTATGTAGCTAGCAATAAGAATGGTGTCACGTATTCCAGGTTGCCATAATTAGTGAACTTAGCAGCACATCAGTTTAAATTACGCCATTTGTTTGAGTTTGTCTAATAATTCTTGTCTTCTTCAGTGTGTGTCATTAAGTAATTTGTTTGCACAAAAATACATTTTGTCTCATCTGAGAAGATATAAAGATATTTATATTGTTAGAAATGTAAAGGTCAGTGTGTAGAACTCAAAATCTTCCTTGTGGAAAACTTTCTATATTAATTGGATGCCTTTCAACAACTCAAGAAATCTCTTTAAAATCAGAATGCAAGAGAGCAAACGGAAAATAAATGTTAATGTTTTGTTGTGCCATGGGAAAAACAGCAGATCGGTAGTCTAATACGTATTAATTTATAGATCAGCCATTATTAGTTGAAGTTGCGGGGTTCATTAATATATATCAGAATGGAAGTAATGTACAGCGTTTAGCAGGGACATCTGCAAGATTACATGGGATTTATTTGTCATTCCCAAGGTTCATTAAATAGAAATTGTGTAGAGATGGTCTCGAAGATTTGATAAGGTTTATGTTTGGCGGGACAGACAATGAACGGAAGGTAACATTGATAGGACTTTTTAATCCGGTACTCCTTTGGGTTTTTAGTTCTTGTAGCACAAAGGAAAAAAAAAACACAAGTATTGTGATGACGACAATGGTTACTTCAATGGCAAAATGTTCTCGGCATGTTATCATAAATTAAAATTAGGCCATGGAGGAATACCTCTGTAATTATTTTTTTTATTGAAGATAAGAAACTTGATTACATTTTAATTACTTCCAGGAACAAAAAAAAATCTTTAATTCACCACTCAAAGAAACCATATTATTACATTTAATAGGAAAAATAAACATGTCTAAACACTTAACATTTTATATGGTACTTTTACATTCCTAACTTGCTAATAAGATTTCAAACCCTTGTTTCCTGTAGAAAAGCTGGGGAAACATTTTTAAATGAAAGATAAACCATGTTCTATGAAGTTAGTTCCCTTTGTGATTGATATGGCTTTCTGGCCCAGGGTGGGTATACAGCACATGAACTAGGGGGTTGTGTACTACTGATTAGAAAGAGTCAGTAAACCCAATTTCTTATCTTCTGGTTAGTTCCATCACAGTTTAATTGTTATTTAAGTATTTATTCAACTGAATTTTGCAGACTTAAGACCAATCGGTCCATGTGGGGAGAAAGTCCATTGCTTTGAACTTTGAATATAATAATAAATAAAGTGACGCATCTTTCTACATAGCTACTCTGTCTCTACTAAATTGTGATCTTCCTTGAAGGTTAGACACATGTTTATTATACTTTAGGATAAATAAGGATTTGGACAGTTCCAGCTGGTCCATATGCTAATGTGTTTATGGTTCATTTCTAAACATGATCAATATGGACAATCAATGACCATTGTGGTTTCACTGACTGGTTTTCACTTTCCACATTAAACGTGAATAGATTATTTAATCGATCTAGTAACCTGATCCAAATACGCCCCTTTATCATGTTCAGTATTGTGTTTGGTGTCTGAAAGAAGTTATAAAAATTGTCTATATCATTACAGCCATAAAATAATTTGTCAGTAATGGCCTGTAAAGTGGTTTATTGTTTTTGTTTTCCAATATTATATTTTTTATTATTACGTTTAATTGGGGTACAGATAATGCAAACTATTATGACAGTCTAATTTTTTTTTCTTTACATTTTTCATGGCTGTAGATGGGGAGATTTAATACAGTGTGTTATATAGTTGGAGATATGAACTGATAAGAAGTGTTATATAAACACAGAACCTCACACAACGTTTCCAGAAATATTCAAGCAAAAAGATCAAAGCCTTACATGTTCACTTATGTTTACAATAATAAAGCTTTCTGAAGTAATTCAAAACCTGATGATAAAGCATTTCTATTGACATGTAGTGTTTATAGAAAACTTGCCACATGTTATAGGACTTGGTAGTCTTAAATAGTAAAGAATTTTGTGGGAGGGGGAATGCTTAATTTTTACCCAAAAATGGTAAACCCTAAACATGTAAGTAATGATGCCCTGGAGCCCAAATATTATTTTTTTAAACCCTATTACTAGAACTTAAAGGACAACAAGACTATCCTGTCTTACCTTTTTTAGCTGTTGTTGAAGTTTTAAATGCTACCTGCTTCTAGCTCCACCCCCTTTAGGCCCAGGGCCTACCAATGGCAAGAGACTATCTGCAAGAATCATGTAATCCATTGGATAGATCTGGGACTGGTTGAGGACAAAGTTACAAATCTTAAATGTAACTACTTACTTTTAGCCAATTAGGGCCTCACCCTGGATAGTGAATATGGGCTTTTATTTTTGGGGTATAGATAACATTTAAAAAAACATCTATTTTATATAGTATACACATTATCCTCAACCCCATTTTTAAGTTCTGCAGCCATTTTTTTTCCATTTCATTTGTCAAAATAAAACTTTTTTTCTTTTTTAATTAAACAAAGCTTCTACTGATTATAAAGGAATGTTTGGAACGGAATAGATATAGGTTCTAAGTTCTATGTTATTACATGAAAGATAACTTTGAGGTAGCGTAGAATAAATATTTAAAGGAAGAAATCCAGTCAGAATTAAACTTTACAAAAGTCAAGTTAGCAACTTGAATGACCCAGCACCCTGGAGGACTGCCTAAATCTTTTCAAAGTTGAATTTTTTAAAGATAAATACAAATATGTTTCCTACAAAGCATTAAAAGTGATGTCTCCAAGTAAAAGTCCCTCGTTTCTTCAATCATTGACCAACATGGAGAAGCTAGCACATGAATAGTTCAGCTCCCCTTTCCACCAGCTTAATCCGAGAAAAGGGAGGCACAGACATACAACAGAGCTGTATGTTATCAGGCCTCTTTCTCCATTGAAATCTATATGAGATTGTGTATAGATATGGTGTATAGATAAGGAAACCACTTGGTTGGTCGGTTGTTAAAGGAATTGTACTCTGAAAATATGAATTTGCCTCATTTTGGTCTATAAATGAATACATGGAAGCAGCACTTGTTTGTGTTGCTGCGTGACTTCAATCCAGTACTTGATTTGCTCAAGCTCAGCCGCCTGCCAGACTATCTGACTCTTTGTCAGGGTAAGAATATTCAGTAATCTCTATGAGGCAGCATTGAGAAAGGGAATTTTCCACCAAGCAGAAGGGTTTTATGATACTAAGGCACTTGATTGACAGCTGAAATGTAAGCTGTTTCAGACTAGATATCTAAAGAAATAGGGGACAGTGCAACAAAACAATTGTACAGTGATAGTTGGGAAGAATTATAGTTTTGAGTAATGGGTGATTAAATAAACTAATTTCCCAGTGTACATATCCTTTAAAAAGAAAGAGGATATTTTATCCTGACCAATCATTTTGCATACAGAAACATCACATTTGGCCAGTAAGACCAATTGTCCCAGACACACAATTTGTACTGATTGACTGTCAGGAAAAAAAGTGTGTGTGTGTGTGTGTGTGTGTGTGTGTGTGTGTGTACCAGCAAAATTAATGTTTTTAGTGCTGTAGATTCTTCACCTATTGTACATTGCAAAACCCTGGGGTGGATTACGTGGAAGGCTGGCAGTTGAAGTTCGATGCTCTCCCAGCTGGAAGATGAACATCCCTGCCAAAAACATTTCAGTTCCTTCCAATACACCCTACCAAGGACATGGCGAGCCTTGTAGAAGTCGGTGATGAAAAAGCAAATTTACTTTAAACATTCAGCAACCGCAACGTTCGGCTAAATAATTACTTTACACCTGATGTTTGAGTGGAATCACAATTACAACACCTCCAGAGCTAAATAAAGTGTCATGATTAACTCCGTCCTTGAGTATATTGGTAGCAATCACTTAGCAGGAGGGGAAGATCTGATCTCCCTGGAAATCTTACCACTTGGATTGAAGTTAAATTTATGTGAAGACTTTTATTTCTCAGAGGATAGAAAAATCACAATCGTACATTATTGATCCGCGCTTCAGTTAGTTGTCATTTTGTGTATCCTACAGGGGGTTTATGGTCAACGGCTCAGAAAGATGAAATGACAATGTACAACCAGGCTTAGGATTTAGCATTCATCATTGAATACGGAGAATACACAAAACACAAATACACAAAAGGTAGTAGACGAATAATCAAGGGACAGGAGGTTTAGTTAGAAAAATTGATTTAAAAAGAAAGGAATTCATATACAATTTACGTGGATGATGATTTGGTTTAATACTGATTTATTTATCTGTCAATTAAAGGAGAACGATAGTGCACATAAAGGTTTTTTAAAAAAGGAGTTAAAGTGAAAAGTACTTGGGGAAGGGAAGTAGGAATGGTCATTTCTACCTCCCTTCTGTGAGGAGCAACAGCATAAAGAAAACGGCTTTTACCAGGCATACTCAGTGCTTCAGCTCTATCTTTAATAAAGGAAGAAAAGGGTACTTTTAAAAAGTACTTTAATTTTGAAAAAGTTTAGTAGGCCTTTAATATTTATACAAATTTGCAAGATTCATTATCATCAATATATGAATCATATCATTCATATGTAACCCCCTGTAAAATAAAAAAAATGCTGTCAATTTAGTGCTGCAGGTTAAGTATGCTTAAGAACTTCAATTTTCTCTTACCTTTCTGGACATTGTAAAATTCAGCCACTCTGTCTGGGGATAGAAACACTAACAAAAAGATTTTATTTAAGGTATTCCCCTTTACAATATGGCAATTGCTAAAGCTGTCACATGACTGAGGCAGCCCAATGGGAAGGACCAGTCAATTTAAGGAAGGAGAGCTAAGGAATCCTGGGAGGAAGGAGGGAGGAGACTGCCGTGTGTGCTGAATCAGGGACAGACTGCAAGGAGCTGCTGCTGCTGTGGACTGAGAGAAGAAGACACACGCATTAGAAAGTTGCTTTGAGAAAGCTGTGGGAAAAGTTGATGATAAACTGTGTCAAGTTCTGAGTCTGACTGTGTGACTATCCAGTGACTCCCAACTGTGAGTAGTGCAGTGTGCTGCATAGGGTCCTGCTAAGCACAGAAGAGGCTCAAACAGATATACAGGTGTACCTGAGACACCCTTTCACTGCCAGTCCTCAGAGACCATATTAATCTTCAATACCCAGTTCATTATTACCAGTAAACTGCATTTGCCTCTGGATATAAGTGTGTTGTTGGGATTCTCCAGTCCAGGTGACTGCGGTGCCAATTAACCCTGTATGGATTACAAATACTGAATGAGCTCCAACATAAGGTCTGGGTGCAACCACTATACAGGGATCTTCACGTTAGGGGTGCGCACCCAAATTGCTCTAGAACTATACTTTGTTTAAGGATCTATTAAAGTACCAGTACCTTTACATGTTTATAGGAGTATAGAAAATATTGTTAACAATAGGCACTGTTATTTGTTATGCCAATATATGTGTGTATAGAAAGAATTTATATTTACATAATAACTACGTTGTTTAACCCTTTTACACTTTTATTATCACTTTAGTAAAGGAAATGCAGACAGTGTTTGTTTGTTATATTACTCAAGCTGTACTGTGTGATTAAAGGGGAAATACGGTGTCATCACTAGGGCTAGAGCTATAACCCAAATACAGCGAACGTTCGAGTAAGCTGCCTTATATATACTATAGCAAAACAAGTTGGCCAATCCCAAATAGGGGGGGCTACACATATATTTATGGCAAAACAAAACAGCTGGATATATGTGATCGTAGTTAATGATGGTTCCTGGTTTGAAAACGAAAATGGTTTCAATTTGAAACAGATGGTTCCGAAAATCTGATGGAATTAGAAAAAAAAATACAAAAAACTAGGATTGAAAAATTAAATATTCGGAAATTAAAAAATTGTGTATGAAAAATGCTGTTTAGGAAATTTGAAAATTTCGATCAAATGTTTTAAATAATGCCACAGAAATTTTAAAAATGATGATTCACATAGCTACAGGGGGTGTAGAAACAAGGGACAGCCATTGAAGATTTCTAATCCACCCTCCCACCAATAGGAAGCTCTCTTAAAAGCCACTGTAAGCAGTGCAGGTAGGGTGAGCCTTAAAGTTTCACTGGGGGGACCTTATGATTTCTAGTTACACCTATGCATGTAGATCCAGAAGTGAGGGAGAGGGAGGGGCTCTGAGCATCCTCATTGTGCATGTGGTACCACTGAGCCTGTAATAAAGACACGTTTACAGCGAAAGAAAAAAGAAAAAGTATTTTACAGGGAAGACGTCTTTTAAATGTAGGTAGAACTAAGGCCTATAAAATTAATAAATAGCATCCAACAAATGGGCAGACGTAAAAGCCGTTCCATTTGCTTTCATAGTCCCAATAGTATTTTTATGTAGCCGATCGGACAGACAGGCAGTTTATAGTTATTGGGCTGTTGACTTATTTACTATGGTCTGTAAGCCGTAACATTTTATTAAGTGAAAATGTATTTTATTTCTCTTTGGCGCTGCTGCTCACTTTAGCTTGATGTACAAAAAGTTTCATATTGTTTTTATTAGGGAGAAGAAGTATCATTTTCACCTACTAAATTCACGGCTTGTAGACAAAAGTAATGTAAGGAAAACCTTTCCCTAAAATAACCCAATGGACCTGAAACAGGAGGAAAACTATTTATTGAGTTAAAGAATGAAAGGGACAAATTAACATTTGGATAAAATAAGGCAGTAATTCAACACCCAGGATTACTGCCATGAACCTTCCAAAAGGTGTTCAGCCTCATTCAGCATTGGGGTGGAAGGGATGTCCGGCATTGGGTCCAGTGTAGCTGAAGAAAGCAGAAGGTGATCTTCTCATGTCCACCGTGAATCGAGGACCACTGGCCAGAAAAGACTTTAATTCAACAGCATTCTCCATTTAACTTTAAAAATGGTCTTGGTTTGAGGTACAGAAAATTGGAAATCTTTTATTTTTAATATGGTTTCCCGTCCTTGTTTTTCAGTCACGGGATCGATTGTTTTGGTTGCTATCAAACGTGTGTTATGCCATGATTACAACCACAATAACAATTGTGATGGTATAGAGATCTTGAACTGTGTGTCTAAATATGGACAAGTTTTCATCAGATTCCATTGGAATCTACTGTATTATGGCAGTATCGCGTGTGAACGGCTAGCTTACGCCTGGCACACACAGGCCAATTTCTGCCAAATAATACTGGTCTTCCGGCCAGAATTAAAGAGGTAGCACTGATTTGTAGTAAGTTAGTAGGTTATTTTCTTTTTGGTTTGGCAGATTTTGCTGAAAAATTAAGCCTTTGCGAACCAGTCTTTACTACCTAATTATTTGCTGATGTATAAGAATACTGCAAGAGATTTTTAAAAACTGAAAATTTTTTTTTTTTCTGCTGCCATTTTGAGCTCTCGTGTTGCACAAAGGAATTGTGGGAAAGGGATCTGAGCGGCAGGAGAATATAATAAAAAAGAAAATAACCTTAGAGCTCTAGCATAAGTCTGAATGTACTAGTCAGTGGGACCTTAATAGACATCAGGGAAAAGCCTAGAAATAGAATTTGTATTTATTTATCTCTTGGTAGACACGAAGAGAATACACACACAGTGTATAATGAAAATGAAGTATTAATGCCTCTCTGATGGTTCCCTAAATGCAGATTATGGCTGTATGAATGGGACGGATTTTGTTATGTTAATATGAGATACAGGAAACCAGCTGAGTTATTAGC
Source organism: Hymenochirus boettgeri (assembly GCA_019447015.1). Lineage (NCBI taxonomy): Eukaryota > Metazoa > Chordata > Amphibia > Anura > Pipidae > Hymenochirus > Hymenochirus boettgeri. The sequence goes on along the minus strand of CM033470.1, from coordinate 326,396,655 downwards.
GCCATGCAGTTTTTAGAAAACCTCGCTCCTCGCTCCTCGCTCTTAATATCACGTCTTTGTTCAATCTCCACATTAACTATCAAAAGAAATGAATGTAAAATGCCCAGTTACAACCGTTAGCTAGATTCTAATCTCAATATGGGATTTATCAATTCCTCTCTGTTGGTTTAAACATTGTAGCACAATCAAGGAAAACTTTAACCCCCCCCCCACACACACACCCCCACACCCAAAAAAATACTCCTGATATGTTAAAGTCCCTAACCCTGGGTGGTAGGAAATCCTATTCCTACCACCCTAGGTGTGCTGTTCATGTAGCGGCTGACAGCTAACCACTCACTTCATTGCACCCCTAGTGTGATTATTTCCTTTGTCTTTAACATTAAAGGAAAATTATACTCACTTCCTTCTATGAATAGTATTCAGGGTTAGGACCAAGGTCTGAGTTTGTTACCTAAACTTTCTTTCGCTGCTACGGTACCTCTTCCATCTTTGCAATGTGGCTACTAGGAAGACATGTTTCCTGCAGAGCACAACTGGCCTTATGTCCAATAGACTGAGAGGGGAAGGGAACCAGAGCAGCAAAGAAAAGTTTAGGTAAGTAACTCTGATCTAAGAAGAAGTGTTTTAAAGGTTCTGTTGGCTGCATCATGGCTGATGGTTAGAATTGGCTCCCCTAAATTCAGTAAAGGAAAGCAATTTTATTGTCCCTTTGTAAGACGAAGGAACGATCACTCTTATATATACTTTATATAAAGTATATATGTAACATTCCTTCCATTGTATTTGTGAATTGGGTCCTTTGTATTTTCAATTGAGGCTGCATGTGTATGGGCACCCTGTGTTGTATTGATGTGTGGAGTGAGGGGGGGGTAGTTCCCCTTTAAGGGAAATAATCACACAGGTATAGTAAAGCGAGCGGTGATCTGTCAGCTGCTTCACAAGTGATACCTTGACAGCTCACCTCTAATACATATGGCCACCCAGGGAGATAGGGATAGGATTTCCTACTTCCCAGCGATTGGATCCTTAACATATAAAATCTAATTTTGGGAGCATTTCTTGGGTATGGTTGCCCTTTAATTCCCAATTTAAAATAAAACACTGACTTTTACAATCCAAACGGCATTTATTGTGTGTCATTACCCTACAGAAACATCTCTCCGTAGTGCTAAATGCTTCCAGTTGGTGTCCCTACGACCTCCCATTGATTAGCTCCTGGCACAACATTCTTTTACCTTATAAGAATTTCAAGAGACGCGAGAGGTATTTGCCTTTTGGCAAACGAATGTGAAATGAGGATGAGGAATGGTACCTGGCTGGATCCCTCGCTAAACCAATAACAATCACCTTCTGTACAGCCGAGACATGAATAGTCCCTTTCATTTCTGTAGAGCAGTGCAAACAGTCTTAAAGGAACACAGACACTTTTATAGAAAACTAAACTGAAGCAAATCAATATATATATCTATGAGCCATTGCTGTGTTTTAAAGAGTAATTTTACCCAATTTTTATTTATAGCAAATAATAATGTAGACCATGCACATCAGACTTACAAACCCATGTATTTTATTGTGTCATACATGGGTACACAAAGGTGTAACGTTTCGGTACGCTGCGGTACCTTCTTCAGACAAACATAGGATTTATTTTTTTATTTATGGTATAGTTGTCCTTTAATTCAACACTCTTGACTGCTGTCTTGCTATAGAAAAGGCCTAGTTGGTGCTTAATCACTCTCCCAAACTCTACTTACCTTACCTCTCTCCCCCGGCGTTCTCCTCTGCCGGCAGCCGCATCCGTGATTGGCTGCCTCTCAGCCAATCACAGACGTGGCTGCCAGTCCAGCCCCCTGCTTGTGGTTTCATGCAAGCAGAGGGCCGGGACAGTACACCGAAGGAAAGAGGCATGGTAAGTAATGATTTGGGGAGATTCTGTAAAAACTATTATAGTGGTTGGGGCTGTGGGAGGGAGACCTACTTTATCCCAAAAGTTATCAAATGGGGTGGACATGTCCTTTAAAATCTTATATGTAGCCTTTTGTTACCTTTTAATTTTAAATGTTTTTTTTTTCTTAAAGGAGAACTATCGTGTGCATAAAGTTTATTTAAAAAACAGTTAAACTGAAAAGTACTTGGGACAGGGATACAGGATTGATAATTCCTACCTGCCAATATTGTTTCTGTGAGGAGCACCAGCCCAAAGAAAACTGATTTTGCCAGTCTTCCTCCTGGCTTCAGCACTATCTTTAATACAGGAATAGTCCAGGACTTACCTGGCAAATGAAAACTGTACGTGTTGTAGTTCCTTAACAAAATGATATTGTGAGGTATGAATAATCATCCCTACCTCCTTACCCCAGGTACTTTACATTTTTAAAAAGTAAATTTTTAGAGTAAAGTTATCCTTTAACAGCTATTTCATTCTCTGTGTTCTCCACCATAAAGAACGAAGGATGCTGTCCATAATGCGAGCGAGTAAAGCTTCATATCAATCTGAAATACATCTTCATTGACCATGAACCTGGCGGTAATAGTTTTATCAATATTGGAGTTGAGAAACGACCGAATCAATGAAAGAGCCGGAATACATTTTTTATTCTTTTATTCTTTCTCGAACACCGAACGGGAACGTAGAAGGGATTGAATCTGGGAATTTCAAAGGGGAGACGTAGATCAATTGTCGAGCAATTTTCAAAAGGCGACCAACCATCAAGGCACAGAATCATTTTCACAGTTAGAAGCTTCTTCGCCTTTCTGTTCCTTACAGTGGCCCTATCAATGAAAGACGATTTGCCCTTAGTGCACATGTAGAGGAAATCGGAAATGTCACCCGTGCAAATACAGAAATGCCTTTCATCTAAACAATCATTTCTTTAAATTTACGTAAAGGGCAAGAAAACTTCCCAACACTATTTCCTACTTTCCAATTGCACTTTCTATTTTAGACCTAGGTAGTAAAAAATCACGGCTTCCCGAGTTGCTGTCATGTGTGTCCATGTCAGAGAAACACGGAATATCGACATGTCGGGAAGGGGCAGGAGCAGCTATCTGCAATAGTAGTTAAAAGCAGGAGGTAAGAGTACTTTCTCTTACCTCCTTGGAAATTAGAACACTTTTGGCTGATGATTTCTTATTCTGATCAGACTTCACTTTACTCCAGCAGTGTGCACAAAATATTATTTGTCTTCATGCATGTATACACATGCTGGGGAACTGATATGTGGACTGTCTTTTGAAATCTTAACGTGTGCTATGACAAACCATAGCAAGTGCTTCATGTGTTTGAACAGGCGTTTGTAATGGTTGTTCCAGTTACCGTGAATTTAACTCTTCGTAGGCTCTCAATATGGCAACTTCTTTGCATAGGTAGTGGTATCAGCAAGTGTGCATACTGTACGTACAGTATAAACTGTCTGTACAGATATTACACAGTCTGGCTGATTTCGCTTCAGTGGGATTCCAAGTTACTCATTAGCCTCCTTCTAAATACAAACTAGGGAATAAAGGACAGAAAAATATCACTTACTCCCTAAAACGATCTCCCTTCCCCATTGCACTGAAAGGGTGAAATTGTAGGGCGAATCGTTCTGTTCGGCACAGCCCAAATTATATAGAGGAATTATCCAATTAAATATTAGCAATCATCAAACCAAAGACTGGCGTTTATTCAAGAACACTTATAAAGTTTCAGGAGATCACATTAACCCTTTGTCAGATAATAATTAGGCTAAGGGCCCTTTCCATTAACTTAAATGTCTGTGCTGTCCTGGGTTTAATGATTGCTGTGTATGGAAGATGTGGATAGAGACCAGAGCCACATAAGAAACATGTGCTAACTCCCCATCATTATTATAATTATATATATATTATAATTATATATATAAATAATATTAAATACATATTGAACAAAATGCTGTTGGGGAATGTTTTGTCCAGAGCCTGTTTATGATATGTACTAGATTATAAGAATTCCGCATGGAAGGATAACTTTTGTTGCTCCACTCCCCCTTTTGGCCCAGAGCCTAACCAATGAGAAGGGGTGCTCTGCTAGAAGCTCTTCCCATTGGATAGACGCTGGACCCCCAGCATCTTCATAAAAATGTATTAATAGGGCCCCATATACTGCATATACTGTATGTGTGTTATTATAGCAGAGCATAGATCCCTGTAAATAAAGTATATCTAATGGTATAGTATTTGTAATTGGTATTTACATCTTGTGCATCTGGTCTAAATGAATAGCGTCCTACACTCCTGACACGAGATCCCTTTGAGATAAAAACAGGAGCCCGTACAGACCTATTACCGCTCCTACACCCCTCACCTCACAGGTTAATATCAGATCCTGTCTGAAACATAAAATGAGGCCATTCTGGCAGGAACACACGCCCGTCTTGCTAACTGCAAGTTAATGGAAAGCAGGTACATTGTGGCAGCACCTCATGCATTTTGTCTGTGCAGGTTAAAGTGCACATGTCCCAAGTCTAATAGTCTATTTAGCTAAACATCAAAAGGGATGTCAGGGTCTTGGTAACAGTAGGAGAGTCCCCGGTGCCTGTGCAGTCTGTGACTGTGATTACATTGGTGGAGCTGTCATGTACAATACAGAGTTATTGGCCATCTACCCTATGACAGGGAAAACATTCTCAGGTTTCACTACAAACTCCCAATCTGTTTCCTATCTTACAGACTTTGAAAAGGCTCCTAATGTTACCCAGGCGAGTTATTTGTCTACACTGTCCTGCTGTCTACTGTTCCCTCCTTTGCTTATAGTACACATTTCCATGTATAAGTAGGGGGATTAAATAAAGGGGCCGAGAGGCAGAGATTCCTTTTACCAGTCTACAACGTGTCTTTACTTCAGCACATAAGGATTCCTGCTGTTTGCTGCCTATCACAATTCTAACAGTTGTCCCTGGGATCTGATAGTTTAACAACAGCTGGAGGGTTGCATAATGCACATCCATGATATAAATACTAATATGTCGGATGTTTAACTCACGTTTAGGGAGAAACACAAAGCGGTGCTACCACTAATCTTAAAGCCACGCTTACTGTTGTAACAGGGGCTAGGCAAAAAATAAGCCCACACTTAAGGTTCATACACGCTTGCGATCACGGATGCCGACCTGCGATGTACTATGTGTATGAACGGCAGTTTCGGACGATAATTGGACCATCAATGGCCACTTTCTTTCCCAAAAGAGCTGTTCAGTTTGGGGATCGTTGCCTGACCGGCCAGGCGGATCTTCGAACGAGCGGCCAATTTGGGTGAAAAAGTGCCCATACACGGCAAGATTTTCATACACATCGTAAGTTGGGGGTTGGCGCCCGCGATCGCACATGTGTACGAACCTTTATGATACGGCCCACTGTCCGGTCCGATTTTTGGAGCAGTAGGGATGCACGGTTTCACACATTTTTATTTTAGTTGTGTTAAATGACAAAGCATGCAATGTGCACCAAAAATAGTGATGGCATGTGTTGGCAAAATGGTGTACAGATAGTGGGACATGGACACCACAATTACAATGTTATCTCACTTATGCTATATATATGTATATACATATATATGTGTATACTTAACCTTTGAAACTTTATTTATTGTAAATTGAATTTATCTGTATAATAGCGTGCACTTATCCCCCTGTTTGTATACTGTGTATTTTGTAATGTACAGCGCTGCGTACCCATGTGGTGCTATATAAATAAAATTCTATATACATATCGCGGTGTCTATGCGATGCACATAGCAGATGCCATCGAAAAATATATCACATTGCGCATATTTCACAGCGGGGCCTAACCCTTACGCATTGTTATTGAGAACTCTTTCGGTGCTCTCAAAGGCTGACGTTGCCTTGTAATTGAGGTGATTGTCTGGTATATTTTATGAGGACAACTAACATTGCCGTTACCTTCATGTCTAGACTTAAAAATGGGTTCAACTGCAAACGTTATGTTAAACTGTAACAAACTTCCCCACTGATATATAAAGCTTCTTATATCAGTGGGGAAGTTTGGCTTTTGGTAAATGTAATTGGTCACTAGGGGAATGTTTATGACTACCAAACAAAAAGAACAGGTCACAGGGTACACTTGGGGTTAACAAGGGGGTTTAATACATTTAATGTCACTTTTAATACTGTACAGCTCTGCGTCCCCAAGTGGCGCTATATAAATAAACATATACATACGATGGGGACATTTTCAAACTCTTCCTCTAATCCTTAATAATGTAATCTAAATCATATTAAAAAATGTATTTTCCCCAAGGTTTATTCCTTTCGGTATATCCAGAAACTTACAATGTTTATTCCTTTAATAGGTATCATCTACACAGCAGATATACTGGATAAGGAGACCACCCAATCTTATTGGTTAACGATTTATGCTACTGACCGAGCGGTGGTCCCTCTGTTCTCCACCATTGAAGTTTACATTGAAGTGGAAGATGTCAATGACAATGCTCCGCTAACTTCAGAGCCCATCTATTACCCCAGTGTCATGGAGAATTCTCCAAAAGATGTGTCGGTCCTCCAGATTCAGGCTACCGATCCCGATTCCAACTCGAGCGATAAGTTAATGTATCGCATTACAAGTGGGAACCCTCAGAACTTCTTCGCCATCAACTCTAAGACAGGTACTGGGCAGATTATTATTTTTCTGTTGCAGGTGTCATATTTGTGAGAACTTATAAGTAATGTTTAGCATGTTCTGCACCTTTTATTGCATCAGCCCTTACGTTGGTCTTGTTTTTATTTTCAAGTTAAAGCTGTTATGAACTCCTATGGGTTCAGCTGATTCATGGCCAAGTATTCTTACCAAATCAACAGTCCCAACACTGTCAGGCCACATCTTGCGTTCTCCTGATTCCTATTGCTATTCCTCCTGTTGGAACCTTTTCTAGTGTTGGCAATAAAGGTCCTTCAAGTGCTCTTTGTGTTTAGGGGGAAACGAGCAATTAAATGTGAGACTGCCAATGGCGTAGGTCAACCAAAGACAATGAAAATGTCTATGATAGATTTATTCATTATGTGGTTGAACTTTTGATGAGTCTCTTGCCCTGAAAAAATTATTTTATTACAATACAGCCTCATGTTTATTACATACAATCTGACATCAATGTGAATTGTCTTTGTGTGAAAATTGTCTTTCCTCATGCTTTCCATTCATTGTTAAAGTCTCATTTAAACAAGAAGTAAAATCTAATAAGTTCCTCCTCATTTTGAAGATTAAATTTCCAACATTTAAAAAAGGTGCAATGACCAGACTGCAAACTATGAGAGAATTAAGGAATTATTGTTACCAAATGTTAGATAGATAGAGAGGGAGAGAGAGAGAGAGAGAGAGAGAGAGAGAGAGAGAGAGTAGACAGATAGATAATAGATGATAGATAGATAGATATATAATAGATAGATAGATAGATATAGATAGATAGATAGATAGATAGATAGATAGATAGATAGATTGCAAGCTCTACAGGGCAGGGACCTCCTTTCTTCTTGTGGCAAGGCTCTAGCACTTAGTTATTTTATATATTGATATAGATAGATAATAGATAGATGATAGATAGATGATAGATAGATAGATGTTAGATAGATATTAGATAGATATCAATAGATAGATGATAGATAGATAATAGATATTAGATATATAAATATTAATTGATAGATATTTATTAGATAGATAGATAGATAGAAGATACATAGATTAGATAGATATTAGATAGATAGAAGATACATAGATTCGATAGTATTAAGATGATGATGATAGATAGATAGATAGATAGATAGAAATATATATATAAATATTAGATAGATAGATAGATAGATAGATAGATGCCAGTGTGCAGATAATATGATATTGTATGGGGCCTAGGAATGTACATTGATTATCTTTTTCTAGGTTTGGATAGATGATTAGATTAGATTAGATAGATATTAGATTAGATTAGATAGATAGATAGATAGTAGCTCGATAGATAGTGATAGATAGATAGATCGATGATTTTAGATGATGCTAGATAGATAGCTAGATCGATATATAGTAGATCGATCGATCTAGCTGAGCTCGCTCGCTAGCTCGCTCTCTCGCTTCGCTCTCTCGCTCGCTCTCTCGCTAGCTCGATGCTGCTACCCTCGCTGGCTCGGCTCCTCGCTGCTCGCTCGGCTCTCGCTCTCGTACTGCTATGCTGCTGCTCGCTGTCGCTCGCTCGTCGTCGCTCGCTCGTCGCTTCGTGCTGGCTCGCTCGCTCGTAGCTCGCTCGCTCGCTCGCTCGCTCGCTCGCTCCTCGCTCGCTGCTGCTCGCTCTGGCTCGCTCGCTCGCTCGCTGCTGCTCTCCTCGCTCGCTCGCTCTCTCGCTGGCTCGCTCGCTCTCCTGGCTCGCTCGCTCGCTGCTCCTGGCTCGCTCGCTCTCTCGCTCGCTGCTCGCCTCCGCTCGCTGGCTCGCTCGCTCTCGCTGGCTCGCTCGCTCGCTCGCTCGCTCGCTCGCTCGCTCGCTCGCTCGCTCTCGCTGGCTCGCTCGCTCGCTCGCTCGCTCGCGCTCGCTCGCTCGCTCGCTCGCTCGCTCGCTCGCGGCTCGGTCTGTCGCTAGCTCGCTCGTCTCCTGCTCGCTGCTCGCTCGCTCGCTCGCTCTCGCTGGCTCGCTCGCGCTGCTCGCTCGCTCGTCGCTCTCTGGCTCGCTCGCTCTCTGGCTCGCTGTGCTGTCGCTCGCGTCGCTCTCGTGGCGTCGCCGCTGCTCCCCTGCTCTTGCTTTTCTGCTTCGGCCCTTTCGTCCCCTGTCTTGTTCCCTTGGTTTCCCATAGAACACATTGTGTTATTATTTGTATTATTGGGAGAGCTAGGCTAATGCAGAGAACACGTTGCAGTCTATTCAGAGTTTAGAGCTGGTGGAATTAATATGTATGTTATTACAAACACAAGAGACGTGGTGGAGATATTACAGTGGGTTAAGAAGGGAATCTTACATCAGTTTGTTTTATCTCCGATACCCTTTAACCAACCGCCATAGAACTAATAACCTATTAATCACGGTAAACACAAGGCGTACAGTTATCTCCCCCCAGGTTTATTTACAGAAACATAAATCCAGTTATTGGATCCATTTAATGAGTCTTTTGAGTTTTTTTGAGGACCATAAAAACCATCACCATAGAGGGCCCAGGAAAATAACCAAGTAAACTGGTAAAATGCTATTGAAGTCGTCCATAAATCTATAATGAAGTTATAAATACTGATGAATATGTAGATAAATAATAAAAGATCCATTTCTATCACTTTTAGGGGAAATAACAGAAAGTCGTGGTGGAAAGGAGATTTCAGATTTAAGCCATAACATTTCACATTTTAAAAATTATTTTATCCATTTTTGGTTTGTTTGTTTTTCCCCTAAACAGCTTTGTGCTTGGATGACAAGCAGCGCTCTTGTCAATATATGTGGACTGAGGTTTGAAGAATGTTATTAGTGATACCATATAAAGGATTACATATATATGCTTTGGAAGGTTCTCATCCTCCAGTCATGGTATATCTGTAATATTCATCCATCCAGGTCATGGTATATCTGAATATTCATCCATCCAGGTCATGGTATATCTGTAATATCATTCATCTCACCAGGTCATGGTATATCTGTAATATTCATTCACCAGGTCATGGTAATCTGTAATATTCATTCATCCAGGTCATGGTATATATGTATATTCATCCATCCAGGTCCGGTATATCTGTAATATTCATCCATCCAGGTCATGGTATATCTGTATATCATCATTCATCCAAGATATGGTATATCTGTAATATTATCCATCCAGGTCACGGTATATCTGTATATTCATTCATCCAGGTCATGGTATATCTGTAATATTCATCCATCCAGGTCATGGTATATCTGTATATTCATCATCCAGGTCATGGTATATCGTAATATTCATCCATCCAGGTCACGGTATATCTGTAATATTCATCCCCAGGTCATGGTATATCTGTAATATTCATCATCCAGGTCATGGTATATCTGTAATATTCATCCATCCAGGTCATGGTATAATCTGAATATTCATTCATCCAGGTCACGGTATATCTGTATATTCATCATCCAGGTCATGGTATATCTGTAATATTCATCCCCAGTCATGGTATATCTGTAATATTCATCATCCAGGTCTGGTATGATCTGTATTCATCCATCCAGGTCACGGTATATCTGTAATTCATCCATCAGGTCATGGTATATTGTAATATTCATTCATCCAGGTCATGGTATATCTGTAATATTCATTCATCCAGGTCATGTATATCTGTAATATCTTGTCTATATCTTATTCATTCATCCAGGTCATGGTATATCTGTGATATCATTCATCCAGGTCATGGTATATTGTAATATTCATTCATCCAGGTCATGGTATATCTGTGTTGTTCTCATTCATCCAGGTCATGGTATATCTGTGATGGTTCTCATTCATCCAGGTCATGGTATATCTGTTGTATTCAATTAGATCAACTGGACTTGAAGTTGATCTTCAAGTCCAGTTGATCTAATTGAATACAACAGATATAGATTACATATATATCTACAATTGGGAGAAGGTTGCCCAGACAGAGCCAGCCCCCCAAAAATTTAAGGGAGTAAGTTCTAGTGCAGACAGTAAACTGGCTATAATAGATAGTTTAGTTCAGTGGAAGGGTGTCCATTGATGGGTAAGGGGTTGTATTTAACCCATCCTGTGATTGGGTAGAGTGTTTTAACCATTAAAACCATTGACTAAATGTGATCTTACTTTAAAGGCCCGGGTCTTGTCAAGCGATAAAGGCGCAAATCGGAAACTTTCAGGGAGATCAATAAAATTCTAACGTTAAAAAGGGTGCTAATTTTGCCCCAACCAATCAGATATTATTTAACATTTGAAAGCTAACATCTGATTGGTTGGTGCAAAATTAGCACCATTTTAATGATATGAACTTTTATTGAATCGCCCTTTTTGTGTTGTGTGCTTGCCACTATATAAGGTTGAAGAGTGAATTGTCTGTGTGTCCTCTCTCTAGTATACTTGATTACATACATTATTTGTAACATATCTATTGAAGAGTTGCCAGCCTGCTGGCTTTTATTGTATCTGCAGGTCTTTTATTTTGCCTTTTTTCTAATGATAGAGAGAAATTTGTGTTCAATTATGCAGGTTCGCTATAAAAAATCACAAACCGTACATACATTCTTTACTTTCTAATTAGATTTACATAGTTTTACCTTTGTTGAACCTTTAATTTAGCAAATCTATCATACTAATAAAGACATCTGGCACAAACCACTTTGTTGTGCTTGAAATCTAACCCCAGTGGCACGCTGAAGTGGAGAGAAACAGGTGCAAGGCAGGAGGTAGAATGCAGGGTACGTTAGATTAGTGTATAAGCCTGGAATCCGTAGGTTGTAACTGGGCCACGTCTCAGTAGGTTAAAGACAGTCTTTTCTGCAGTCGTTAGAAAACATCAGGCGGCTCGTAGATCTTGCAGACAAAGGCCTGATCTGCCAGAGATAATACTATTGTCTTTGCAAATGGTAAAGGCAGGATCTCCATATTATCCAAACATAATATCAGATCTTTCCAAGATAAGAGCTGCGGATCTCATTAAAGTAAATGAAAGCACAAGTCTTCTTTTATTGTTGGTGGTTATGGAGTTAAAGAGCTTCAAAGTTCAGCAGTAAACTTGTAAATATATTTAAATATAAGGGTTTTAGTTAAATGTTTATAGTAAAATATTAAAAGCCTTCCATCCACATAAAGGAAGTTCAGTACAATTACACTAAGCTTAATCCGCCATCTGATGATTTCTTTGTAGAAAAGTACCAACTTATTCTTTGCATGAATATTAGTGTCTGTTATGGTCTTGCCCTTAACTCAGCTCCCTGTTGATTCAGTTGCTCAGTAGATTCTGAGCATGTTTGACCCATCCAACACCATCATAGAAATTACTGTTAGGAACATTCCAATGAAGTGTGCATTCTGGGAAGAAGAACCTGAAATGCCACTACTGACCACAGCAAATGGTATGAAATCAATTTTTTTTAAAAATGACAAAATGTAAAATAATTAGCTGTGTCTTAAAGATGAATTATTTAAAATAGAAGTATTTTTTTCCACTGAACTTCCTCTGAACCCCAGTGTAAAAGTCCAATCTAGTTACCTTGGTTATAATGTTAGTAGAGTAGAGATAGACATTGGCAACGTTATATTCTACCAATTTATTTATATATAACATACACAGCTGCCTTAAAGGAAGTGTACTGTCCTTATATGTACTGTTCTTACATACCTTACAATGGGGGATATTCTGTTATGTACTTGAAATGACATTCACTATTACACACTCCATTGTAATCAACTCTTATCCCTTCCTACGTCAAGCAATGAAGGTAATTCATTAAACCGTGATATTGCTGATAAAGAACTATCATGCAGAGACTCCCATTGATTTTATAACAGGTCAATAAAGGGTGGCCCCCCAAGTGTAGATTAAATCTCTACAGGGCAAATGAAAAAACACTTATCATTTTCAATCAGTGCAGTTTTTCTTTTATGTGCTGTGGAACGCTTTGGATTTTTCAGCCGATAATATACAAATATATAGTTTAGTGGTAAGAGAGATAGAATATAATAGTTATTATGATCTTCTGTAATTGGAACGTTTTACTCCTAAACCAGCTAAAGGCTCTACATAGGTGTTGGAACAGGTATGATTGTCCATGACACGCGGCCTGATAGAGAAAAATGTGCTCCTGTGTGACTGTCTAGGTGGGTGGGTTTATAGGTTGGGTTGGGGTGGTCTAGGGGTGCAGTCGGTGGTTAGACCAAAAGTCACACCATGTGCTCGGTCAGTTACTGATGCGCCACCAGTGTGGCTCCCAACAAAATGTAGTTTGGGAGACCCTGGTCTGTGATCATCTTTATCTGCATAAATATCAGTTTGCAGGTCGTATGGATAGAAGGACTTCAAGACTTCATTGAAGTACCTGCCAACGTTCTCCGGGACAGAAGTGCCATGCTCTGTCCACAGACCTGCCTATTCCATTCAAACTCTGCCCAGGCCTGCAGGGACAGGACCTATAAATGGGTATCAGTTTTCATCTGTCGATCATCTGTCGAATCCGTGCTCCCTAAAATCAGTTTTCATCTGTCGAATCCGTGCTCCTAAAATCATTTTTCATCTGTCGAATCCGTGCTCCATAAACAGTTTTCATCTGACGAATCCGTGCTCCTTAAAATCAGTTTTCATCTGTCGAACCCGTGTTTCCTAAAATCAGTTTTCATCTTTCGACCCCTTGTTTCCTAAAATCAGTTTTCATCTGTCGAACCCGTGTTTCCTAAAATCAGTTTTTACCTGTCAAATCCGTGCTCCCTAAAATCAGTTTTCATCTGTTGAATCCGTGCTCCCTAAAATCAGTTTTCATCTGTTGAATCCGTACTCCCTAAAATCAGTTTTCATCTGTCGAATCCGTGCTCCCTAAAATCAGTTTTCATCTGTCGAATCCGTGCTCCCTAAAATCAGTTTTCATCTGTCGAATCCATGCTCCCTAAAATCATTTTTCATCTGTTGAATCTGGTGCTCCATAAATCAGTTTTCATCTGTCAAATCCGTGCTCCCTAAATCAGTTTTCATCTGTCGAATCCGTGCTCCCTAAAATCAGTTTTCATCTGTCGAATCCGTGCACTGTATCTGTCCAGGAAAATTGTCAGGTTAAAGGTATTTGTGACCAATTTTTATTTATATTTAACGTCCACTAAAAGTCATTGGATTTCCATAATCCCGGAAGTTTCCCCGCTGGAAGTTGAATTTTATTTTTACATTTGTCTATATTGTGCGATCAGCAGATTCCGAGTGGTGGCAGCTCTATTTAGCTTATTTGGATTTGGTGCAGCAATACCCAACTGCTGACGGCATTCAAACGCCACTTTAATACTTGGTTTTCTATGGCTTATCATTCCTCCCATCCATTTACACTTAGATGGGTTTAATGGAATTTCTGTAGAACACGCATAAGGAAAGGTTTCTTAAACGCAGAAATATTGGCTGCCGGTTAATCTGAAGTTGCTTAAATCTCAGGACGGGTTTTCTTGTGAATTGCATTGCCCTGCTTTCGTTCCATCGTCATCTGTGCAGCTGTCCTGTGTTTACGTTGTTTAGAATGGAAGAGAATATATTGTATAATATATCTGTAAAGGGGTTTGGGCTGTATAGAAATGTAGATTTCTATATAAAAGTAGATCATATAAATGGAATCTCGTGATACAAAGATTGCAATCTTAAGAGAAATGACAGCTGCATCTGTAAGTAAATGATTGCTAAAATGACGCTATACTGTTTTTCAAAATTAGTTAACTTGCTTACTGGCTGTGCTCCCATTGTGTCTGTATAGCATGTTCACGTTTCATGCTTCTCTTATTTTAGAACTGGGACTTATCATGAAATTACACAGCCTTTTACAGGTATTTTCATGTGTGCATTTTAAAGCATCATTTTTTTTCCTTTTTAGCATTATTAGGGAACAGCACCTTAGGGGTTAAAAAGTAGTTGTGCATACAGTGCCATCTAGTGGTTGATTTAAAAAAAAAAACTACAGCATCCTCCCCAACGCCCAGACTTCAAATCCTTTGGGCATGTGAATATAAAAAATAACCTTTGTGCAAGTGGATAGGTTTTTTTTATTGTAACCATTTGCTAGTCAGTGGCAAAGTTGTTCTATAATATGATTATATGGTGATGTATCACATTCGGTATAACTCATTGTAACACACTCAGCTAAGGCCCCAAGATGTGTTTTAACTCTAATTGAAAATTGTTCTGTACAGCGCAATTATACACGTTTTCGCTTATCTGGCAATAAATGAACTCAATTGCTGCTCTATGTTTTGAAAAAAAGATTGGTAGCGCCATAAAGAGTTTTACTGAACGTTTACAAATTTACATAATTTGTTTAGCAAAAAGAAAAGGAGAAAACAAAATCCAGCTGCCTGCCTTGGACTATACGGAAACCTGAGAGAGTTTCAAAGGGGATTTTATTCCAATGCAAAAGGGATGGACGATAATGGACCTCCATGTGTACCTTAATGCCAGCTGACACTCACCGAACGCTACCAAATTGTGTCTCAGCACCATTATCTTACATCTATAGCTACATCTATACAACATTCCAATTCTAGATGTCCATGGTTCTGGTGATGTAAGGTCCATACAAGTTTATGGTGCTGGTGCTAAATAAAAATTTGGCTTACATGAAGGTGCTACCAGAAGCAAAGGGTCTTGGTGGGGTAAGGAGGAGCATCATCAACAATATTTTTTTTTTAAGAATCTGATAACTTTTTTAAAGATTAAATATGCAGCAGTTCAGGTCATCGTTACACAGGGAATCAACTGACTGAACTTTTATTATTAGACTTTTTTATACTTAAAGTGTTCGGTGAGTGTCTGTAGGCTATATCTGCTGCTAACTGTGATTACTGGACCACTGAACTGTGAATGTACTTAGAGACACTGTTGATGACTGTACTGAAAAAATATGTGCAGTAAATAATACATGTTCTTTAAAGTCTAACTGAAGTATAATTATCCCAGCATCAGTAATGATTAAAATATGCCATTATTAAAGGTATTGTACACTGAAAAAATTCTTTGCCTAAATCTATAAATAGTAATAGACATGTAAGAAGCACTTACTCTGATGTGTTTGTGTTGCTGCAAGACTTCATCCAGTACTTGTTTTGCTCAAGCTCAGTTCCTCAGTTACCCAGCCCTCTACCAGACAATCTGACCTCTGTGAGGGCAAGCATGCTCAGTAATCCTTATTGAGGCAGCATTGGGAGAGGAATTTCCCACCATGCAGTTTACATACCAACTCCACCATTTCAGCTACAGCAAAACTATACAAACAGAAGAGTTTATGATAATCAGGCACTTGATTGACAGCTGAAATGTTTGATGTTCCAAATTGGATATCTAAAGAAATAATATACAGATCAACAAATAAATGGTATAGTTATAGTCGGGGTAAATTATAGTTTCCAGTAATGAGCAATTTGAAAAAAAACTAATTTTCCTGTGTACATATCCCTTAATAGAAAAAAAAAACATAACAAAAACATTCTATACCATTCCTGCCATCAGTTTTATATGGCCACTTTAGTGTTATTATCCAATGTTTATCAATGCTACCTGCAATATGGTTCCTAAAGCATGGTACACACCATGCAATAATTCCTCCTGACCAACTGGTCGCAATAGCAATAGTGGCCGCAGCCGACGTTGCCGCGAAGAGCACGCGGTCCGTAGAGGACTGCACGATTGACAGTGGTTTTCGGACATGTTGTGCATTCATCCGATCTGGACAAATGAACAATAGTTGCGTCCGATATACCATGCAATTATTACAGCCTGAATCGACTGCTACACTGAACGATCGGTCGACCGGGCCGAAATATTGCATGGTGTGTACCATGCTTAAAGGCTATGTCCACCCTGAAAAATTTTTTTTTATATATGGTCCCCCCTGGCTCCCAGCCCCAACCGCTATAATTTTTTTTAGAAAGCCCCCCAAACTCTACTTACCTCCCCTCGATCCTCGCCGCGCTCCCGGCCCTCTGCTTGCAAGGAAGCAAGCAGAGGGGCGGGACCGGCAGCCGCGTCTGTGATTGGCTGAGCGGCAGCCATCACAGACGCGGCTGCCGGCACTCATCCTCTCCTGCCGGAGGAAAGAGGAGAGGTAAGTAAGAGTTTGGGGAGCTTTCTAAAAAAAAAGAATATGCGGTTGGGCTGGGAGACATGGGGAATGATTACTTAAGGGGTTTTATGCTAGGGGGAGGGATAGTAGAACGGGAGGGAGGGAGAGGGGGAGGAGGGGGGAAAGGGCTGCAGTACGCATGGCAAAAATCTACCTAGGCCAGCTAGCAGGCAGTGTCCTATATGGACTCTGCTAGCCTCCTGGTAGTCATTTTTTGGGACTTGGGGGGGGACTACAGGAGAACCCTATGGAGCTGGGTGTGAGGTAAGGATTAACTACACTACATGGTGGGGCCGAGTTTGGGGGGATTATAGTTTTGGGGGTGGACATGCCCTTTAATGGGTAAGTAAGGTAGCACAGACATAGAAATGTACATTAAAGGGCAAGTACATCCCCAAATTAATTCTTATAGTTATGCTAATCACCCTTCTCCCCCACCCCCCCAAACCCCATACTGGTTCTAGCTACCTTTTGAAAGACCTACTAGCTGTTCATGCCTTCTCTGCGCAGTGATTGTGTTGTTATTAGCACAGCAGCAGTGGAAGCCGAGAATGGGTGAGGAATTGGGGTCTGTAATTCTTTATGGGGGCAGTTTAGAAAAGGGAAGTATAACTAAATAATGAGATGAATTACAGATTTTGCTGTGGAAAATGCCATTTAGTGCAACCCTGGAGATGTCAATGACAGTCAGATTTGATCCAACCGATTAGTACTGATGGACCCTGTTCTGCTGTTAAGGATTCTGACGGAAATCCATTTGTATGGTAATAAAACGTAAGGCCACATGGGTTCCTAAATAAATTGTTTACTGACACGTAACCCTTTCTTACTAACCTGCCACAAGCTTGCTACAATGAGGAAAATGTAAACAAAATTGGTTACCCTGATATTATGTACCGCGCTGTACCATTCAATATCTGGGAAACAGATGCATTTATAGGAGATCTTTAAAGGACAATTATACTCATCTTTTCCCCGATCCCTGCAGCATATTACCCAGGTGGAGGCCTAAAATCGCTAAGTCCTCACCCTGGGTTCTTTCTCTAACTCCTGCACTACTTACCGCAAATCTGCTTCGGCGATCCAGACTGTTCCACCTCTCTTCTACTGTCAGTGACAGTCACGAGGCAGCCAATTGGAAGACACGCCTCCTTGCAGAGCGTATCTTCCTATTGGCTGCCTCGCGATCTGTCATTGAAGCAGAAGAGCGGAGGAACGGAGCGATCGGCGAAGCAGATTTGGGGTAAGTAGTGCAGGAGTTAGAGAAAGAACCCAGGGTGAGGACTTAGCGATTTTAGGTCCTCACCCTGGGTACTATGCAGCTATGGAGGAAGAGGAGCGAGGGTGAGGTGATTATACTTGTCCTTTAACCTTGTGATTTATTACACAGAAACTTCTGATTGAAATGATAGATCACTTGGTTTTATCTGTGATTCCTTGTGATTTTCTTTCTCTATCACTCCTTCCTCCCATTATCACAGGAAATACAAAGTATTCAGTAAGATAACTAGAAAGGGAAAGTTTAAGTATAAACTTTGAATTTGGCTTGAAGACTGCATTTTGGAAGGAATTTGTGTGTTTGTGCTGCAGATTTTAAAACTCAATAATGTCAATGATGAGGACATTGTTGTTTTTTACTACCCTTTAAATATGTCACATGCATTAAAGGTAGGTCAGTTGGTGTGGGTGTATTCATATCAGTTGGGGGGATAAAATACTAACTTTTTTGATGATTGGTCAAAATGAGTTTTTTTTACTTTAGTTACCCTTTACGTTGGCTGCCATAGTAATGGATAAGTAGATCATAGGTGTGTGTACCCGTGTCTGGTTGAGGGGGTATATCTTTTTTGTGTTTACAACCATAAAACTATCTTTTATTGAAATAAATCTAAATTAGTTTTTTTTTTACTTTAGTTACCCTTAATATGGCTGCCACAGTAATGGATAAGTAGATTAGTAGTGTGGGTGTACCTGGGTCTGGTTGAGGGGGTATGTCTTTTTTTTTGTGTTTATAACCATAAAAACTATCTTTTTGAGGATAAATCTAAATTAGTTTTTTTGACTTTAGATACCCTTTAAATATGGCTTCCATGGGAATGGAAAGGTAGGTCAGTAGGTGGGTGTACCTGGGTCTGGTGTGGGGGTTGGGGGTACCACCATTTCTATTATGACCATGAAACAAACTGTTTTGAAATATCCACATTTGAGGATTGTTACCATTAAAGTCTATGGGAAAAATGTCTGAAAATTTGCCGATAACGCCGTACGCTTCCGCGGATTAGTCGGTTGGGACAAATTATTGTATGGTGTGTACCCACTTTAATGGGAGAATCACATTGAGCTCAGTTCAACATGTCACTGATCACTGAATGCAGGGAGTTCTGTATGGGAAGGGCCAGTGAATGCAGGGAGTTCTCTATGGGATGGGCCAGTGAAGCAGGGATGGGCCAGTGAATGCAGGGATGGGCCAGTGAATGCAGGGAGAATCACATTGAGCTCAGGTCAGACTGTCACTGATCACTGAATGCAGGGAGTTCTGTATGGGAAGGGCCAGTGAATGCAGGGAGTTCTCGATGGGAAGGCCATGGAATGCAGGATTCCGATGAAGGAACATAATGCAGGGAGTTCTCGAGGGGAAGAGCCAGTGAATGCAGGGAGTTGTTGAGGAAAGAGGCAGTGAATGCAGGGACTTCTCGAGGGAAAGGGCCATTAAGTGCAGCAGTTCTCGATTGGAAGGGCCAGTGAAAGCAGGGCGTTCTCAAGGGAAAAGGGAAATGAGAGCAGGGAATTCTCGAGGGACAGGGCCAGTGAATGCAGAGATTTCTCAATGGAAGGGCCAGTGAATGCAGAGACTTCTCAGGGGGAAGAGGCAGTGAATGCAGAGAGTTCTTGAGGGGAAGAGGCAGTTAATGCGGAGTTCTTTTGGTGAAGGACCAGTGAACTGAGGAGTTCTTGATGGAAAGGGCCAGTAAATGCAGGGAGTTCTCGATGGGAAGGGCCGAGAATGCAGGGATTTCTCGAGGGGAACAGGCAGTGAATGCAGGAAGTTCTATGGCGAAGAGCCAGTGAATGCAGGAAGTCCTTGATGGGAGGGCCAGTTGAATCAGAGGTTTCTTGATGGAAAGGCCAGGGAATGCAGGGAGTTTCAGGGGAAGAGCAGTGAATGCAGGGAGTTCTCATGGGAAGGTCCAGTGAATGCAGGGAGTTCTCGATGGTAAGGGCCAGTAAATGCAGGGAGTTCTCGATGGGAAGGGCCAGTGAATGCAGGGAGTTCTTGAGGGAAAGGTCCAGTGAATGCAGGTAGTTCTCGATGGATAGGGCCAGTGAATGCAGGGAGTTCTCGATGGGAAGGGCCAGTGAATGCAGGGAGTTCTTGAGGAAAGGTCAATGAATGCAGGGAGTTCTCAAGGGTAAGAGGCAGTGATGCAGGGAGTTCTTGAGGGGAAGGGCCAGTGAATGGCAGGGAGTTCTCGAAGGATAGACAGTGAATGCAGGGAGTTCTCACTGGGAAGGGTCGAGAATGCAGGGAGTTCTAAACCGGGAAGAGCCATGAATGCAGGGAGTTCTCATGGGTAAGCAGGGAGTTCAATTCTGGAAGATTTCACTATGTGGCACCCCTTGAGATTCCACAGTTGTCATTCATAGCGCTGCAGTGTAGAAATATATTACTTTCCTATATTATTAAGGGCCATCTAGCGTTATATCTTATTACTAAGTGTAGCTGAGTAACCTCTATTTTTAGCCCTGACCTGGGAAATCCAGGCCCATAACCAATTGAACTAGTTGAAAGTCTATGGCTGTGAATTGTTTTTCCTTGACTGTCCGTCCCATCTGAATGCAACGTTCGCAAGTGGTCTCACCAGAATCAAATACTGAGACTCACGTTTAGTAATCCTGCATAACATAAACACCTTTAAAGGTTTTCTCCATAGAGGTCTGGAATTCAATTTCGACATTTACCTTCCCCTTGAAGAGTGGCCTTGGATAGATAGAGAAGAGAGATAGATAGAGATAGATAGAGAGATAGATAGATAGATAGATAGAGAAGAGAGATAGATAGAGATAGATAGAGAGATAGATATAGAGATAGATAGATAAGAGAGAGAGAGATAGAGAGATAGATAGATAGAGAGAGAGATAGAGATAGATAGATAGATAGATAGATAGATAGATAGATAGATAGATAGATAGATAGATAGATAGAGAGATAGAGAGATAGATAGATAAGAGAGATGGAGAGAGATAGATAAGAGATAGAGATAGATAGAGAGAGATAGATAAGAGAGATAGATAGAGAGAGAGAGAGAGAGATAGATAAGAGATAGAGATAGATAGAGAGAGAGAGAGATAGATAGATAAGAGAGATTCTATCTATCTATCTATCTATCTATCTAATCTATCTATCTATCTCTCTCCTCTCTCTCCTCCTCTCTCTCTCCTCTCTCTCTCTCTCTCTCCCCTCCTATCTATCTAACATTTGGTAACAATAATTCCTTAATTCTCTCATAGTTTGCAGTCTGGTCATTGCACCTTTTTTAATGTTGGAAATTTAATCTTCAAAATGAGGAGGAACTTATTAGATTTTACTTCTTGTTTAAATGAGACTTTAACAATGAATGGAAAGCATGAGGAAAGACAATTTTCACACAAAGACAATTCACATTGATGTCAGATTGTATGTAATAAACATGAGCTGTATTGTAATAAAATAATTTTTTCAGGGCAAGAGACTCATCAAAAGTTCAACCACATAATGAATAAATCTATCATACATTTTCATTGTCTTTGGTTGACCTACGCCATGGCAGTCTCACATTTAATTGCTCGTTCCCCCTCCCAAACACAAAGAGCACTTGAAGGACCTTTATTGCCAACACTAGAAAAGGTTCCAACAGGAGGAATAGCAATAGGAATCAGGAGAACGCAAGATTGGCCTGACAGTGTTGGGACTGTTGATTTGGTAAGAATACTTGGCCATGAATCACTGAACCCATAGGAGTTCATAACGCTTTAACTTGAAAATAAAAACAAGACCAACGTAAGGCTGATGCAATAAAAGGTGCAGAACATGCTAAACATTACTTATAAGTTCTCACAAATATGACACCTGCACAAAAAATAATAATCTGCCCAGTACCTGTCTTAGAGTTGATGGCGAAGAAGTTCTGAGGGTTCCCACTTGTAATGCATACATTAACTATCGCTCGAGTTGGAATCGGGATCGGTAGCCTGAATCTGGAGGACCGACACATCTTTTGGAGAATTCTCCATGACACTGGGGTAATAGATGGGCTCTGAAGTTAGCGGAGCATTGTCATTGACATCTTCCACTTCAATGTAAACTTCAATGGTGGAGAACAGAGGGACCACCGCTCGTCAGTAGCAATAAATCGTTAACCATAAGATTGGGTGGTCCCTTATCCAGTATATCTGCTGTGTAGATGATACCTATTAAAGGAATAAACATTGTAAGTTTCTGGATATACCGAAAGGAATAAACCTTGGGGAAAATACATTTTTTATATGATTTAGATTACATTATTAAGGATTAGAGGAAGAGTTTGAAAATGTCCCCATCGTATGTATATGTTTATTTATATAGCGCACTTGGGGACGCAGACTGTACAGTATTAAAAGTGACTTATGTATTAAACCCCCTTGTTAACCCCAAGTGTACCCTGTGACCTGTTCTTTTTGTTTGGTAGTCATAAACTCCCTAGTGACCAATTACATTTACCAAAAGCCAAACTTCCCCACTGATATAGAAGCTTTATATATCAGTGGGGAAGTTTTTACAGTTTAACATAACGTTTGCAGTTGAACCCATTTTTAAGTCTAGACATGAAGGTAACGGCAATGTTGTTGTCCTCATAAAATATACCAGACAATCACCTCAATTACAAGGCAACGTCAGCCTTTGAGAGCACCGAAGAGTTCTCAATAACAATGCGTAAGGGTTGGCCCCGCTGTGAAATATGCGCAATGTGATATATTTTTCGATGGCATCTGCTATGTGCATCGCATAGACACCGCGATATGTATATAGAATTTTATTTATATAGCCCCACATGGGTACGCAGCGCTGTACATTACAAAATACACAGTATACAAACAGGGGATAAGTGCACGCTATTATACATAAATTCAATTTACAATAAAAAAGTTTCAAAGTTAAGTATACACATATATATGTATATACATATATATAGCATAAGTGAGATAACATTGTAATTGTGGTGTCCATGTCCCACTATCTACACCATTTTGCCAACACATGCCATCACTATTTTTGGTGCACATTGCATGCTTGTCATTTAACACAACTAAAATAAAAATGTGTGAAACCGTGCATCCCTACTGCTCCAAAAATCGGACCGGACGGACAGTGGGCCTTATCATAAAGGTTCGTACACATGTGCGATCGCGGGCGCCAACCCCCAACTTACGATGTGTATGAAAATCTTGCCGTGTATGGGCACTTTTTCACCCAAATTGGCCGCTCGTTCGAAGATCCGCCTGGCCGGTCAGGCAACGATCCCCAAACTGAACAGCTCTTTTGGGAAAGAAGTGGCCATTGATGTCCAATTATCGTCCGAAACTGCCTTCATACACATAGTACATCGCAGGTCGGCATCCGTGATCGCAAGCGTGTATGAACCTTAAGTGTGGGCTTATTTTTTGCCTAGCCCCTGTTACAACAGTAAGCGTGGCTTTAAGATTATGGGTAACCGCTTTGTGTGTTCTCCCTAAACTGAGTTAAACATCCGACATATTAGTATTTATATCATGGATGTGCATTATGCAACCCTCCAGCTGTTGTTAAACTATCAGATCCCAGGGACAACTGTTAGAATTGTGATAGGCAGCAAACAGCAGGAATCCTTATGTGCTGAAGTAAAGACACGTTGTAGACTTAAAAGGAATCTCTGCCTCTCGGCCCCTTTATTTAATCCCCCTACTTATACATGGAAATGTGTACTATAAGCAAAGGAGGGAACAGTAGACAGCAGACAGTGTAACAAATAACTCGCCTGGGTAACATTAGGAGCCTTTCAAAGTCTGTAAGATAGGAAACAGATTGGGAGTTTGTATAAACCTGAGAATGTTTTCCCTGTCATAGGGTAGATGGCCAATAACTCTGTAGGTACATGACAGCTCCACCAATGTAATCACGTCACAGACTGCACAGGCACCGGGACTCTCCTACTGTTACCAAGACCCTGACATCCCTTTTGATGTTTAGCTAAATAGACATAGACTTGGGAAGTGCACTTTACCTGCACAGACAAAATGCATGAGTGCTGCCACAATGTACTCTTGCTTTCCATTAACTTGCAGTTAGCAAACGGGCGTGTGTTCCTGCCAGAATGGCTCTTTTTATGTTTCAGACAGGATCTGATATTAACTGTGAGGTGAGGGGTGTAGGAGCGGTAATAGGTCTGTACGGCTCCTGTTTTATCTCAAAGGGTCTCGTGTCAGGGAGTGTAGGACCTATTCATTTAGACCAGATGCACAAGATGTAAATACCAATTACAAATACTATACCATTAGATATACTTTATTTACAGGGATCTATGCTCTGCTATAATAACACACATACAGTATATGCAGTATATGGGGCCCTATTAATACATTTTATGAAGATGCTGGGGGTCCAGCGTCTATCCAATGGGAAGAGCTTCTAGCAGACACCCCTTCTCATTGGTTAGGCTCTGGGCCAAAAGGGGGAGTGGAGCAACAAATTATCCTTCCATGCGGAATCTTAATATCTAGTACATATCATAAACAGGCTCTGGACAAACATTCCCAACAGCATTTTGTTCAATATGTATTTAATATATTTTATATATAATTATAATATATATATAATTATAATAATGATGGGGAGTTAGCACATGTTTTCTTATGTGGCTCTGGTCCTATCCACATCTTCCATACACAGCAATCATTAAACCGGACAGCACAGACATTTAAGTTAATGGAAAGGGCCCTTAGCCTAATTATTATCTGACAAAGGGTTAATGTATCTCCTGAAACTTTATAAGTGTTCTTAATAAACCCAGTCTTTGGTTTGATGATTGCTAATATTTAATTGGATAATTCCTCTATATAATTTGGGCTGTGCCGAACAGAACGATTCGCCCTACAATTTCACCCTTTCAGTGCAATGGGGAAGGGAGATCGTTATGTAGTAGTGATATTTTTCTGTCCTTTATTCCCTAGTTTTTATTTAGAAGAGGCTAATGAGTAACTTGGAATCCCACTGAACGCAATCAGCCAGACTGTGTATATCTGTACAGACAGTTTATACTGTACGTACAGTAGCACACTTGCTGATACCACTACCTATGCAAAGAAGTTGCCATATTGAGGAGCCTACGAAGAGTTAAATTCACGGTAACTGGAACAACCATTACAAACGCCTGTTCAAACACATGAAGCACTTGCTATGGTTGTCATAGCACACGTTAAGATTTCAAAGACAGTCCACATATCAGTTCCCCAGCATGTGTATACATGCATGAAGACAAATAATATTTTGTGCACACTGCTGGAGTAAAGTGAAGTCTGATCAGAATAAGAAATCATCAGCCAAAGTGTCTAATTTCCAAGGAGGTAAGAGAAAGTACTCTTACCTCTTCTTTTACTACTATTGCAGATAGCTGCTCCTGCCCCTTCCCGACATGTCGATATTCCGTGTTTCTCTGACATGGACACACATGACAGCAACTCGGGAAGCCGTGATTTTTACTACCTAGGTCTAAAAGAAAGTGCAATTGGAAAGTAGGAAATAGTGTTGGGAAGTTTCTTCCCTTTACGTAAATTTAAGAAATGATGGTTTAGATGAAAGCATTTTCTGTATTTGCACGGTGACATTTCGCTTTCCTCTACATGTGCACTAAGGGCAAATCGTCTTTCATTGATAGGGCCACTGTAAGGACAGAAAGCGAAGAAGCTTCTAACTGTGAAAATGATTCTGGCCTTGATGGTTGGTCGCCTTTTGAAAATTGCTCGACAATTATCTACGTCTCCCCTTTGAAATTCCCAGATTCAATCCCTTCTACGTTCCCTCGTTCGGTGTTCGAGAAAGAATAAAGAAAAATAAAATGTATTCCGGCTCTTTCATTATTCGGTCGTTTCTCAACTCCAATATTGATAAAACTATTACCGCCAGGTTCATGGTCAATGAAGTGTATTTCAGATTGATATGAAGCTTTACTCGCTCGCATTATGGACACATCCTTCGTTCTTTATGGTGGAGAACACAGAATGAAATAGCTGTTAAAGGATAACTTTACTCTAAAAATTTACTTTTTAAAATGTAAAGTACCTGGGGTAAGGAGGTAGGGATGATTATTCATACCTCACAATCATTTTGTTAAGGAACTACAAACCGTACAGTTTTCATTTGCCAGGTAAGTCTGGACTATTCCTGTATTAAAGATAGTGCTGAAGCCAGGAGGAAGACTGGCAAAATCAGTTTTCTTTGGGCTGGTGCTCCTCCCAGAAACAATATTGGCAGTAGGAATTATCAATCCTGTATCCCTGTCCCAAGTACTTTCAGTTTAACTGTTTTTTAATAAACTTTATGCACACGATAGTTCTCCTTTAAAAAAAAAACATTTTAAATTAAAAGGTAACAAAAGGCTACATTAAGATTTTAAAGGACATGTCCACCCCATTGATAACTTTTGGGATAAAGTAGGTCCCCTCCCACAGCCCCAACCACTATAATAGTTTTTACAGAATCTCCCCAAATCATTACTTCCATGCCTCTTTCCTTCGGTGTACTGTCCCGGCCCTCTGCTTGCATGAAACCACAAGCAGGGGCTGGACTGGCAGCCACGTCTTGATGGCTGAGAGGCAGCCAATCACGGATGCGGCTGCCGGCAGAGGAGAACGCCGGGGGAGAGAGTAGGTAAGTAGAGTTTGGGGAGTTATGAAAGCACCAACTAGGCCTTTTCTAAGCAAGACAGCAGTCAAGAGGTGTTGAATTAAAGGACAACTATACCATAAATAAAAAAATAAATCCTATGTTTTGCTGAAGAAGGTACCGCAGCGTACCGAAACGTTACACCTTTGTGTACCCATGTATGACACAATAAAATACATGGGTTTGTAAGTCTGATGTGCATGGTCTACATTATTATTTGCTATAAAAAAAATTGGGTAAAATACTCTTTAAAACACAGCAATGGCTCATAGATATATATATTGATTTGCTTCAGTTTAGTTTTCTATAAAAGTGTCTGTGTTCCTTTAAGACTGTTTGCACTGCTCTACAGAAATGAAAGGGACTATTCATGTCTCGCTGTACAGAGGTGATGTTATTGGTTTAGCGAGGGATCCAGCCAGGTACATTCCTCATCCTCATTTCACATTCGTTTGCCAAAAGGCAAATACCTCTCGCGTCTCTTGAAATTCTTATAAGGTAAAAGAATGTTGTGCCAGGAGCTAATCAATGGGAGGTCGTAGGGACACCAACTGGAACATTTAGCACTACGGAAGATGTTTCTGTAGGGTAATGACACACAATAAATGCCGTTTGGATTGTAAAAGTCAGTGTTTTATTTTAAATGGGAATTAAAGGGCAACCATACCCAAGAATGCTCCCAAATTAGATTTTATATGTTAAGGATCCAATCGCTGGATAGAGAAATCCTATCCCTATCTCCCTGGGTGGCCATATGATTAGAGTGAGCTGTCAAGGTATCACTTGTGAAGCAGCTACAGATCACCGCTCGCTTTACTATACCTGTGTGATTATTTCCCTTAAAGGGGAACTACCCCCCCCCTCACTCCACACATCAATACAACACAGGTGCCCATACACATGCAGCCTCAATTGAAAATACAAGGACCCAATTCACAAAACAATGGAAGGAATGTTACATATATACTTTATATAAAGTATATATAAGAGTGATCGTTCCTTTCTTACAAAGGGACAAATAAATTGCTTTCCTTTACTGAATTTAGGGGAGCCAATTCTAACCATCAGCCATGATGCAGCCAACAGAACCTTTAAAACACTTCTTCTTAGATCAGAGTTACTTACCTAAACTTTTCTTGCTGCTCTGGTTCCCTTCCCCTCTCAGTCTATTGGACATAAGGCCAGTTGTGCTCTGCAGGAAACATGTCTTCCTAGTAGCCACATGCAAAGATGGAGAGGGTACCGTACAGCGAAAGAAAAGTTTAGGTAACAAACTCAGACCTTGGTCCTAACCCTGAATACTATTCATAGAAGAAGTGAGTATTTTCCTTTAATGTTAGACAAAGGAAATAATCACACTAGGGGTGCAATGAAGTGAGTGGTTAGCTGTCACCGCTACATGAAAGCACACCTAGGGTGGTAGAATAGGATTTCCTACCACCCAGGGTTAGGGACTTTAACATATCAGGAGTATTTTTTTGGGTGTGGGGGTGTGTGTGGTGGGGGGGGGTTAAAGTTTTCTTGATTGTGCTACAATGTTTAAACCAACAGAGAGAATTGATAAATCCCATATTAGATTAGAATCTAGCTAACGGTTTTAACTGGGCATTACATTCATTTCTTTTATAGTTAATGTGGAGATTGAACAAACGTGATATTAAGAGCGAGGAGCGAGGAGCGAGGTTTTCTAAAAACTGCATGGCGCTAATAACTCAGCTGGTTTCCTGTATCTCATATTAACATAACAAAATCCGTCCCATTCATACAGCCATAATCTGCATTTAGGGAACCTCAGAGAGCATTATACTTCATTTTCATTATCACTGTGTGTGTATTCTCTTCGTGTCTCCAGAGATAAATAAATACAAATTCTATTTCTAGGCTTTTCCCTGATGTCTATAAGGTCCCACTGACTAGTACTTCAGACTTATGCTAGAGCTCTAAGGTTATTTCTTTTTTATTATATTCTCCTGCCGCTCAGATCCCTTTCCCACAATTCCTTTGCAACACGAGAGCTCAAAATGGCAGCAGAAAAAAAAAAATTTTCAGTTTTTAAAAATCTCTTGCAGTATTCTTATACATCAGCAAATAATTAGGTAGTAAAGACTGGTTCGCAAAGCTTAATTTTTCAGCAAAATCTGCCAACCAAAAGAAAATAACCTACTAACTTACTACAAATCAGTGCTACCTCTTTAATTCTGGCCGGAAGACCAGTATTATTTGGCAGAAATTGGCCTGTGTGTGCCAGGGTAAGCTAGCCGTTCACACGCGATACTGCCATAATACAGTAGATTCCAATGGAATCTTGAAAACTTGTCCATATTTGACACACAGTTCAAGATCTCTATACCATCACAATTGTTATTGTGGTTGTAATCATGGCATAACACACGTTTGATAAGCACCAAAACAATCGATCCCGTGACTGAAAAACAAGGACGGGAAACCATATAAAATAAAAGATTTCCAATTTCTGTACCTCAAACCAAGACCATTTTTAAAGTTAAATGGAGAATGCTGTTGAATTAAAGTCTTTTCTGGCCAGTGGTCCTCGATTCACGGTGGACATGAGAAGATCACCTTCTGCTTTCTTCAGCTACACTGGACCCAATGCCGACATCCCTTCCACCCCAATGCTGAATGAGGCTGAACAACCTTTTGGAAGGTTCATGGCAGTATCCTGGGTGTTGAATTACTGCCTTATTTTACCAAATGTTAATTTGTCCCTTTCATTCTTAACTCAATAAATAGTTTTCCTCCTGTTTCAGGTCCATTGGGTTATTTTAGGGAAAGGTTTTCCTTACATTACTTTTGTCTACAAGCCGTGAATTTAGTAGGTGAAAATGATACTTCTTCTCCCTAATAAAAACAATATGAAACTTTTTGTACATCAAGCTAAAGTGAGCAGCAGCGCCAAAGAGAAATAAATACATTCACTTAATAAATGTTACGGCTTCAGACCATAGTAAATAAGTCAACAGCCCAATAACTATAAACTGCCTGTCTGTCCGATCGGCTACATAAAATACTATTGGGACTATGAAAGCAAATGGAACGGCTTTTACGTCTGCCCATTTGTTGGATGCTATTTATTAATTTTATAGGCCTTAGTTCTACCTACATTTAAAAGACGTTTCCCTGTAAAATACTTTTCTTTTTTCTTTCGCTGTAACGTGTCTTTTACAGGCTCAGTGGTACCACATGCACAATGAGGATGCTCAGAGCCCCCCCTCTCCCTCACTTCTGGATCTACATGCATAGGTGTAACTAGAAATCATAAGGTCCCCCAGTGAAACTTTAAGGCTCACCCTACCGCACTGCTTACAGTGGCTTTTAAGAGAGCTTCCTATTGGTGGGAGGGTGGATTAGAAATCTTCAATGGCTGTCCCTTGTTTCTACACCCCCTGTAGCTATGTGAATCATCATTTTAAAATTTCTGTGGCATTATTTAAAACATTTGATCGAAATTTTCAAATTTCCTAAACAGCATTTTTCATACACAATTTTTAATTTCCGAATATTTAATTTTTCAATCCTAGTTTTTTGTATTTTTTTTTCTAATTCCATCAGATTTTCGGAACCATCTGTTTCAAATTGAAACCATTTCGTTTTCAAACCAGGAACCATCATTACTACGATCACATATATCCAGCTGTTTTGTTTTGCCATAAATATATGTGTAGCCCCCCTATTTGGGATTGGCCAACTTGTTTTGCTAAGTATATATAAGGCAGCTTACTCGAAACGTTCGCTGTATTTGGGTTATAGCTCTAGCCCTAGTGATGACACCGTATTTCCCCTTTAACACACAGTACAGCTTGAGTAATAACAAACAAACACTGTCTGCATTTCCTTTACTAAAGTGATAATAAAAGTGTAAAAGGGTTAAACACGTAGTTATTATGTAAATATAAATTCTTTCTATACACACATATATTGGCATAACAAATAACAGTGCCTATTGTAACAATATTTTCTATACTCCTATAAACATTAAAGGTACTGGTCTTTAATAGATCCTTAAACAAAGTAGTTCTAGAGCAATTGGGGTGCGCACCCCTAACGTGAAGATCCCTGTATAGTGTTGCACCCAGACCTTATGTTGGAGCTCATTCAGTATTGTAATCCATACAGTTAATTGGCACCGCAGTCACCTGCTGGAGAATCCCACACACACACTTATATCCAGAGGCAAATGCAGTTTACTGGTAATAATGAACTGGGTATTGAAGATTAATATGGTCTCTGGATGACGGCATGAAAGGGTGTCTCAGGTACACACTGTATATCTGTTTGAGCCTCTTCTGTGCTTAGCAGGACCCTATGCAGCACACTGCACTACTCACAGTTGGGAGTCACTGGATAGTCACACAGTCAGACTCAGAACTTGACACAGTTTATCATCAACTTTTCCCACAGCTTTCTCAAAGCAACTTTCTAATGCTGTGTCTTCTTCTCTCAGTCCACAGCAGCACGCTTCCTTGCAGTCTGTCCCTGATTCAGCACCACCACGCAGTCTCCTCCCCCCTTCCTCCCAGGATTCCTTAGCTCTCCTTCCTTAAATTGACTGGTCCTTCCCATTGGGCTGCCTCAGTCATGTGACAGCTTTAGCAATTGCCATATTGTAGGGGAATACCTTAAATAAAATCTTTTTGTTAGTGTTTCTATCCCCAGACAGAGTGGCTGAATTTTACATGTCCAGAAGGTAAGAGAAAATTGAAGTTCTTAAGCATACTTAACCTGCAGCACTAAATGACAGCATTTTTTTTATTTACAGGGGGTTCATATGAATGATATGATTCATATATTGATGATAATGAATCTTGCAAATTTGTATAATATTAAAGGCCTACTAAACTTTTTCAAAATTAAAGTACTTTTTAAAAGTACCCTTTTCTTCCTTTATTAAAGATAGAGCTGAAGCCTGAGTATGCCTGGTAAAGCCGTTTTCTTTATGCTGTTGCTCCTCACAGAAGGGAGTAGAAATGACCATTCCTACTTCCCTTCCCCAAGTATTTTCACTTTAACTCCTTTTTTAAAAAACCTTTTGTGCACTATCGTTCTCCTTTAATTGACAGATAAATAAATCAGTATTAAACCAAATCATCATCCACGTAAATTGTATATGAATTCCTTCTTTTTAAATCAATTTTTCTAACTAAACCTCCGTCCCTTGTTATTCGTCTACTACCTTTTGTGTATTGTGTTTTGTGTATTCTCCGTTTTCAATGATGAATGCTAAATCCTAAGCCTGGTTGTCATTGTCATTCATCTTTCTGAGCCGTTGACCATAAACCCCCTGTAGGATACACAAAATGACAACTAACTGAAGCGCGGATCAATAATGTACGATTGTGATTTTCTATCCTCTGAGAATAAAAGTCTTCACATAAATTTAACTTCAATCCAAGTGTGAGATTTCCAGGGAGATCAGATCTTCCCTCCTGCTAAGTGATTGCTACCATATACTCAAGGACGGAGTTATCATGACACTTTATTTAGCTCTGGAGGTGTTGTAATTGTGATTCCCTCAAACATCAGGTTGTAAGTAATTATTTAGCCGAACGTTGCGGTTGCTGAATGTTTAAAGTAAATTTGCTTTTTCATCACCGACTTCTACAAGGCTCGCCATGTCCTTGGTAGGGTGTATTGGAAAGACTGAAATGTTTTTGGCAGGGATGTTCACTTCCAGCTGGGAGAGCATCGAACTTCAAACTGCCAGCCTTCACGTAATCCCCCCAGGGTTTTGCAATGTACAATAGGTGAAGAATCTACAGCACTAAAACATTAATTTTGCTGGTACACACACCACACACCACACACACCACACACCCCACACTTTTTTTTCCTGACAGTCAATCAGTACAAATGTGTGTCTGGACAATTGGTCTTACTGGCCAAATGTGATGTTTCTGTATGCAAAATGATTGGTCAGGATAAAATATCCTCTTTCTTTTTAAAGATATGTACACTGGGAAATTAGTTTATTTAATCACCCATTACTCAAAACTATAATTCTTCCCAACTATCACTGTACAATTGTTTTGGCACTGTCCCCTATTTCTTTAGATACTAGTCTGAAACAGCTTACATTTCAGCTTTCAATCAAGTGCCTTAGTATCATAAAACCCTTCTGCTTGGTGGAAATTCCCTTTCTCAATGCTGCCTCATAGAGATTACTGAATATTCTTACCCTGACAAAGAGTCAGATATCTGGCAGGCGGCTGAGCTTGAGCAATCAAGTACTGGATTGAAGTCACGCAGCAACACAACAAGTGCTGCTTCCATGTTTCATTTATAGACCAAAATGAGGCAAATTCATATTTTCAGATTACAATTCCTTTAACAACGACCACCAGTGTTTCCTTATCTATACACCATATCTATACACAATCTCATATAGATTTCAATGGAAAGAGGCCTGATAACATACAGCTCTGTTGTATGTCTGTGCCTCCCTTTTCTCGGATTAAGCTGGTGGAAAGGGGAGCTGAACTATTCATGTGCTAGCTTCTCCATGTTGGTCAATGATGAAGAAACGAGGGACTTTTACTTGGAGACATCACTTTTAATGCTTTGTAGGAAACATATTGTATTTATCTTTAAAAATTCAACTTTGAAAAGATTTAGGCAGTCCTCCAGGGTGCTGGGTCATTCAAGTTGCTAACTTGACTTTGTAAAGTTTAATTCTGACGGATTTCTTCTCTTTAAAATATTATTCTACGCTACCTCAAAGTTATCTTTCATGTAATAACATAGAACTTAGAACCTATATCTATTCCGTCCAACATTCCTTTATAATCAGTAGAAGCTTTGTTTAATTAAAAAAGAAAAAAGTTTTTTTTTGACAAATGAAATGGAAAAAAAATGGCTGCAGAACTTAAAATGGGGGTTGAGGATAATGTGTATACTATATAAAATAGATGTTTTTTTAAATGTTATCTATACCCCAAAATAAAGCCCAATATCACTATCCAGGGTGAGGCCCTAATTGGCTAAAAGTAAGTAGTTCATTTAAGATTTGTAACTTTGTCCTCAACCAGTCCCAGATCTATCCAATGGATTACATGATTCTTGCAGATAGTCTCTTGCCATTGGTAGCCCTGGGCCTAAGGGGGTGGAGCTAGAGCAGGTAGCATTTAAAACTTCAACAACAGCTAAAAAAGGTAAGACAGGATAGTCTTGTTGTCCTTTAAGTTCTAGTAATAGGGTTTTAAAAAATAATATTTGGGCTCCAGGGCTCATTACTACATGTTTAGGGTTTACCATTTTGGTAAAAATTAAGCATTCCCCCTCCCACAAAATTCTTTACTATTTAAGACTACCAAGTCCTATAACATGTGGCAAGTTTTCTATAAACACTACATGTCAATAGAAATGCTTTTCATCAGGTTTTGAATTACTCGAAAGCTTTTTATTGTAAACATAAGTGAACATGTAAGGCTTTGATCTTTTGCTTGAATATTTCTGGAAACGTTGTGTGAGGTTCTGTGTTTAATACACTTCTTATCAGTTCATATCTCCACTATATAACCACACTGTATTAAATCTCCCCTTACATCTACAGCCATGAAAAATGTAAAGAAAAAAAATAGATACTGTCATATAGTTTGCATTATCTGTACCCCAATTAAACGTAATAAAAAAAATAATATTGGAAACAAAAAACAATAAACCACCTTTACAGGCCATTACTGACAAATTATTTTATGGCTGTAAGATATAGACAATTTTATAAACTTCTTTCAGACACCAAACACAATACTGAACAGATAAAGGGGCGTATTTGGATCAGGTTACTAGATCGATTAAATAATCTATTCACGTTTAATGTGGAAAGTGAAAACCAGTCAGTGAAACCACAATGGTCATTGATGTCCATATGATCAGTTTAGAAATGAACCATAAACACATTAGCATATGGACCAGCTGAAACTGTCCAAATCCTTTATTATCCTAAAGTATAATAAACATGTGTCTAACCTTCAAGGAAGATTCACAATTTAGTGAGACAGAGTAGCTATGTAGAAAGATGCGTCACTTTATTTAATTATATATCAAAGTTCAAAGCAATGGACTTTCTCCCCACATGGACCGATTGGTCTTAGTCTGCAAATTCAGTTGAATAAATACTTAAATAACAATTAACTGTGATGGAACTAACCGAAATAAGAAATGGGTTTACTGACTCTTTCTAATCAGTAGTACACACCCCCTAGTTCACTGGGCTGTATACCCACCCTGGGCCAGAAAGCAATACAATCACAAAGGGAAAACTTCATAGAACATGGTTTATCTTTCATTTAAAAATGTTTCCCCAGCTTTTCTACAGGAAACAAGGGTTGAAATCTTATAGCAAGTTAGGATGTAAAAGTTACCATATAAAATGTTAATGTTTAGACATGTTTATTTTTCCTATTTAAATGTAATAATATGGTTTCTTTGAGTGGTGAATTAAAGATTTTTTTTGTTCCGGAAGTAGTATTAAAATGTAATCAATTTCTATCTTCAATAAAAAAAATAATTACAGAGGGTATTCCTCCATGGCCTAATTTTAATTTATGATAACATGCCGAGAACATTTTGCCATGAAGTAACCATTGTCGTCATCACAATACTTGTGTTTTTTTTTTTCCTTGTGTCTACAAGAACTAAAAACCAAAGGAGTACCGGATTAAAATCCTATCAATGTTACCTTCCGTTCATTGTCTGTCCCGCCAAACATAAACCTTATCCAAATCTTCGAGACCATCTCTACACAATTTCTATTAATGAACCTTGGGAATGACAAATAAATCCCATGTAATTTCAGATGTCCCTGCTAAACGCTGTACATTACTTCCATTCTGATATTATTAATGAACCCCGCAACTTCAACTAATACATGGCTGATCTATAAATTAATACGTATTAGACTACCGATCTGCTGTTTTTCCCATGGCACAACAAAACATAACATTTATTTTCCTTTTGCTCTCTTGCATTCTGATTTTAAAGAGATTTCTTGGTTGTTTGAAAGGCATCAATTAATATAGAAAGTTTTCCACAAGGAAGATTTTGGTTCTACACATGACCTTTACATTTCTAACAATAAAATATCTTATATCTTCTCAGATGAGACAAAATGGTATTTTTGTGCAAACAAATTACTTAATGACACAAACATCTGAAGAATACAAGAATATTAGACAAACTAAACAATGATGGCGTAATTTAAAATGATGTGCTGCCTAAGTTCACTAATTATGGCAACCTGGAATACGTGAAACACATTCTATTGCTAGCTACATAAACCTTGCTACAGGAACATTGTTAAATTTAATATCTTCCGTTTCAATTATTGAATGAGTTGTTTGTATTTGTGACTTTCACATGGAAAAGCAGAATTATGATTCTACTACAACAAAACTATTGCATCAACTTTTTAGTAGGTAGGTAAATGGTCTAATACAGTTCACAATTTCTGCCTAGCAAGTATTAGTTCACTCTCTCAATATTTCTGTAAAATAAGATTTTTTCTATTATTGTAAAAATAACCCTTTGTGTAAAGTATTGTGTCATTATCTAAAAGTAAATGGTCAATAATTAAAGATGGCTAATTACGTTACTGTAAGGCCATACATTATAAAGGCGCTGTATTGCTTTTAGTGATACCCGCGCATTTAACGATTGGTTTAACGGTCATTAATTTATGATTGTTATAATGGTGCGTAAATGGAAAAAAGTTTATGATCCCCATAGAATACCATTGTGGTAGTTTATTGCTACATGGTATTCTGACCGAATTTTGGTTGTAAAGTACGATCGCCCCCGTATATTTATGGCCGCCATCGTAATTTAAACAATAACACGTAGTATCATGCTAACGTTAATACCGCGCGTTTTAAAATTTGGCCCTGAAAAACTGAACCAGTAAATCAAGGGACTACTAATAAGTGGCCGAGTTCTAGACATCTTACATTATACAGCAAAGGAAAAAATATCTTCCTGCATCACTCTGAGGTCATCAAATATTCTTGTAACTATCAAATAACATGTTATTGATGAAATGTGTTGCATTATTTCGGTAAGATGGCTACTAAAAACGCATTCAGCAGTCTTCTAGCCTTGGGTTAACACACAAACCCCAAACTTTTTCTTGTCATTTCAGTTCAAGATGGAAAATTCATTTTTATTAAAGGGATTAGGAACATTCTGTGCTGAAAAGGGGATATATTTAAAAATTCCAACCTGTGAATGGCTAACCCCCCCGTTACCCATTAAACACAACAAATCATCAAACCAATCTTAGACCTTTCAAGAAAAACGGTTTGTTTAAATACAAACATCCATCTGTTAGCCACAAGCGCCCAAGGTATCCAAATTACGTGAAGGAATCAGCAGAATATACCCAACCAATCTTGCATAATCTTTCATAATTAGGGTTTTACTTTAGTAGTCTGATGACTTTAAGAGCTTGATTATGATTGATGAAAACTTAATACTGCTAAATTAAAACGTATAGAACTTAATTTGCTTTCCAAGATGGTGATGATGTAAATATTCCTCTAAATAAATCCATCCAAATAATCCAATCTAAAATACAAACAAGTCACCTCTTGTCCACTATGATTTATTCCTTAATTAAACTTGGAGGTCGAAAATCCATTTTTATTTGATTATTGGAAAAGATGAAAAAGAAACAAGCTATAAGTCTATTGCCTAATGAACATTATCATTCATTTTTATTGATATTACAGGGTTAATAACTGTTGGCATGATGCTTGGAGAATGACAGTTAATATGGTAAAAAAATATGTATAAACATATGGTAGTAAATGTAGATACTGTGATACCTTTTATGGACTAACAGTTTTATTTTAGTGACAAGCTTTTGAGGACTACCTCTCAATAAGGTCATAGCAGTACATAGTTAATTCATTGTAGCCTACATGTTGATGTGCAGTCTTCCGGACGGAATTAAAGTGACTGGCCAATATTTGGCCCGACCTATTGAAGACCACATCTTTCAACATCGACTATCATTCGGGGGGCAATTGTTTTTGCATAATGGGCTGATTGATCAGGGTTCTGAATATTGGTCCTGGTGTACCAGCCCAAGTCCATTCACAGATTTTCATTGACTACTATCATTTATTTCCTGTTTAATTTTCTTTCTTGTCCTACTCTAATGCTGCAGTTAGGAAAGGATACAATATATCAGGTGACATTGCAGTTTTCATCTGCCGGATGATAACAACAGACCCAACAGATGGACATCAAATAATTGTAGAGGATATAGCAGCTATGGAAATGACAGAAGGCCAAGCCAGGGGAAAAAAACACAAACACACACAACGAACACTTTGGACTTAAATGAAGTAAAATTAAAATATGATGAAACATTTGCATTTCTGCCAGTCTGTTGTTTCATAATCTTGATGCTTTTGAGCTTGTTTTCTTATCATCAACTTATCAAAATCCCTCCTGTTCCCATCTGTTGGCCAAAATAATGATTACGTGTTCGCCGTCCTACAGGCAACTTGTGTTGGATCCAGTATATACAGTAGGAACAGCTTTTGGTTCAAGGTAGGCAGGGACCTCTCACAACCTTTAAATATATCAGATTAACAAGCCACTTTGTTCCAAAGTATTCTTAAGTACTTTGTACAACAGGCTGACAGATTCCCAGTTTGGATGGGACTTTGCCCCGAATACAGGGAAGGCATCCCAAGTTACCTAGCCAGGCCACAAGTTCTGGCATTGCAACCATAAAGTCCAGCTTTTGTCATCCCCACCCATTCTCTACACTTCCCACCCTTGCACTGCCCACTCTCCACTCCACTCTGCACCATCATGCCCCTTTTCCTTCCTTTGCCCTTCATCACCTTCACCTTACTGAGAAAGACTAGTGAAATCTGGAGCATCCGATTGGTATGGTAAACTAGCAAACACTAGCTAGACAACTTTCTACAAATACTGTAGGGCCCACTATCAAACCATGGTAGGGCCCTCTAAACCTAACATATATTCTTTAATGTACTAATTCGAAGAAAATTACTAAATCCAACTATGGACAAAAAACTCGAACTGCCCCCCAATGCAAACTTTTAGTCTTGGTTCCCATTGGGTACATGTGGCTTGTCAAATATGTCTACTAGGGCAACTGCAGTCTGAATGAGTTGATTGGACACAAATTGTTGATTAAATTTGAAAAACGTGCATATGGGCAATATAAAGTGAGAATATAATAATACGTCCTATGTTATGTTATAATATGTAAAATACAGAAATATAAAAACCATATACTGCAACTTGACCTGCTGTCTCATTCTATTTTATAGTTCCTTTCATTGGATAAGCAGGATGAAGGATTACTATATATTGTTTTCCATATGTATTATGGCCATAAGCCACGGACATAGCCAAGCACCAATATAATGTAATGGAAACGCTCACACCTTATGTAATAACCAGTCTATAAGTAAACATCTTTGTACAGGTGTATCTGTGAAATTACATTTAATACAAGAACCCGGTTGGGTCATGTAATATCCTTTTTCCAAGCTAAATCTCACTAACTTCAATTGGTTCTTGCTATTAAGTACCAATTTTTCTCATTCTGTCCAGCCATTAGAATGTTTAGGTTCTACCTCCACTAGTGTACGTGTCCCTTATGATGCAATAAAGTATGTTAATGACAGTTCTCTGCATATTTAACAAACAAGCTTAACCGCATTACCATGGGTACTTATGGGAAAACAGATTTAATGAGATACCTTGCTCACCACACGAGTCCTCATTAAAAACATTTTACTGTCACTCCCTGTGGATTTTTAGCTTCATCAATACATGGCAGGAATTCTCATCAACATACAACAAA
This sequence comes from Hymenochirus boettgeri, assembly GCA_019447015.1. NCBI lineage: Eukaryota > Metazoa > Chordata > Amphibia > Anura > Pipidae > Hymenochirus > Hymenochirus boettgeri. The sequence continues at coordinate 326,357,082 of CM033470.1, read as the reverse complement.
GTCTAATTAAGACATTGGTTTGACCTGAATGTGTTCGGTCTGTCCTGATAAGACGAAAAAAGGAAGATCTTTTAATGGTTATGTCTCTGCACACACTGGTGGGCACAGACTTCTCATTAGTGGAAACATATGACATCAATTGGCTGGGTAGGAGGCTGCAAGCATAATTAACGATTACAGCTACTTTGTTATCACCTATAACAAAGGGGAAAAAGTCCTTTTCTTTCCCTACAGACCACTGCAATACGCCCCAACAAGCCCTGAACCACCTGAAGAGCCAAGACATGTCTGATCATATTTTTATCAGATTTAAAAGAGCAATTGGTCATGTCTAATATCTACCAAAATATAGGGAATCGGTGCAAAATTTGGCCAAAATATCAGCTTATCTGTACCAGCTCTAAGGAACGCTAAAAAATCCAAAAAACATCTCTTTGCCATTCGTTTGTATATTCCCAGGGAGGTGAGAACTTTTATTCTCACCTCCCCGTGATAATAGTATGGCTCGGGTGGACCCTGGAATTTACCTTACCACGCCGCTCCCACTTGCAGCTGCTCCCTTCACTGAACAGCTGTTTTCTCCTCCTGACGGTGCCCTATCTTTTGTATTGGGCGCGCATGCGCCTAATAATTGAGCTGCTGTCAGTGAAGGAGCGGCTTGAGTTGGACGGCATGTAGGTAAGTTCCAGGTCCCCGGTGTAATATTATTCACAGGGAGGTGAGAATAAAGCGTTCTCACCTCCCCTGTGAATAATACAACGAATGCAAAGAGTTGTTTTTTTGGAATATGGTGGAGTTTAGTGTTCCTTTAAATTTTTTTTTGCTATTATACTACCCCTCAGCACACTAAGTTGATCTTAATGGATCATTCAACCTCATTTCATTTCATCAACAGGAGGAATTTAAAAAATGCTTAGCCCAATCACCACTGGTATTGTATGATGAGGTCCATCGGTTATCATCCGCAAATTACTGTCACAAGACTAAGGTGGCCATACACAGGTGATTTCCCCCAAACATGTGGTGCCCGAAAGATCACATTTGTTCTGTCGGCACACATGCTTGTGGGATCACCCTGGCCCCAACCGATTGTTGTCATGGTATTAGTCCAGCCGTTGCGGGCATACACATGTACGATCGGATACCTCCCTTTACTTTAAGTACGTTTAGTATACTACAGTTTGTTTCAGCCGGCACCTACGATGGTCAAGAGAGCCCAACACACGAGAGAATGGGTACATCCCAATAAATCCCATATGTCTAGCCACCTTTGGGTTGTAATTTGCTATTATAACAATAAAACAAAAGAAGCCTTAGAATTCATTGTTGGATTTGTGCTTTTTATTAATGGTAATTAAGAGATGGAATCTGGGTCTGACTCTGTTTCCGCTTGTATTTTTTTAAGAAGGGGTTACCGCAATCTCGGGGTTTTTTTTGGTACCATCGAAATAACAGTACTTCTATAACCCCTCGAAAATACGATCGGAATCCCTCGAAATACGTTCCATTTTTCGGATCTTCCAGATAGTTAAGAGATCGGAAAACGGAAAGGAAAACTTTAATTTTTGAACATCTCTAATGGTAACGGACTTCTACATACTAATTCTCAGATTTGCCCTAGAAGCTAGAGATACTAGTATCTTTACAGACCTCTCCCTTGTATGTTTTGAAAAAATAACCGTTTCTACTTTTTTCGCATGATTTCCAGAAAATTAATGCGTGGTTGGCATCCATTATTACACACTGAAATTAAGAACATTGACTTGGGATTACTATAGCCAATATATGATTAGTTTTACTTCAAAATATCTCGCTTTCAGTTGACCCATTCTCATCTATTTACAGGCAGACTCCAGTACACACCTTTTTCACTAAATGGCAATAAATTAGTATTGTGCCTACCTTTGAAAGACATCATTATATCAACCATATGTCATCTTGTCTCATTTCATCTACTAGCCAAAAAAGCCAGATGGAAATTTATTATAATTACAAAACAAAAGTCTGAAGGAAGGAGGTGAGCCCAAGATGAAGAAAAGCACAACAAAAAACTGTGAAAGGGATAATGAAAAGTAATGTAACACTAAATCAAGCCATACTCATAATCATTTTTGAATTGGTTCCTCTCCGTGAACAATCAGTAAACATGTACCACAATACACAATTACAGTAGATTTATTTTATGAAAGGCAATTTTTTCCCCATACGCTCTTATTTTGTGCAACAACCATCAGATATCAAGTAATAGAACTACAACATTTTGCCTTTCTAATAAATAAGCTCGCAATATTGTAACAGGGTTAACATTGAGCAAATATGAAGGAGTGATAATACAGAGGGTAGTGATTGGTAAACCCAGGACTACAAAGTCAAGCCTATATCCCAATAGCTTCCAATATACTCTTGAAGTTACATACCTGAAACATCCTGACGCAACCTAGTAGGAAGGGATCAAAACCTATTGTTTCCCTTTCCATTTTTGAAATAAAGAATTGGCTTGATTTAGATTTTCAGCACCAAAGAGCTTGCTAAAAAGAGGCTCAAATCTCTATTAATCCCACGCTGTTTATGTAATGTTACCTAAAAGTTGGGAAATGTCCCTCCTTAAAACAAAAAAACTAGTCACATGTAAATTACCTGCCTCCCGTTGTTTTCCTATTTTCCCCGCCCTCTATGCAGACCCATCATGGCTGTAAACAGCTGACTCACAACCAATGATTGACTGATGATTCTCCTGTTCCTACTTTGCACATGCACCAGCTTTGTAAAAACTCATTGAGCCTAGGGAGAGGCAAATACCTTTTTCCAGAACAGAATAAAACTTAATGATCAAAATCTGGCTACAAAATACATTAAAAAGCTGTTGGGGTGTGGTAAGTACCAGAGAGTCACTAGTTTTTTGGTGTTAAGGGTGGACATGGCCTTTAATATTCCTGAGGACAGTTCAGCCATTCATTAGGATCTCTTGCTCTTTCCCACTGAACATCCCTTTAAATATCCGAATATTCCCCTTATTTAGAACATATATGACTTCGCAGTGAAACACCATTTCTTTGGCCTCTAAATACTTTTTTGGCTGCTCTCTAGAAATTATTCTCAAATGGAAATGACCTTCTAATACTGCACTGTCTTCATTTTATTCTGCAAAGGCTTCTTTACTGCCAAAATCCAAAGCATGTTCCTCTTAAATCATAAATACTTCCTTTTTTTTTGCGATGGAATATGAAAGAATTAAACAGACCTCATATCACCCTGGAAGTTTCCATTCCTACTTCTGGAACTCATTATCCAGCAAAAGTAATTATGGTATTGCAAATTAAAATGGCAGGGTCTAGACTCGACGACAAAGGATGACCAAATCTTATCAATGCATTCTGTAACTTCTCATTAACTCATATATAAATGCCTTTGTCATCTCTAATCAGTCCTGCCTGGCTCTCGAGGGTATTTTCGCGTATGCGAAAAAAATAAGACCCATAGGTAAGAATAATATTACGCTGTAAATTTAATCTAACCCACCGCAGAAATTAAACTTTTACTTTATCAACAGACTCAATAAAGAAATATATACTCCCGGTGTAATATTCATTTATTCAACAAATGACCTTCTCTAGATAGATAGATAGATAGATAGATAGATAGATAGATAGATAGATTGCAAGCTCTACAGGGCAGGGACCTCCTTTCTTCTTGTGGCAAGGCTCTAGCACTTAGTTATATTTATATTATTGATATAGATAGATAGATAGATAGATAGATAGATAGATAGATAGATAGATAGATGTTAGATAGATATTAGATAGATATCAGATAGATAGATAGATAGATAGATAGATAGATAT